>OX596253.1:4049481-4546529 GCA_951394255.1 Polyploca ridens
TAGACCGTACAAAGCTTTATTTAATTTACAAACGTAACCATCTTTCCTAATTACCCCTTCCGGCACTCTCATGTATATATCTTCTTTTAAAATGCCATTTAAAAATGCGGTTTTAACGTCCATATGATGAACTAGTAAATTAAATTGATTTGCAAAACTAATCATAAATCTAAAACTAGCTATACGAGCAACAGGGGCAAAAGTTTCATTGTAATCAGTTAAATACTCCTGACTAAAACCCCTGGCAACAAGACGTGCCTTATATCTTAATGGATTGCCAAACTCATCATTTTTAATGCTAAAAATCCATTTACAATCAACTATATTTTTATTACTAGGTTTAGGTACTAATTTCCAAGTATCATTAGCTAAAAGTGAATCTAACTCATCCTTAATCGCACCTTCCCATTGAGTTCTATCAGCCAAATTTTTAATGTCATTAAATGAAGTAGGTATTTTGCAATTAATTGATTCAGCACACAATAAAACATCATCAATTTCATTATAAGACACAGGGGGACGACCTAGAAGCCTAGTACTCCTTCTCAATTGACACGAATCATCCATATTTTTATCAAAAGAACATGTTTTACTGGAACATGCTTCGTCATTAACATTTAATTTGCGAATTTTACTACAGCTAACCGATTCATCAGATTTTGAACTATTATCTGATTTTGAATCGCTTAATATTGTACTATCTGATATTGTACCATCTAATTTTGAACTATCAGATTTGGTACTATCAGATTTAGGACTGTCACTATTTTGAGGTTTTATTGACACTGATTTTGACACCTCGTCAATACTTACATCAGTTTTGTCATGGAAATGTTCGATTTCATTTCCTTCAATACATGGTAACGCAGGCCTCGACTGCATAAAATCAACCTCATCTACTATGACATCCCTAACTGTATCATATTTTTCGCGTTCTGTGTTCCATACTTTATAGCCATTCGGTACATACCCTACAAGGATACCTTTCCATGACTTTCCATCAAATTTAGTTTTCCTGATTTTATTATGCACATAGACGGTAGAACCGAAAACCTTTAAATACTTTATTGCTGGTTTTTTATCATGCCACAATTCAAACGGAGTTTTAGATTGTTTCAAAGCGCGGGTAGGTGTTATGTTTATTAAGTATACTGCAGATAAGACTGCCTCACCCCAAAAACACTTAGGTAATTTAGCACCGTTAATCATAGCGCGGGCTTTTTCCGTTATCGTCCTAACCATACGCTCCGAAACCCCATTTTGCTGTGGTGTTCTTGGAATCGTAAAGTGATATGAAATTCCTTTAGAAACACAGTAATCTTTCATTTCACTTGATAAATATTCCCGACCATTGTCACAATACAAATTAACCAGTTTTAAATTGAATTTAGCCTCACTTTTTGCAACAAAATCTTTAAAAGCGGAAAACACATCTGATTTATATGCTAACAAGTATGCAACACAGTAATGAGTAAATTGATCAACAAACAAAACAAAATAATTCTTATTATCAATTGTAGAAGGAGTGATTGGCCCACACACATCGGTATGCACAACAAATAATGGTCGTTTAACATGACTTTTATTTTTAGAAATGTTAAATGGTAATCGTGTCTGTTTTCCGTTAATGCAAGCTTCGCACAATTTGTTGTCAGGTGATACCACCTCAATTAAGTTTACATCTTCAATCATACAATTATTTTTTAACTCTAAAAACTTTTGTTTACTGATATGACCTAACCGTTGATGCCACAAATCGTAATTATTTTTATCAATATTGCATATTTGAGAAACAGATCGACTACCTTCAACTTCAAAATCAACTGAAATTAAATTATTAATTGCCTTACCTTGCATCAGTAATTTACCGTTCTTACTGATATTGGTACCATTCGGATCGAATGTGATAGTCAAACCGGCACGCTGCATTTTTGTTACTGATAGCAGGTTGTACGGCACCTCGCGACAGAACAACACGTCCTCTAGAGTACCTTGGATGCCGGTATTGCTGGTCACTTGTAATGTCCCTCTTTTGGTAGCTGAAATAAATTCACCATTTTTAGCTATTGAAATTTTTAATGGTGTCGTTAAATTTGTGTATGTAAAGAAAAGGTCTTCCCTGTTAATTATGTGGTCAGATGCCCCGGAATCTAACAGGAATGTTATTTTGCTTCCTTGCGCGCCACCTTCATAATTGCCAGACATAAAAGCGAACCCGGAAACTTCACTTGTACTTGTCCCTCCCTCAGTAAGCTCCACTGCTTGAACAATTCGGGGCCTGTCTACAGGTTTCTGTTTATTGGGTTGATTATTACGTTTGAAATAATAACAATCATTTTTAACATGTCCTTTGCGTCCACAATGGTAGCACTTGATGAAGGATTTCTTCTTAGCCTTGAACTTCTGATGGCTGTTATTAGGCTTAGTAGTCTCAAATTTTCTTTCATTGTAGTTTCGAGCTTTATATTCGACGTGAAGAATCTTGTTAAATGTATCACTACCCTCGTTTTTCAATTTAACCTCGTGATCCAACAATCGAGTCTTAACGAAGGCCAAAGTCAAATTGTCTTCAGATAGTGTCTCGATTGCAGTTATGACACCGTCGTATGAAGTCGGCAACGTGAGAAGTAAATGAGACACCTTGTCGGTTTCTTCCAGCTTTGCACCAGCCGCCAGTAGCTCAGTGAATAGATCGTCGAAAATCGTGAAGTGCTTAGCTAATGGAGTATCACCTTGAAGCTTCAAACCTAGCAGCTTCTTCCGTATCGCCAATTGAGTCGCCAAACTTTTTCTTTCATACAATTGGTCCAAATTCTGTAAGATTTCTTTTGCTGTTAATTCTTCTTTCGCAAAACCAAGAAAGGAGTCCTCCAAATACTCGACGATTACACTCTTCGCGATCCGGTTCATTTTCTCCCAATCTTCCAATCGTATTATGGGTTCCTCGTCGATAACTTTAATAACTTCCATCTCGGTCAGTAACGCGCGAATTCGGAACTTCCACACGTTGTATTTTTCACCGTTGAAAGGTTTAATATTGCGCTTGGATTTCAAATTCTCCATGACGGTTAAATGAAGGTCAAACAACTAAATACTAATTTGAACAGCGTTTTACTTTAGAAAAGTATTACTGGGCCCATAACCTATAGGAAATAGGATTATGGCCGTTAAATGAAATGCAGAGTTTGAATTTAAATAGAAAACTTGTATCTATATTCAAATTAAATATCGCCACAATGAAGGTTATAATGTCTGCCTCCTAGCACAGTGAAGGTAGATAAAAAAGTAAGAGAGAAAGTAAGGGCGGCCATTGCTTTATAATAATCGTTTAGTGGCTGTGTTGCCAGTACTAAATAAATAAAATGATTAATTTTTGCAATGTAAAATCAACTAAATGCCAACATGTATGCATAAATAGGTACTATGTAGGTATTAACAAATAGATATAATAATAATATGCAGTACCTATATCAGTTGGTCTCCATAGCTCTTCACCGCGTGTTCAAAGAATTTCGAAGAATGGTGCCGATTCTGTTGTAAATCGCACTAAACTAATTTAAGTCACATCTCATCTCTTTCTTACGAACATGATTGAAAAAGGATAGAACATATTTTAAGTTGTCAAATTAATCTTTGCCGTCTTATTTTGCGTGTATTTAGGCGTAACCGCGATAGATGGCAACTAAAATTATATTGAAAACAAGCATTGGACTTATTTGACAGGACTAAATTTCTTACATCCTTTTCTTATGTTCTTTGTTAGAAAGAGACATAGTGACATTAAAATTAGTTTAGTTGTGAACAACAGAATCAGGGCCAATATTTTATATGTACCTATTTATTAATAAAAATAAATTACAGTTTAAAAAATCTAAAAAAAACACGCTTTTAAAAGCCCTGCACTAAAAAGTGTTAAATAATTATAAAATTGAATCTAAGTATATTCTCTGTCTATCCCGAAAGGGCCTAAATTTTTTCAATATTTGAATGAAAAAGCGTGTGGTTTATGAGTCATATTCATACCTTATTATTTTTTTATAAATAAAATGCACTTGCGTTTGGCCACTGACCCGTCCATAACGGATGGTAACGAAGCCTAAGATGGAGCCCGCTTACCCAGAAGAAACCTATTCACTGTGGCATTTAAAGTCCCTAGATTGTAAGAGTCAGGAAAAGACGCCGGAAGCAAGTTCCCGAAGTTTCACTCCCTTACTGTCCGCATTATAAATGAAGTCAACCAAGGGCGTAGCCAGGAAATGATTATGTACCTATGTCTAAGTTTTGATTAATTGTAGTAATATCACTGGTAGACTTAATAAAATAAAATAAATAAACGATTGTAATTAAAATAAAACCCTTGTTCAAAGAGACTCAGAACTTTCTCTCGTTTGTGACTTTTTTATTACAAGCTTTTATTTAGTTTCACCTGTAGTGTCTCTGTGTCTGTAATATAATCTTGCAAGTTAAATTTGACCCACTTGCCGGCTTCCGATTGCGCTGAAATTTTGCATGCATATGTAAATCAGATAACAATTCAATATTATTATTACCTACATAGAGCTGATCTCATGATGGAGCCGAAAGGTGACCATGGGAACTGTAATTAAACGCAACCCAATCGAGTTTGGGCACGTTTGATTCGTCTTGACAAGGGTTCTAGGTTCTGATCATTAAATTGGTCGACTATTATATGTAAAAAAGCTAATTTGAAACAAAATCTTATTAATATTGTTTACTTATATCCCAAAAAATCAACAAGGCAAATCCAACGTATGGTAAGCAGGCTGATCGTACCATTTTAGAGTTCTTCGTACCTTTTCAGCAGCTTGCCAGAATGTTACTTTTGTAATATTTAACGTTACTTTTGACCGTCTCATTACTTTTAGGACTTAGTAAAAATATTGAAATATTTTCCAGCAAACTAAAAATAACCGTGAAACGCAGGCAATGCAGTCAGTTTTCGTTCGTCGCGCTGGCACATTTATTTTTCAGTCATTGTCTATTTTCTCTCTTTTTCACACTTGAAGAATGAAGATGATAGTAATAGCATGAACAAAATCGAAGACAAAGTTTGGTATATCCAATCATCCAAAGCAACCCCCACCCACCACGCTATAATCTAATTTGTGGTTCAACTTTCGTTAGAGTGGAGTGGTTTCGTTTAATTAATTGTTTCGTTTAATTAATCGTCGAATTCAACAACTAATTAATTATTCGATCAATAAATTGTTACGATTCTTTCGGAGCGTAACAAATAGTAGTGAAGATTTTTTGTGCCCCGGGTTCACCTGCGTTCCTAGGATAAAAAGTAGCCTATATCCTCCATACCACAGGCTATCTGCATGCCTTTCATGATGATCAGTTGAGTAGTTAAGGCGTTAAAGCGTAACAAACAAAATCACATTCGCATTTATAATATTACTTAGGATTTGTATCGTTTTCTACATAAATTACGAAAATGTTACCTTTTGAGCTGCCTCATGTTACTTTTGACTATCAGCCGCTGGCAAGACTACTAATAATCACTATGTTTGGGACTTTTTGGCGGGAACTTGCAGAGTGACGTAGCATTTTCATTTTTATTTTCATAAATTCGTGTATTTTGAGTTTTATTGCATATTATCGGTGGTATTTTATTCAATAAAGATCAGTATATGTGCACCAGTGAAGTGAAATGTAATGAATATGTGTATCGTGACTTTACAAGTTGTCTCAAAAAGTCCATGAAAAGTTTTAGTACAAGGACCACCATTGTACTAAAACATGACTGGACGATGACTGATCATGTGGACTATGTGAAAGTTGATGTGCGGACTATATTAGAATGATATTATAAATAATTGATTAAAAGTACGGCAGAGCACCATCTATCGTAAATTCACAGAACCTTGGAGACACATAATATACTCGTACCAATCGATAGAGATCCAAGAGCTTTCAATACCCAGCACTAGAGGGAGCTACTAATACGGTTGAATAAATCATAGAACCATAAAACTAATTAAATAAAAACAATGGAAGAACTCACTGAATTGATTAAGAATTTACAAAGAAACCTTAATGACCAAACAAATGAGATACGGGAAATGAAACAGAGTATACCACAAATAATAAACAACAATATTGATACCAAATTTGCAAATTTAGAACTTAAATATAACACACTAGAAGAACAAGGCCGGCGAATTCAACATCTAGAAAGAAATACGAGGAAAAAAAAATTGATCTTCTTTGGAATAGACGAAAACGAAAGAGGTTATTATGATCTACAAAATGCGATACTGAAAATTATAAACCAAAACATGGGAATAAACTGCAACAAAGAAAACATAGAGGACGTAAGGCGACTAGGTAAAAAACAAGACGGCGGCAAAATAAGACCCGCTATTGTAACTTTAAACACGATGGGGTTGAAGATTGAACTTTTAAAAAATAAGAAAAAATTTGATAAATTACCATACTATATTAAAGAAGATTTTCCACGTGAAATACTCGAGGAACGCAAAAGACTAACATCTCAAATGTTAGACGAAAGAAGCAAGGGACGAACAGCATTCCTGAGTTATAATAAACTCGTAGTAATTCCTGAACATAATCAGAAACGTGATAAATACCCAAACCCAAGCCGAAAGTTCATTAAAAGGCAACTACCAGAGTCCCCTGAATCTGTCCATGAACCCACTGGATCGTATAACAAACGGACAAAGAAGCCAACCAAGGAACAATATTCGAATATCAACAAATATGTGATCAGAAACTCAAATCAAAATAAAGAGCTCACTCCAATCTCTACAACTACCTCTGACTCTGCTACAAATATTACGATACCGCAACAAAGTATGAACGCTAAGAAGTATTGATATAACGCGACCTCTCCATGTTTACCCCCAACACGGCCGGTCACCGCGGGGGTTAAAGACCAAAACCCTCCAATCCAATCACTCTACATAATTATGTACTTACAATGCAAGATCTCTGCTATCGAATGAACGACTACTTGATTTTAAACTGGCAATTTCAAAAATAAAATATGATATCATCGGCCTTACAGAAATAAGAAGAACAGGCTATAATATAGATGAAGATGATGAACACATCTTTTGTTATTACGGCGAAACCAAAGGTCTATACGGAGTTGGTTTTATTATAAAAAATAAATATAAGGTAAATATAGAGAGCTTTATTGGAATATCAGAACGAATATGCATTTTAAACCTTAAGTTCGACGACACAACCCTTTCGATCGTTCAAGTCCACGCGCCAACCATAGACTCTAACGATCATGAGATAATCTCTTTTTACAATCAACTGCAGGAAGCCCGAAAAGAATGCTATAAACAGCAAATAATACTAGGCGACTTCAATGCTCGAGTTGGACAACGTCTTGCTGGTGAAGAAAGAGTGTTGGGTAAATACTGCTATGGAAATAGAGACAAAAGAGGGGAAACGCTCTTACAGTTTTGCTGGCAGAATAACTTATTAATCACAAACAGTTTATTTAAAAAGAATTCTAAAAACATGTGGACATGGATATCTCCTAAAAAGACAAGAAGTCAGATAGACTACATTTTAACGAACAATAAAGAGAAAATTACAAATGTAGAGGTAGTAAACAGATTGTCTTTTCCCAGTGATCACCGACTTGTAAGAAGTACTGTTTTAATATCAAAAATAAAGAAAAGTAGAGCAAAGTACAAAAGTAATAATACTAAATTAAATACAACAGAAGAAAAAGAACAGTTTCTCACTTATTTATGCAAAAATATCAATGCTACTGAAATCGATAAAAAAGACGACGACGTAGAGCCCTTTTACACCAAAGTAAAAACATGGATATCTGAAAGTCTTAAATCTGTGAAAAGAAAACCTCTGAAAAAACTAAATATTATTACCGATGAAATAAAATGTCTCATAGAGAGAAGAACAGAACTAACGAACAAGAAAAATATCACTGGAGAGGAAAAGGAAGAGCGCTGCTACCTATATAAAAACATCCACAAGCTTATTAAACGCGAAACTCTAGAACGCAGAATAAAAATAATAGAAAACCACCTCATCTCATCAGGAAGTATGAAAAAAGGCTTCAAAGAGCTGGACACTATCAAAAAATGGATTCCATGTATGAATGAAAACTCTCATAATAAAAAGACATTTTCTAGGTCAAAAATAATAGAGACAGCCACATCATTTTACAGAGATCTTTATTCATTACAAGCCACAGACCACGAGGATAATATAATATTTACTCAAAACTCTACCGCCATAGAAAGATTTACAATGCCAGAAATAATGAAAAAAATGGAGAGCTTAAAAACGGATAAAAGTAACGGACCAGACGGGATTCCGAATGAAGCTATAAAAATTGGGAGGCATTTATTAGTATCACATATTACTAACCTGTTCAACAAGATTCTCGATAGTAAGAAAATACCAATAGAATGGGCAAAGTCTGATATAATTTTACTATATAAGAAAGGAGATCCTGCTAACATAAGCAATTACCGTCCCATTAGTCTTCAACCAAACCTATATAAATTATTTGCTTCATGCCTGGAACAACGTCTTGTAAAATTTACTGAGGTACACCAACCACCCGAACAAGCGGGATTCAGGAGAAACTTCTCGACGACAGACCACATTCACACGTTGGAGTTAATTATAGAGAAATATGAGGAACACAAAAGACCACTATACCTAGCTTTTATTGATTATCCTAAAGCGTTCGACTCAATATCCCATAATAGTATGTGGAGAGCTTTATATGAGTGTGATATACCATCTGAAACTATCGATCTTATAAAAGATATATATAACAAAAGCGTAAGCCGTGTAAAAATGGAAAAAAAAAGGCGCTGAAATAAAAATTTGTCGAGGAGTCAGACAGGGCGATCCTTTATCACCTAGAATTTTTATAACTGTTCTTGAAAGCATAATGAATAAGCTGGACTGGGAAAATAAAGGTATTAACATAAAAGGTGATCTACTAACTAATCTCCGTTTTGCTGATGACATCATACTCTTCTCTGATACGGCAGCTCAACTGAAAAAAATGGTCAACGAACTTCATACCGTCAGTCGTGAAATCGGATTGGAGCTAAATACCACAAAAACAAAAATAATGACTAACGCTGAAAAAATACCAATTATTATCGACAACACCATACTAGAATATGTAAAAGATTATATATATTTAGGCAAACAAATATCGTTTTCCAAGTCCAGACACCACGATGAACTAAATAGGCGAATAAACCTAACATGGAACAAATTTTGGAGCTATAAAGAGGTGCTAAAATCGAATTTACCAGTCTCACGAAAAAAGAAAAAAGTTCTAGATTCTTGTATACTCCCGTGTCTATCATATGGCTGTCAAACTTGGATATACAATAAAAACATAACAAACAAAATACAAACATGCCAAAGAGCGATGGAGAGGAGTATTTTGAATATAAAAAGAAAAGACAGGAAGAGAAATGCTGACATTAGAAACACAACAAAGGTTATAGATGCTTTAGAACAATGTAAAAAACTTAAATGGAAATGGGCCGGCCACGTGGTACGCATGAATAAACACAAATGGGCAAACAAAGTCACTACTTGGCCAGGACCGCTTAGTAAAAGAAACAGAGGAAGACCAAAAGAGAGATGGACAGATGAAATATGAAAAGTGGCTGGAAACGACTGGATTATTAAAGCAAAAGATAGAGACATATGGAGTAAAA
Organism: Polyploca ridens; assembly: GCA_951394255.1. Classification (NCBI taxonomy): domain Eukaryota; kingdom Metazoa; phylum Arthropoda; class Insecta; order Lepidoptera; family Drepanidae; genus Polyploca; species Polyploca ridens. The sequence continues at coordinate 4,059,204 of OX596253.1, forward strand.
TGGAGGAGGCCTTTACTCATTGAGAGGTCCTTAAATAAATAAAAAGTATAAAAAATTATTTAATGCATGAATTTATAATATTGTTAAAATTTTGTAAAGAATTTAATGTAATTTGAAATATTTTATGAATAATTTATAAATTTATTTTGTTATAAACTGTATAAAAAGGAATTAATAAAGGCTATAATAATAATAATAATTATAAATAAAATGTATGCGACTGAAGGACTTTGTATCCATGGTCATGAACAAATTAACAAAAAAAAAAAACACTATGTTTGGCATGGCAACATTGGCAACTCTGCAAGCAAGCAGTGTTGCTACCTTAGCCCTTTTCGGGCTAAATCTAGCCCTTTTTACAGTACTAGAACCTTTTCTGCAGTTTAGCGTGAAAAGGGTAATCTAGCCCTATATTAAAAACCCTTAAAATCTCATTCACAACTACTGTCGCGACTCGGGTCGCGAAAACGTACCGATTAATCGGTTGTAAATGTAGAAACATAAGTACGAATGAATAATCCGAGACTGGCAACACTTTGTCGTTCGTTGCCATTTTGTTAGTTTTAAAGTGAGTGAAAGAAGCCGTTGTGAGGGGGGACAGGAGAAATTGCCGTAAGTGTTTCAATTCCTTATTAAAGATAAAACTTGTTTGGATTATGGATTGTGATGTTAATTGTCGATTGATTGAGGTAGGACTAAGGTGAAAATATGCTTAGATTCCTCAGATAATTTAAGATGACATGTGAGGGACAAAGTACGGGTTTCTCGTGGTTGGTTTTATTGTTAAGTGTTGTTTGCCTATACTGATACTACCGATACCGTTGAATGAGATGATAACGCGAAGCCTATGAGATAAATATAGATAGGATGTTAGAACAGTTAGATGAGACTTAGCAGATTTGTAGGGAGCTCCCATAATGTAATATAAGAATGTTAGGAGCTGCCCCCACTAAGGGGATGTTAGGAGCCACCCCGAGGGGTGTAGGGAGGGTTCAACCTGGTTTAGGATCTGTTCGAACCGGCAGACAAGGTTGTACCCCCGGAGGGACTGTTAGGTAGGTGGGATCAACCTTATAGGATCTGACTGAGCTGGCAGACAAGGTGGTACCCCATAGGAATAGGGGGTTCAACCTGTTGTAGGATCTGACTGAGCCGGCAGACAAGGTGATACCCCGTAGGGAACATAGGGGGTCCAACTTGCTTTAGGATCTGACCGAGCAAGGCAGACAAGGTTGTGCCCTCGTAGGGAACTAATGGTCGAACCGATGTGGTCGATTATGGTCAAGTCTAGATCTAGCGCGGTCTGTCTCCCAAGTGGATATTAGGTAGGGCGTAACCCAGCTTCGGGGAGTCTGGATCGATCTAGCACAGGCTGGTATGGTATTTGTGAACTTTGAGCACCCCAATGGGTGAGACTAGATCGATCTAGCATATGACAGTGGTCATACAATGATGATGGCAAAGGCCATATTTGATGCTATTGTGTTTACAATAGGATAGGATGCTATTGTGTTTACAATAGAATAGGGTGCTATGGTGTTTACAATGGGATAGGATCCTACTATGGATAATTCCCCTCAGAGATATTGTGTTGACAATAGTCTGGGATCCTACTATGGATAATCACCCGCAGAGCTGTTGTGTTGACAATGGTCTGAGATCCTACTATGGATAATTCTCCACAATGCAGTATTGAGTAAAGAAAGTATTGAGTAGAGGCAATAAACTGTCGTTTAGAGTATTCATGTAGAGGCTAGTATCAGTAATAACTATATGCAGCATTTGATAGTGAGACTTGATTGAAATGGGTAGGAAATACTTACGGGTAGGGTCTGGAGGATGTCTGACGTCATCCCGACCCGTGTGGCGCTGGGCGGATGCTGTGTCACATGTGACACAGTGTCTGCCCAGCTTACCTTATACTTACAGATGTCCTCACTAGTAGAGAAGCGAAGCAGACGATATTTGAGTTTGTAATCAACCAGGGACAGTAAACTAAGAACGACGGGTCTGCACACTTATTCTGAGGGTGAGTGAATTCTTGGTCAGTTGTACTCTCAGTTAATACTAATTTTTAATTTATTCGCGGTGTGCCTGTTGTTGTGCCCCGTGCGATGCGGCCTATCATTTGGTAGGTTGTATTCGTATGTGTGTGCTTCACCAGGCTAAATATATTCCCCATATGATTATATCTATATAGTCATATATATGCATATATACACAGCGCATACTCAATGATGCTGTGTGATGATTTAGTATATGCACTTCGCGACAACTACAAGAAAACAGTACTTAGTTAAATAAAAAAAGTGTTAATGTATTTATATTGGCTTATTCAATGAAGTAGATAGAATTTTTACAGAATATACTAGCAAAACTAATACCGTACTGTGAGTCTATAAAGGGGAAATTCCCGGTCAATCTCTTCCAATAATCCGACTAAATTAGAGATGTAAATGTGGCTTGTTTTGAACAGAGTACATTAGGTGTATAATTATTTTGTCAGGTTGTCTTTTGTCTTAATATATAAAATGATAAACTGATTGTTGATATATCAGCCCACAGCCCAAACCGCTGGACCTAGAGATTTGAAATTTTGCACAAAGATACCTTATACAGTGTAGGCATCCACTAAGGAAGGATTTTTGGAAATTCCACCCCTAAGAAGGTAAAATAGGGGATGACAGTTTGTATGCAAGTCCGTCAGTTTTGAAGTTAGGATCTTCAAATTTTGTGTTTAGGCTGACGATTGAAAATTAATGTGTAGTTATCTCAGCGTTTGTAATAATTCCACCACGGAAGGGAGGAAAAGGGGGATGAAGTTGGGTATGCAAGTCCTTCAATTTCAAAGTAAACTTCACTAAATGTATTATTATACGGTGTAGGCATTCACTAAGGAAGGATTGTTGGAAATTCCACCCCTAACAGGGTAAAATAAGGGATGAAAGTTTGTATGCAAGTCGGTCAGTTTTGAAGTTAGGATCTTCAAATTTTGTGTTTAGGCTGACGATTGAAAATTAATATATAGTTATCTCAGCGTTTGTAATAATTCCACCACCGAAGGGAGGAAAAGGGGAATGAAGTTGTGTATGCAAGTCCTTCAATTTCAAAGTAAACTTCACTAAATGTATTATTATACGGTGTAGGCATCCACTAAGGAAGGATTTTTGGAAACTCCACCCCTAACAGGGTAAAATAAGGGATGAAAGTTTGTATGCAAGTCGGTCAGTTTTGAAGTTAGGATCTTCAAATTTTGTTTTTAGGCTGACGATTGAAAATTAATGTATAGTTATCTCAGCGTTTGTGATTATTCCACCACCGAAGGGAGGAAAAGGGGGATGAAGTTGTGTATGCAATTCCTTCAATTTCAAAGTAAACTTCACTAAATTTAATATTATACAGTGTAGGTATTCAGTAAGGAAGGATTTTTGGAAATTCCACTCCTAGGGGGTAAAATAGGGGATGAAAGTTTGTATGAAAGTTCGTCCATTTTGAAGTTAGGATCTTCAAATTTTGTATTTAGGCTAACGATTGAAAATTAATTTATACATGTTTCAGCTTTTTTGACACTTCCACCCCCGACAGGGTTTAAAGGTATGGGATGTATGTAAGTCATTCAGTTTCAAAGTAAACGTCACTTAATATATTATTACATAGTGTAGGCAACCACTAAGGATTTTTGGATATTCCATCCTTAAGGGGGTAAAATAGGGGATGCAAGTTTATATGAAAGTCCATCAGTTTCGAAGTTAGGACCTTCAAATTTTGTGTTTAGGTTGACAATTAAAAATTAATTTATATGTGCCTCAACGTTTTTGATAATTCCGATCCCGAAAGGGTAAAAAGGGGGATGAATTTGTGTATGGAAGTACACTAAATTTATTATTTAAGCTTATGGTTATAAACTAACGCAACGAATATCGGTGTTGTTGGAGTTTGAACCCTTAAGGAGTGAAAAGGGGGATTAAATTTAGTATATGAAGTTCTTTATTTTCGGAGTGAAAATTTCAAAATTTATTATTTCGGCTTATGGTATTGGCGTATTGAAATGACTCACCTAAACAACATCAGGAAAAAGAGAGGAATCGGTATTAAGACAAAGATCCGGTTAATACGAACATTGGTATTCCTCATTTTCATGTATAGAGTGGAAGCGTGGACTATACTGACCCGAGAAAGAAAAAGGATTGATGCATTCGAGATGTGGTGCTGGAGACGGATGTTGGAAATACCTTGGACCGCTAAACGCAACAATGCATCAATCCTATCGCAGCTCAAAATTAAAACACGATTGTCCACCATATAATAATAATAATAATATAATAATAATATTTTATTGGCACCTTAATACAAAAAATAAAAACATTCTTTGATACAGCTTACAGCTTAAAGGTAGAATAAGTTCCATTTTCATATGCCACCAACGTATTTTTTCGTATTTCGGCCACATGGTGCGCTAAGGCGATGAAAGTTTGGAAATCTGATCATAGTTTCACCAACACAGTTCCTAATTAAGGTTTGTAGTCACAGGGAAAAACTCTGAAATTTGCTAGAGTTTGCAGGACTGTTTCAGTTTTATGTGGCATCCTCGCATATGATCTACCTGAACTTTTGTCAATATCACACGTAGTGGCGGACAATAGCCATGAACACAGCTCTATATTGTTACAATGATTAATATCTAGAAAAAAGAAATAATCTACGCGGACGAAGTCGCGGGCTATAAAGCTAGTTTTCATACAAAATTACAATAACTTCTTGGCAAACAATATTATTAATTTAAATGTGGTAGTCCTGCCAGCATGGCCTAATATTGTGTATTTTACGTGTGTCTTTTTAACATGCTTTTATTAGCTTCACCTGTATGTATGTATGTAAAGGAATCTTCGAACGTAATTTTCATCGACTTCCAGGCGTCAGATTAAACTGAAATTTTGCACACTTATCAAGTACCGATGACAATACAATAATTTGGTACCATCGAGCTGATCTGATGATGGATCCGAAAGGTAGGCACTGGAACTCCATAACGGAGCAACGTTTCCTAGCCGTGTTTGGGCTTGTTGGAATTGTCATGAAATGAACTTTGACCATGTATAGTTTTCAGGGTCTGATGATGGAGTAGGAGAGTAAGCACTGGAACTCCATAGTGGAGCATCGTATACTAGCCGTGTTTGGGCTTGTTGGAATTGTCTTGAGATGAACTTTGACCATGTATGGTTTTCAGGATCTGATGATGGAATAGGAAAGTAAGCACTGGAACTCCATAGTGGAGCATCGTATACTAGCCGTGTTTGGGCGTATTGGAATCTAAGCATTATGCGCATTTTGGCCAAATATGGTTTTCTGAATCTGTTGGTGGAGTCAAAGAGTAGGCACTGAAGCTTATATACTTATTATAAATGTGAAAGAAAGTGATATTGGGTGAAAATATGGTATAAGTAACATAATAAAATGGTATGAATAATTTATGTTGACTAAAAAATAAAAAATAAATTACTGTAATTTTTCTAAATGTCTTCTTTTTTGATTTTTCAAAAAAGGTGTCAAGGTGTTGAATTTTTTTTCCAAAAGGAAATAATAATTATTATGTGCTAATTTACCATATATATAATAACTAATTTGGTGCAAAACATTAAAAGACAACAAAAAGTCATTTTTTCGTCTATTTTTGTTGTATTCATCGGACGGCGTTCAAATTACAAAAATAGGTGGATGGTGCCTTTAATGGACACGAATTTTTTCTGCCGTGAAAAGCGAAGAGAGCGCATCTGTGTTCTGCTCAGCAGTTGGAGGTTTATTGTACGTGCGCCTCATACGCTTCACAGCGGCTTAGTTTGTGATAATCATAAGTTTGGACGCAACGCGACACCTTCTGTCATCGCAACCAGGGCTGCGCTGCGTTAAAATGATGGCGAGGCTGGCGCGGCGGCGCTCCAGGCCGCCCCAGCGCGATTGCGCCGCACTCGGTCGCTAGGCAACCACAGACATTTTCGTTTTGTTTATTTATAATTAATTATGTTTTTTGTGAGTGAATTTTATAGTTACTTATTAGTGTTTATACTTTTGTGATATTTCGTAAGTCTTGTGTAAGTGTAACTACTCTATTTTATGTTTGGCGCCGGCTGTAGCGACGTCGGAATAATTAGTGCCAGTCAACCTATCACATCACTGGATGTTCAGCTGGTAAGATGCCCACATTGCTCCCAGGCTCGTTTTTTCAAAGGCGAACGGGGGCTTAAGATTCACTATGGCAAGGTCCACAAACCTCATAGTGTACCTTTGTGCCCCCCAGCCACATCCCCGACAGCCACATTCCCGACATCAAGACCTTTTGAAGAAAATTTGTGGAAAACATTGTCTAAATTCAAAAATTCAACTCCAGTCCTAAAAAGAGTTCCCCGCGGCGCGAGGCACTCTGTTGCTCTAAGTTTAGCGCGATGTGTTCATCACGCGACCCAGGAGAACTCACAAAGTGCCTGGAAGCACTTACTCACCTTCCCTTATAGGATTCTGCATGTACAAAAAAATTTGGCAAATCAAAAATCATTAACAAACCAAATTAAAGAAAACTGCAACAATTCGGCCCGCATTTTAGGCTCCAAATTACCTTTTTTTAAGAGGCAGAAATGGTCAAAAGTCTCTACATTGCAGCCCAAATTATATGAAACCTACCAGCTCTACGGTATTGAAATTGAAATATATGATACTTAAGGATATAAAAAACACATCGCCCGAGCCGAAAACACGATTTCAATTAAAAGCCTCGATAAAAAAAAATGCCAAACATACCTCTGAAAATCAAGAAATTCCCAAATATATCCAACGCCTGAAGGTATTTTGATACGATTTTTTTCATCAATATAGTACATATCATAAGCAAATAAACGCCCGAGCTAGTTTTTTGAATTTGCGATTCAGTTTTTCATAATAATGATTTTTAAAAAAGTCGCTTACGTCAAATTGATCTGAGCACCATCAACATCATACCGCACTCTATTGTCCTGCAACTGGCGTATTTTGCTTCGCGCTCATTCGCATTCCGCGGTGATCCGCGTTGCTAGACGGACCTGTGTCATTTTTTTTCAGAACTTTCACATGATAAAACCCTCTCAAATTATTAAAAAAATATATCAAATTATCTTCAGAAGACACTGGAAAATGCATGCTCGTAAAATTAAGGCAATTGAGCCTATTAACTGCTTGTTATAAATAAAAATATATAAAATAAAATCTGTTGAGATTGATGCTTTTGAAAATTGTCACCGAGCCATGTCGTGGTACTGACAGAGACTGATTGTTATTTTCGTCTTTGCTAGGTACGGCTAGGGTAGCCTAAGGGGCTAAGGCGCAGGGTATTTAAGTACTCGCGACTGAAGGAGGTGATGAGTCAAATCCTGGAAAATGTTTTTTTTTTTTCAAATCATACAAAATGAAAAATCAGCAATATATATTATTTTTAATGAGCAATTACCTATTTCGTTACTTACCTGATTAAATAACACCTCATTCAATATTATTTATTTTGAGATCAAAGAAAAGGTATGAAAGGTAGGTTGACTGATACTGCTAACAGTAGGTGCCCGGAAGTCGGGGCGGGCATGCCAGCCACTACTGCGGTCATCAAGTCATTTGTAGTCATCGAGTCGAGCCGGTAAACTTTTATTTTCATTGTTTTATCACAGTATTATTGTGGTCCAGTCGCGTAGTCGTCAAGTGTCAATGGCACAGTAACATTAGTAACAGTAAGAAAAATATTACACACACACCTTACGTTGATTAAGTTTCTACTACTTACTGGACTGGTTAGTTGGAATGTGAACCCATCGTATATTTACAATTACTAGTAGTGAGCTCGGCTATCATTGTGCCGATTATCGTAACGGTCAATGGCCTGATGGTCAAAAGCCTCGAGGCTCTCGGCAGTACTCCTCGATACAGCTCGCATTGTGAGGAGGTTCCTGTTTCTGCAGCCCTACCGGTAGCTTAGCTTTTTCAGCCAATCAGCGAGCCAGGCACAGTTTTATATCAATAAAATTAATAAAATTAGAATAACTTTTTTTCCAAAACATTATATATTACTTCCTTAAGGTGGATGCTCAGCATGAGGCAGGAAATTTTATATTATATGGGTCAAAATAGCTTTTTGAGTTAGATGCCTGCAATAAGGATCATTCACATAACAAAATTCAAACTTTTCGATTACTACAGCGGATGCACATAACCTTTTTGAGCATAATGTTTTTTAAATTATTATAGTATATTTCAAATAACATGAGTTCGGTGACACATGGTATTTTATTAAATTTCTCAATGGTTAATGTTAATTTCGATATAATAAAGGAATACTATGATAGAGCTAGGTTTCACGAAATATTGTGAATATTATTTTAGAGTAATCAAATGGAATTTCACTAGATATTGGTAAAAAACCCTTGACCTTGACGACTCATCCTATGTGAAATAGAGTATAATATCCATCAATAAATGACAAAGTTATTAAAGTTTTAAAAACAGCTTAATTAATACGCTTGCTCCCGCTTGTACATTAACGTTGACGTCATAATTCGGCCACCGTGCAACTCTGTTTGTAACCTTTTCACGGCTTAACCACTGAACAGATTTAAATACAATTTAGCAGGGAAATAGTCCAATTAGTGGAGAAGGACAAAGGATACTTTTGAACGTAAATGATCTTCATTGCATTTTTTTGAGTTATTGTTAATGCCATATAATGCGCCTGGAGTGCTTTTCTTTAATAGTTGATAGGAAATGTTCTGATTGAGTTATAAACGTGATATTTTTAACTAACTTCTAAAAAAAAAGGAGGTTCTCAATTCGATTGTATTTTTTGTTTTTTTTTTATGTTTGTTACCTCATAACTCCGTCATTTATTAACCGACTAGCTGTTCCGCGCGGTTTCACTCGCGTTCCCGGGATATAAAGTAGCCTATAATACTCGGGGATAATGTAGCTTCCTATTAGTGAAAGAATTTTTCGAATCCGACTGATAGTTCCAGAGATTAGCCCGTTTAAACAAACAAACAAAAAAAAAAACTCTTCAGCTTTATTATAGTAGTATAGATAAATAGCTCAATAGTTTTATTTTAAAACATAATAGAAAAATTTATCTGATTCCGAAATTGGATCACTCAGTATCGGAATTGTAATATCGGAACTTACGTGCTGAGATTCCGATATTCCGAGATTTATGACCTAGGTACAATACCAGAAGTATGGAGAGGAAATATAATGGTGAGCACCATTATATTTCCTCTCTTCTCTTCAAAAAAGGCTATAAGAACTACCGCCCGATATCCTTCCTAAGCCACGTTTATAAGTTGTTTTCGGGAGTCATTACGAATTCTCTTGCACGTAGGTTTGAAGAATTCCAGCCTCCCGAACAAGCCGGTTTCCGTAAAGGCGTTAGTACCACAGATCACATACATATACTTCGCCAAATTATACAGAAGACTGAGGAGTATATTTGGCCGTTATGCCTTGTGTATGTGGACTATGAAAAAACCTTCGATTCAGTTGAGACATGGGACATGGTATTACAGAGTCTACAGCGGTGCTTAATCGACTATCGCTATATCAAATTGTTGAAGGTGTTTGTACAGCAAAGCCAATATGTCAATCCGAGTACAGGACGAGAGTACGAGACCAATCCAGTTGCAGAAGGGTGAAAGACAGGGTGACCTTTTACCACTGTTATGGAGGATGTGTTCAAGCTCTTGAACTGGAAAGGTTATGGCATCAACGGTGAACACATCTCTCATCTTCGACTTGACGACGAAATAGTCATAATGGCGGGAATCGCTGGAAGCTTTGAACATCATGCTCAATGATCTCAAGAGAGTTTCCCAACAGGTCAAGATGAACATATTCAAGACAAAAATTATGTCTAATATTCATATTCCACCAATACCCGTGATAATTGGGAACACTGCTCTCGACGTTGTAGACGAGTATGTTTACCTAGGACAAATTGTCCAACTAGGTAGGTTCAACTTTGACAAAGAGGTCAACGGAAGAATCCAACTCGGCTAGGCAGCATTCGGGAAGCTACGGCATATCTTCAAGTCTAGAATACCTCAGAGTCAAAGTCTTAAGACAAAGGTTTTCAATCAGTGCGTGTTACCAGTGATGACATCCGGAACATAGACGTGGTCTTAAACTGCTTGTCGCATAAATAAGCTCAGAGTCACTCAGCAAGTTATGGAATCAGCTATGCTCGGAATTTCTCTAAGAAACAGGATCCGAAACGAGGACATTCGTAGGAGAACAAAAATTATCTATATAGCTCGTAGAGTTAGTAAGTTGATGTGGCAATGGGCAGGCCACATCGCTTGAAGAACCGATAACCGATGGGGATGGAAGTTTCTCGAGTGGCGACCATTAACTGGAAGGGGAAACCGTGCAGGACGACCTCCCACCAGGTGGACCGGTCAGTGTCACTGGGCGCTGCTGGATTCAAGGGCCAAAACCGCAGTAAAACCGCGGTAAAGAGGACATTTTATTGAGAAATTCTACAATTATAGTACAGTATAAGTTCAGTTCTTTAGAGTCGACTAAAGAGACCTTTAGTCGACTCTAAAGAAATGGGACATAACCTTTGCTTATGATAGCTTCTCTATATGTGGTAATAATAGCGCAATGCTTTACAGGAAATAATTATCATTAATATTTTAAATGATATCATAGATTTAAAATTAGCCAGAAACAGTATACGCGATACCGTGACCGCATGGCGTGGGCGGGCGCGCAAATCGCTCCACTGACACCACATTATGACATTGTACCCATGCGAAGTCGGGGCGGGTCGCTAGTACTTACTACACCCAGACTCGGGACATGCAAATATGTTCACAGATGGATATCCTTGGTGGGAATCGAACATAAGATTGGCGGGGTGGAATCTTAACCAACTACTAAACTACTACTTAACTATTTTTTTTTAAAGTTATTTGAAAAAAAAATATTTGTTAAATGTTTATCTGCAGTTTGTCTACTGTTAACATTTATACTGTGTCCAATTCAAACAGCGTCGTTCTCGCGGAAATGTTTAGATGGCGGTGTATCATGTTGAATTGTTTGTTTGCAATGACGCACTTCTAAATAGAGGGAGCTAGTATTTTTTGTTTGCTTAGTTCCGGTAATTTCCGCTAATATTATGTGAAAATGTGGCGCAAGGGTGAAAACTGAAATCTGCTCGAGAGTATTCTGGGCCTTAATATTTCTCAGAAAGGCATTTGTGCCCATGTGGAATCCAAGTTAAGTGAGGGTGATATAAGGGGGGCGGCTAGACTACTGTTCAGCAGTGATGTGGTGGCGCCTTACTCTCCGGAGACTCTTGCAGCCCTAGAGAGTAAACACCCAGCGCCTGCGGATGGTCTCACCTTCCCCGACCCACCCGTCCACCCCGACCCCCTTGTTCAGGATTCATCTATTTTCCAAATTACAGCCCCGCAGTTGATCGCAGCCGTGAGCTCTTTCCGGAGTGGTTCTGCCGGCGGCCTCGACGGCTTGACTCCACAGCATTTGAAAGATTTGTTGAGTTCAGGCGCCGGGGAAGCTGGTGAGTCTCTCTTGAAGGAGCTTGCGGTTCTGATCAACTTAATGCTCTCCGGCGGCGTGAACGATGCCATCGTCGATGTCTTATATGGGGCTAACCTGTGTGCCTTATGCAAGAGGGACGGCGGCATTCGTCCCATTGCTGTCGGTTGCACCTACAGACGTTTGGCAGCCAAAATATGTTGCAAGGTGTATAGCGAATCGCTTGCAACAAAGTTCCAGCCCCTTCAACTTGGTTTTGGTTCCAGAGGGGGCTGTGAGGCTGCCGTACATGCCTTGTCCTCGTTTCTTAACTCAAATAAAGGTGAGGTCATTCTCAAGGTTGACGTCAAAAACGCATTCAACTCCGTGAACAGGGACACTTTGTTGGCTGAAGTCAAAAAAGAACTACCCGAAATTTATGGTTTTATGTGGCAATGTTATAGGCATCCATCAAAATTATTATATAAGGACAACATTTTGGAATCTGCAGTTGGTTGCCAACAAGGTGACCCTCTCGGGCCTGTCATTTTCAGTTTGGCTATTCATCCCATAATCCAACAACTAAATTCAAAATTTAACGTGTGGTATTTAGATGACGGAACGCTAGGAGGTGACGTTGACACCGTTTTGAATGACCTGCAACTCCTCAAACAGAAATTTAAATCTATTGGCCTGGAACTTAACCCCTCAAAGTGTGAAATTTACCTCTCTGACGTTACCGATAGACAATCGACATTAGATAAATTTAATGCAATAGCCCCTCAAATCAAAATCTTAGAAAAAAGTTCCCTGCACCTCCTAGGTTCCCCTATTTTAGAAGAAAGTTTTTCATCTTTCATCGAAGATAAAATCAAAAATTTTAATGATATTTCGGATAGACTCTCCAAAATTAATTTACATTCGGCATTCACCCTTATCAGATATTGCTGTTTCGGTCCAAATTTTATGTATTTTCTCCGTTCTTCTCCTCTTTGGAAGAAACCACACCTTTTGGACAAAATTGACCAAATTATTCGCAACACGTTAACATCCATTCTTAATGTGGCCTTGGACGACCGAGCGTGGCTGCAAGCCACCCTACCAATTCGTTTTGGTGGCCTCGGCGTCCGCAAAATTTCTAGTGTAAGCTTACCAGCGTTCCTGTCTTCTGTCCACAGCACTGAAAAGCTAACCAGAAAAATTTTAGCTCTTTCCCTGGTTGACTCGGAAGTGCCGTGTTTGACGGACGCAGAGAACGCCTGGAAAGTGGCTTGCCCGGATACGGTTCGGCCCGAGAACCCATTTTCCCAGAGACAGTGGGATGAGCCGCTCTGCAGGTTGGTACGGAATAATCTTATTAATACGTCTACCAATACTGCTGAGCGTGCCCGCCTGCTGGCTGTGGGTGAGTGGGAGTCGGGCCTCTGGCTTCAGGCACTACCGTCGCCTAACATAGGCACTATGCTAGGTGACACAACCTTCCGACTCGCTACATGTCTGCGTTTGGGCGCTCCTTGTGGGGCTCCACATCGCTGTCAATGCGGTGAAGCAGTCGACTGCCTCGGACACCATGGCCTTTCTTGTAGTAAGAGTGCAGGTCGGATAGCGCGGCACGCTAGCATTAATGATCTCATCCGTCGTGCTCTTGCCACCGTCGGGGTGCCAGCTGTCTTAGAACCTAATGGCCTGGCACGCGTCGATGGGAAGAGACCAGATGGTATGACCATAATGCCATGGAAGTTGGGTAGGTCTTTGGTGTGGGACGCAACTTGCGTCGACACCCTTGCACCATCCCATCTTCCTAGCACGGTGTGCTGCGCTGGAGCGGCTGCTGCAGGTGCTGAAAACCTCAAACGGCGCAAATACAACAATTTAATTGGTAATTATGTGTTTGAGCCGTTTGGGGTTGAAACACTAGGGCCATGGGGTCCGAGTGCGCACCTATTATTTCGGGATATCGCCAAGCGATTGGTCGACTCTTCACGAGACCAGAGGGCTGGCCTTTTTTTTGGCCAAAGAATCAGCATTGCCATCCAACGTGGCAATGCTGCCAGCCTTCTGGGCACTTTTCCTGTTGACAGCGATGTGGACGAATTTTTTGACGCCCCGTAATTGTACATATTTTTATTCTTATTATATTAGTTTGTTATAGTTGTTATTATTTTTAGTAAATTAGTTTTAAATTATATATGAAATATAATATTTTCCACTAATGTCTTCTAAGTATCTAATTTTCTTGATATAAATAAAGTATAATTTTTACGACCAGTAAAATTGTTTGGCCCTATCTAGCCCCTTTTCTTAAACCCGATTTAAACTTAATCTAGCCCTTTTTAGCTCCGTAGTTAGCCCTTTTATCAAAAAAGGGGTGGCAACACTGCAAGCAAGTGTCAAAACAAAATAACATGGGTAAATGTGTTTCGTTCACGTGTTTTTAATAAATTAATATAAATAAAATTATTATAAAAATACCATTATAATGTTAAAACCTAAAGAAATGGGAGACCACCTCCCAGGATTTGATGCGCCGGAAGATGCAGACACTTCGCAAAATGAATCGCAAAGCAAGAAGAAAAAGAAGGGATCAGGTGGATTCCAAACTATGGGATTTAGCTTTCCTATAATCAAAGGTATTACCAAAAGGGGATATAAGCAACCGACGCCTATTCAACGTAAGGTAAGAAGAATAAAATACAGTTGGAACTATTTCAAATATAACCTCAAATTATTTAGAAACTAGATGGCCCCGCTTCCCAGATAAAAAAATTGGCATTAGGTTACATTTTCTTTAGGCTAGACACAATGATAATACAAGAATGAACAAAACAATTACGATTTGAAAATAAACCTAAAATAGTTGATTTATAATATCCTAACTAATATTATAAGTTATGCTTTCATGCCCTAACTAATCAACCAATCATCATCAAATTGGCATGCAGATAGCCTATGGTATGGAAAAAGACATATATGTACTACTTTTTATCCCGGGAACACGGTTGAAACTGCCGGGCTATTTTGTATCTTTGGTGGTAATCGTAACGAACACCATTAATTGTTTCATCCAATGACGCGCACGCGATATGACGCGACGATGACCATTCGCGGGCCCTGATTGGATGAAATTTATTAATGGTGTTTGTTACGATTACCACCAAAGTTACGCGGTAGAGCCCCTGGGGGGGAGAGCTAGTTTTATATAAAAAAAAAATTATTATCAAGAGACCTGTGTTTGACGACAATCTCACCATGGTAAGTAATGATGTAGATGAAGGTGGTAAGCACACAAAGCCTTAAACGAAACTGGTTCTCAAGTGCAGCTGTTAGAACACAATGGACTCAACATCATGCAACAGATTTCAACTTGAGGGTGATAGCCAGTTGGATACTATAAAGTACCCTTTCACCATGCTATGGCTTCCTCCACTGAATGATAAGAATTAAAATTAGTAAAAAAATGGCCAAAAATGTATATTTTTTCTTGGCTGCTCATAGAGAAGCAGCTGCTCCTGCAATAAGCATAAATCCCAACTCCACCCAGAGACTACCTCCACCGAGAGAATATTCTGATGAGACTTCTTGAGGACTTCAATCTTACAATTCTGAGACCTCAAAATTAACAGTCTATCTCTCGCAGTCTATTCAGAAAATTGTTATTTCAAAAATAGCACTCTGCTTATTCTTTGTTCTACAACTTTTCTATTTCATTGTAATTACATATAACATTTCACTTATTTTGCAGACTATCCCCCTTGCTTTAGAAGGCAAAGATGTGGTGGCCATGGCTCGTACCGGGTCAGGTAAAACTGCCTGTTTTGTACTTCCAATCTTGGAGAAACTTGTGGCACCCACTACTAAACCATTACCGGGGAAGAATTTCAGAGCACTCATACTTTCTCCTACAAGAGAATTGGCTTTGCAGGTATTGTTTACTTTTCTTTACATTATGTTATAAAGCCAAAACATGCTAGCATGATGACATTTTAATAAAAAAAAAAAAAAAAGATCTAAATAAATAAATCATCCCTTTTTCATAAAAATATGCATTCCGAAAATATGTTATTTTAACCAATGATACATAAGTAAAGGAGATTACTTACACAAGATTTGAACTTCACAGATGGCACACTAAGGCACACATAAATAATGTTATATTGTACCTATGTAAGAAATTAAAAAAACAATAGTTTTATTTTTACACACAGACACATTTCTAAAATATAACATTTTTAACTAAACAATACTAATAAATTTCCAGACACTCAGGTTTGTACGAGAACTGGGCAAGTTCACAGGGCTCACATCTGCGGCTATCCTTGGGGGAGAGTCCATTGAACAGCAGTTCAGTGTGATGTCCGGCACTGCACCCGATATTGTAGTGGCCACTCCGGGCCGATTTCTACATATTTGTATTGAGATGAGCTTGAAACTTGATAATATAAGTAAGTTTCATCTTAATTCTAGAATAAGAATTTATAGGTATTTATGGTGTAAGCACCCTGTTTTATCAACTCAGTACCTATTTGGAAAAATTCTGAGCAACTTGGTTGTGTCTGCTGAGCAAAAATACTCAAATTTCAGACTTTCCTTTGGTATAATGCAGTTTTTAGGTACTCAACTACAGTAAATGCAAAACTGCAGTTTTAAATAAACATTATTCTGGGAAAAAGTAGAACTAAATATAGAAAGAGTTCTTTTCTGAAACATCTCCAATAATCTCCATCTTCCTATTATAGTATTTTATTGTTCCTCTGCTATGTAGCTACTTAAATCTGAGGCCAATCCAAAAGATTTCATTCACAATTCTACATTCCTTTAAGATCAATTATTTTTATCAGCCGAAATGCACTAACATACCACATCTTTTCAGAGGTGATAGTATTTGACGAAGCCGACCGCCTATTCGAGCTTGGTTTTGGCGAACAACTCCAGGAAATAGTCGCCCGTCTACCGTCCAGCCGTCAAACGCTTCTTTTCTCTGCAACATTGCCAAAAATGCTGGTGGAATTTGCAAGAGCCGGTCTTTCAGACCCCATGCTAATAAGATTGGATGTCGATTGGAAGCTACCATCCACTTTATGGCTTGGCTGGATTTCAGTAAGAGCCGAATTAAAAACTGCTGCTCTATTGTTGCTTTTGGATAAAGTTCTCACACCGAAAACGCCACAAGCGGTTGTATTTGCAGCTACTAAACATCATGTTGAATATTTACACTTGGTAAGTGTTAACATTAGCCTTAGCAGTGATTTCTCAAAGACAAAAGTTTTTAATTGTAGTTATTAACCTAGAATAGATGATGATAATCTTTTCTGAAACCTAACTTTTTTTACTACTCATAATAATCATGATGTATTGATTAGTCTGAATAAGCTTGAACATTATCTGCTACTTCACACTTAAGCAAAAGTAAGGCTTTTCTTTTATTTATGTTTTTTAAAGGAAATTAAACAAGGGGTGCCAACGGGACCCTATTACTTAGCCTCCAGTGATGTCCATCCCTCTGTCTGATTTTAATCATGGCAATAGGTAGAAGCTTTAAATGGTCCCAGAGTGTGTATACATGCTATAAAATAAATAAGTTATTGTATGGTGGTATGGAACCCTTCATCTTGCACTTTTCCGCTTTTTCTAAAAAGTTTTTTCTTCTTTTTCGCTTTTTTTTTTACTAAGGTTGCATACGGCCCGCCTGATTGTAAGCGGTTACATTAACCACGTATTGACACTTCCACCAAGGGCATCACTCGCACCTATTTATCTACTCACACCTTTCTGGAAAATGGGTTAGCATATATAAAGATAAAATACAGTATTATCATTACTTTATGGAAGATTAGACCTTATATCCTTTATTACAGATACTACAAAGAGCTGGCATATCATCTACATATGCATACTCCGGCTTGGACCCGTCGGCTCGTAAGATAGCTTTGGGCAGGTTCACTAACAGGAAGAGTTCGGTGCTTATCGTGACTGATGTGGCCGCCAGAGGATTGGATCTACCAGCCTTGGATACTGTTATCAACTTTAACTTCCCTGCGAAGCCGAAACTGTTTGTGCATAGAGTCGGTAAGTAGGTTCATAAAAATACCTTCTTAAGCTGTTGTCCCTTAAACTGACTCCCATCTGGGGGGCTAAAAAGGAAGGAAACGCCGAATCGGATTGAGTTCCCATTAGGAATTGAATTACAAATCGCAAAATGGCCACTTAGTAGGCAATTCAGGATATGATCTCAATACGATTCTAATTCTGCAATTCATTTTTTTGACAGTTTTCTATGGAGATTCGTAAAATGGCTCACTAAATAGGAATTGCTTTTGTGTCAAACAGTAGAATCATAAGAGGATACCGAGGAGCAACTTATTACAATTCAATTTAGAGATTTTGTTGAAAATCAATGAATAATGGGGGAATTTCGAGGTTTTTCTAACACCCATAAACCATTTTATGGAATGTTAAAAGCTATTGGCTACCAATAAAGTTCTTTTACCATCAATTTTGTGATAACCTAACATAGTAACATTGTAATTTTTACATGATTAATATTATACTATTTTCCATCCAGAAACCCCTCTTTATCCCCATAGGGGTTGAATTTTGCTAAGATCTTAGTAGTTGCCTATGTTATAAGGAATCTGTGTGCAAAAGTTCAAGTATCTCTGTACTCTGCGGTTTGAGCTGTGCATGCATCTGTCATGCAGTCGGTTTCTTATATATTTGATTTTTTTATAATGATTACTTACATGCCTACTTATTATCTATTTGAAATTAACTAATCATAACAAAAAGCTTTAAGATCTGCAGCTTAAATTTTGATAGAATAAGCTTTAGGGTTTTGAGGAATTATATCCGCAGATCTAATTTCTATCAAAGGTATTACTAGAGTATATATATATATCTGTTGGTATATATTGCCGAAGACTAGTCACAGTGACACAAAGAGATACACATAGGGGTTGCTTGTTTGTTTAGGGTAAATAAAAGACAAAAGTAAATAAATCAGCATAACTTTTATTACAGTATTATCAACATTATAGTTTAGTGTAGGTAATGTTAAGGCAGGATAGCAACGCCAACTCCCAAATTCTCTGTGGTCCTTTCCCCATAATATTAGCAGTATGATGATGTTAGATATTTACTAGATATTTATTCATATTGGTTGGATAATATTATTATGGTAGAAGGATTGAGTGATGTGGCAACACTGACCATAACGCAAATAGCAAAGCATATAAAAGTGAGGGTATTTGTATTTGTAGGAGTTAGTTTTTCACAAGCTCTCGAGCTAGACACAGATCAGTACGATCATTGTTTTACCCGGTTCTGTAACTTATTATAAGTTAAGACTAAGATTGTGAAGTGAAGTGATTACCTAATTAATTGTAATATTATAACAGTAAACCTATCGGGGCCCATGAGGAGTTTGTTGCGTCGCTTCTTCTCCTCATACGGGAGTTTTCCGAAGCGATAGTATTACGTTGTTTCATTGCCTGCACTACGCCCACCGAATCCTGATACCACAGAACCTTAATCATGGTGTTTGTATCGCTTGGCAGTCGCTGACGCTATTATCAGAAATTGGGATAAAGAGAGGCAATGAAAACCGTACTTGGATTGTTTCCACATAGTTTGAAAAGACTACGTTCCTGAGAACTTTGAACAAGTAAGGAACGAAAGAATAAAGTCTAATCAAGTGATTTGATACCTTAAAATAAGTGCATTTGTGGGTGGTTGTGAAATGCGCGTGCCAATACACGAATGTTAGATGGAATAATAGACCGATGACGGCGCGGGCGGCACGCTTGCAGTAGTTCATGCTGGTAGCGACCAGTGACACAAGTTGGCGCCGGGTGTGCCATGCGAGTGGCTATCTGATGTACATATAGTGGTGCCTGAATGTTGGTGTATACAAATTGCCTGAACACTTATCTGGTGAGTCGATTTCATGTTGATTGTTAATAGATTGTGAAAATATCTGGGGAACGGTTAAATAATTTAATTATTGTTGAAAATATAGTCAAGTTAGCTAGATTTTAATGGTTAAAAGTATAGTGTAAGCTCAATTATTTATTACAATATGTATAGGTACGTTGGGTACCTATTTAAAATTCTATACATATGACCCTATAATAGGGTGTAGCAATTTAATATGATATATATCCTAGAAAGGAAGGAAGATACTTTGTAAAAACATAAGTTTTAAAATGAATTACTATTCACTAATTGTGCGATAAATTAATTCATTAGCTATCTAACTAGTTGGGTGATTCTCCTTATTTTGCCGGTTGCTCCATAAGTGTATTTTGTTGAAAGAATTCCCCCAGATCTATTGACACAGTGATAGATATGAAATATTTATAGGACGTTCAAAAGACAATGTTTTAAGGTTGAGACTTGAGTCGGTTCATGTACCGGACTACAACCCGGATAACAAAAATATTTTGTTATTTTTTAGTGTTTTGTATTGAATTAATTAACTTTGAATAAGTACTACCGTGCTGGGTTAATCTGAAGTAGCAAACGTGGAATGAAGTTAGTAGTAAATTTTATTTGAGTGTGTTATAATAATAATAAATAAAATAATAAAATACATTTATTTCAAGTAACATTGGACTCATAATAAAAATTGTAACAAAGTGATAATAGAATATATGTTATAAAAAGTTATATATGACTCTGATTAGATTCTTCATTTTGCAAAAAATATAATTTATTGGCATACAACATTACAGCTTATTTTTGAATCCATAGGCTCCCGAACTATTAAAACTGTGTTTCTGGTTTTAATTGTAAAGTATTTTGATAATTATTTTTAAATTGAATACATAACTGACTGCTAGATATATGCATGACTAAAATGGTGGTAATAGGTAGCTCATTCGACAAACGTATAGTCGAAAAAAGTAAAGTACCTGATCAACATGTTTCTCCTGAGAAACAATTTCTAATTAACGAAAATAACACTGTTAATTTTTCAGTAAATATTAGTGATTTTATTTTAACATATTTAAAAGAAACTTACAGCTTATACAAAAATAATAGAACAGATATCATGATTCATTTGAATAATTTAGAACTTGCTGGTAAGGGTTTGCCATGAAGAATCTCAAAAACAACAAAAATCTAAAATCGTACTTAATTTATTTAGAGATATTAATATTAAATTCACAAGAAATAGGTACTTAATTTAAAAAAAAAAATAGATTTATGAGTTTTTTTAATAAGGGTTCAATTTACAGTTCATTTTAGAATTCACTTTAGAGTTAAGAGTTCAATTTAGAATTTAATACGGAGTTCAATTAAGAGTTCAATTTACAGTTCAATGAGTTCCAATTTTAGAGTTGAATTAAGGGTTTAGTTTACAGTTAATTTAGAGTTCAAATAAGGGTTCAACTTACAGTTCAATTTAGATCTATTAAGGGTTCAATTTACAGTTCATTTTAGAATTCACTTTATAGTTAGAGTTCAATTTAGAGTTTAATACGGAGTTCAATTTAGAGTTTAATACGGAGTTCAATTAAGAGTTCACTTAAGAGTTCAAGTTAGAGTTCAAGTTAGAGTTCAAGTTAGAGTTCAAGTTAGAGTTCAAGATAGAGTTCAAGTTAGAGTTCAAGTTAGAGTGTTCAGGTTAGAGTTCAAGTTAGAGTTCAAGTTAGAGTTCAAGTTAGAGTTCAAGTTAGAGTTCAAGTTAGAGTTCAAGTTAGAGTTCAAGTTAGTCCATGTAGAGGTCCATGTAGAGGTCCATGGTCCATGTAGAGGTCCATGTAGAGGTCAATGTAGTCAATGTAGAGGTCAATGTAGAGGTCAATGTAGTCAATGTAGAGGTCAATGTAGTCAATGTAGAGGTCAATGTAGTCAATGTAGAGGTCAATGTAGAGTTCGATGTAGAGTTCGATGCAGAGTTCGATGTAGAGTTCGATGTAGAGTTCGATGTAGAGTTCAATGAAGAGTTCGATGTAGAGTTCAAATTCGTTTTCTTGACGTTAACTGCGCAGAAGATTAGTAGTCGCAGCTCGTTAAAAATGAGCGTTGGCGCCCGAGTAGTCTGAGTCTGTTAGCAAAAGCTTTGTGTGGTGTACTTTTATAGAAGTTAAAACTATAAAGCTGAGGCTTTCTCCCTTAGGGTAGAGTGTGTGTAACAAAGTGTTTGGTGTAGCTGTTATGATTGGTTGATCTTAGTAAAGTTTACATTTGGGTTTCTTAACTGTACTTCCTGCCTGAGATTTATTTTATTTTATTTTATTTGCTTATGGAAACTAACAGCTAGGTTCTTAATTAACAAAGTTATAATTACATAGATATTGAAAGCTAATTAAAAGTTTCCACAGATATAAGAATAAGTAGCAAAAATAAAGTAGACGGGGGGAGGCACACACACAAGTGAACTGAATGAAACATCTTCATTCGAAATAAAATCTGCTATATGATCTGAACACTATGCACTCAAAAAGCAACACACAATTAGTACTTAGTTTACTTTAGTTTACTTTGAATTAACGAGATTTTCCCTTCATAAAGTTGATAAGTAGGAATTAACTCTAGATCTCTGGTTAATATGAGTAAGCGTTAGAAAAATGATCAAACTAAATCGATTAATAGCAAAATTGGCTCGCAAATGTAGGCAGAAATGGCCAAGTGAAATGATCTATTACTGTGCTGGACTTCATTGGTTTCAGGTATATCTGTTAGAGCTTTTCACACCAGAATGTGATTGGACGTGTGATTCACCGTGGACGTGTGATTCACCGTGAGGCCGTATCGGCTTTGGATTGTTGGTCAGACTTGCTTAGATTATAATATTATCATGGTATTGAGACTAAAAGAGTTATGAATATGAAAGTAGATAGTAGTAAATAGAAGTAAAAAAAAAGATTGGATCATAATATTATCGTGATATTGAGACTAAAAGATTTATGAATATGAAAGTAGATAGTAGTAAATAGAAGTAGAAAAAGGTGGATGAAATGTGTGAAAAATATGGTTAGAAATTTAGATTAAGAAGTTTAGATGTTTTTCACGATGTAGTCTTTAGTTTTCCGCTTTAACATCAGCAACATACGGAATAATAGTTTATAAAAAAATGTACCTATAAAAATATATAAAACACTTGTAAAGACACTGATAAGATGAAATAATATTGAGAGAGAGAGAGAAGAGGTATAAGATGTAGGTATCAAAGCATAGAATTTACGCTAGTTAGGTTCGATAAGATATAGGTTTAATTGTGATAAAAAAAAGCAGATGTCCATTCATTTATTTATAAACTCTACAACAAAAACGCAAATAAGTTCTTCAATAAAATCTTGTGTTGAAAAAGTCTTGATGACAGACGTGCAGTCTTGACGATAGATATGCAGTCTTGATGACAGACGTGCAGTCTTGATGTCAGATGTGCAGTCTTGATGACGGACATGCAGTTTTGATAACGGACATGCAGTTTTCTTCAATAAAATATAGAAAAAAAAATAGAAACTTGATGACATATGTACAGTCTTGTCGACAGACGTGCAGTCTTGATGACAGACGTGCAGTCTTGATGTCAGACATATAGTCTTGATGACAGACGTGCAGTCTTGATGACAGACGTGCGGTATGAAGACAGATATACAGTTTTAAGTAGCAAGAGCGTGAATGAATATTTGAAGAGACACTTCTTATAAGAAAATGGTTGGACCAGTAACGATTAAAAAGAGAAAAGAGGTTAAGTGTTGATATAGCAATCTGGATAAAATTAATAGATGTTGATAGAGCCATCTAAATAAAATTAATAGATGTTGATATAGCCATCTCATGAATATAATGAATTAGATGTTAATATAGCCATCTGAATAAAAAGAGAGAATAGAAAAGATTAGAAAAAAAGATAAAAGCTTAGAAGAGATAAAAGATTAGAAGAGATAAAAGATTAGGAGAGATAAAAGATTAGGAGAGATAAAAAATTAGGAGAGATAAAAAATTAGGAGAGATAAAAGATTAGGAGAGATAAAAGATTAGGAGAGATAAAAGATTAGGAGAGATTAGAAAGTTTAGGAGAGATAAGAAGGGATTAGAAATGATTAGAAATTATAAGGAAAGTTAAAAAAAAAAATAGATAAGCATAGAGATGACGATTATTAGAAATTTGGATTTTAAAATGTTGTATTGTATTTTAATTATAGTCTAATTCATATGAAGATAAAAGAAGAAAAGGAGAGAAAGGATAGATAGAGAGTTTAATATTTATTCGTGTTTAATTCATATGTAATGTAACCGTTAATCTAAAATGTTATATAACAAATGTTTTTGCATGTTAGCTATTTGACAAAGTGTAAGAAATCTATAAACTGCTACTTACACCTTGTGGAATGTTAAACTACACTGTCGGTAATAAAAAGGGAATAGGTATAGATAGATGGGATAGATATAGATAGATGGGATAGATATAGATAGATGTGATAGAAATAGATAGATGTGATAGAAATAGATAGATGGGAGAGATATAGATAGATGGGATAGATAAGACAATATTTGGTAATTGATTTTGGTTGGAGTTGATAACTGACTGTATACACTGTCGGTATGTACACTGTCGGTATGCAAATTCTGGCAAAAAAAAAAGGGGAATAGATATAGATAGATGGGTTAGATATAGATTGATGGGATAGAAATAGATAGAGGAGATAGATATAGAAAGATGGGATAGAAAGATGGGTTAGATATAGATTGATGGGATAGAAATAGATAGAGGAGATAGATATAGAAAGATGGGATAGAAAGATGGGATAGAAAGATGGGATAGATAAGATAATATTTGGTGATTGATTTTGGTTGGAGTTGATAACTGTCTGTATACACTGTCAGTATTAGTTTTAGAGATAGGTGAACTGATGTTGATGGATCCATCTGAGAAAAAGAATAGTGGATGTTGATGGATCCATCTGAGTAAAAGTGATGTATATTTATCCGTATTATTATACGATATTGATAACTTTATTTATTACGCGAAGTTTGAGGACAAACTTGATGTCAGGAAAGGCCGAATGTTAGATATTTACTAGATATTTATTCATATTGGTTGGATAATATTATTATGGTAGAAGGATTGAGTGATGTGGCAACACTGACCATAACGCAAATAGCAAAGCATATAAAAGTGAGGGTATTTGTATTTGTAGGAGTTAGTTTTTCACAAGCTCTCGAGCTAGACACAGATCAGTACGATCATTGTTTTACCCGGTTCTGTAACTTATTATAAGTTAAGACTAAGATTGTGAAGTGAAGTGATTACCTAATTAATTGTAATATTATAACAGTAAACCTATCGGGGCCCATGAGGAGTTTGTTGCGTCGCTTCTTCTCCTCATACGGGAGTTTTCCGAAGCGATAGTATTACGTTGTTTCATTGCCTGCACTACGCCCACCGAATCCTGATACCACAGAACCTTAATCATGGTGTTTGTATCGCTTGGCAGTCGCTGACGCTATTAATGATGACAGATGCCATAGTAATTATAATATAAATATCCTTTTGGTAATCCCATGTACAATTATCTTTATCTTCGGGTAATTTATAACCTGAAAGTAATATTATTTGTTGATTATATTATTGTTTGCACATCATCAATAGTAGGTATCATCTACCTAACCTACCACCACATATCTAACAAGGGGAAGTTAATAATGACCTTAGTTATGCACTTTACATGCATTGCATGTTTCATATAAAAAATCCTAGTTTTTCTGTTGAACATATTATTTGGGGCTTATAATTCAATAATTTATGGTATAAATAGAAATAATAGTATATTCTTTTGTTGAGATTATGGTCGGAATATGCTACATTATGCTTTTATTGATGATATTTACGAACTCACTCTCATAAAACTAGAAACTTCAACATGGAACTCTGGTGAAATGTCCTCATAATGATTTATCATGTATAGAGGATATTTATGCAATTACTCCTTTTTCTTCGCAAATACTCGGCATTTATAGCTAAAAAGTCTTCTTAACGAACGAACGAAATCTTTCTTCTTGTTATTTTTATCTTATTCGAATTTATCTTATTTAAAGTACTTTAGATAAAATTCAAAAGAAATTTGTATTATTTACTACCTATAGGTACGTAGGTAAAATATATAACTTAGTGACATTGAAGGACGACCGACCATAGACTAGCAAACTTATTACCAGTCGAAGATGAAAATATTTTCTTAATCATTTATAAATTCCCATTTTAGATACGTAATTGCAGTTATATAAACGTTTTATAGTTACAAATGTTTAAGATCATAATTTTAATACGTGAATTCTATTAGTTCTTTCTTACGACATAAAAATGATAATAGAAAAACTTACCGGTAAATTACGGTATTTTATTTTTGGTGTTGTAACATTAATATCAAATTAGAATCAGCTAATGAATTGAATTGCATGAAATTAGTGACCATTTTACCAAAATTTATAGGAATTGCGTCAGATCTGCTGGGAATTCGGGAAATGAATTCCTTTCAGCAATATTGCACAACTCTTCGTTTTTAACCCCGCTGGTCAGAAGATGTCTAGCTATATGCCTATCTTCCACCATCGAGGAAATATCCATTTAGAGTAAGCAATCCAATTCCGCAACTAGTAAGTGATTTTGCACTGATTTGTAACAGGGACCGACCTATCACTGCATCTTAACGTTTAGTGTGTCATTGACTAGCCAATCAGACCGCGTGTGGTAAGGAATTGGCGGTGTGAATTTCAAGCAAAATGAACGTCAATGGTGCCGATTCTGTTGTAAATCGCACTAAACTAATTTTAGTCACATCTCATCTCTTTCTTACGAACATGATTGAAAAAGGATAGAACATATTTTAAGTTGTCAAATTAATCTTTTCCGTCTTATTTTGCGTGTATTTAGACTAGGGAATGCAAAACCGTGGCAAAATGAAAACCGGTTTTTTTTTCGGTTATGAGAAGTAAAAACCGGTTAACCGGTTTTAAACCGGTTTTTTTAATGTTCACTCGTTTTTTTTTTCACGTCATTTCTATTGCTCGAATTATAGATAATTACCGTGCCTAAGATTTAAAAATCGCAATACTCGTGTACATAGACTACACGGTTCGTTGCTTTTGATTTTATTTTAAATGAATGAAATCATAAAAACATATCACTTTTGCTTGATTTTTAATTGCTATGAGATATTATGAATTTATGTTAAAAAATAGATCAGTATTAAAGAAGTAATTATTTAAACATTTATTAAATTATGTTTCGTAAGTTATATTAATTTTACACGTCATATACATGGCATATTGTAGCGGCATAGCAACTTGCGTGTACACTAAAACGTGGTTATTATTATAAGAATATTTTCCTTAGATAAAAAAAAAACATTACCCAGTTTTTGCTGTCGTGCAGACGGGTAAAAAATAACACCAACGTCAAAAAGTCAGCTTGCTGTCTGGCAGATACATAAGAGCCTTCATTGACAGTAGTTGCTCCGATAGCATGACATTAATGCTGGCGTCCCGCAAGGCTTTGAATTATCCCCAACACTGTTCCTTCAGCATATTAATGATATACTCTCTATTGCCAGCATTCATTGCTATGCAAATGAAATTACAGGGGACGCTCAATACACGAACCGTGCAAATCTCTCGTTCTATATTGGAGAAAAGGCGCGAAGGACTTGTCTTAAATCGAGAGTACACAAACTAGTGACTCCGATTGGGGTCAACTAAACCTAGTCAACCCCACTAAATCACACGCAAGCCTGCGCATTCACCATTGAGAAAAGTCAATTTGCTGTGGCTCCTCATTTCTAAAACATGTCCCTCAACATCACGAAAAGCATTGGGATCCTTCACGTTAATATTTGTAGCGACATTCTGTTCCAAAGTCTACAAGGTATCCAAAAAACTCGGTGTGATTAAAAGAGCGAAGCAGTACTTCTTATCGAGACAAAGACTGCAACTATATAAGTCGCAAGTCTGGCCCAAATGGAGTAATGCTGTCTTCTGTGAGCACCTGGATACCAGCTTGGGTATTTAGACTCAGTTCAGCGACGTTCCCTTAGAATTGTGGATGATCCCGAGCTCACAAGTGTTTTAAAGCCCCTTAGTCTGAGGAGAGACTGCCTTCGTACATACGAAGGCACATGAAGGTTGAACACACATGTGTTCAACCGCTTTTCCAACAGACAGTGTTCTGAAGAATTGATTGACCTGATGCCCAGTTACCTTGTTCCATGGTAGTCACCGATGGGGAGTCCATCCTCACACATTGGAACCAAAATGTTCTTATACTGTGCGATTTCAAAGAAGCGTCCTATCGTGGATGCTCAGGCTGTGGAATGAGCTCCCCGCTTCAAAAAGGTTGAGGGTTGGTATCGTGCGAGTGATAACCGTTATGTTGCAAGCGTCCATAGGCTAGGGTAACTGGTTATCATCGGGCGGGCCGTATGCTTGTTTGCTGCTATGTATTGTAAAAAAAAGTTTAACATATTTTATATCTATCATAAAAACAATAAAGATAAAGATTATATTGCGTGAAACATGGTACATTAAGATGTCAAGTGTTAATAAAATAGATCTACATGATTCAATCATTATTTTAAGTTATTTTCTTACCAGCTTAACACACTACACATCAACACACTTCAGTTCATCACAAAAATACTCACTGCATTGCACTCAGTTTACAAAATGGCGGCAAATCTTACTTTTTTACTTTTTCCAAACAATTAAAGAAAAACAGAAAAAAATCGAAAAACCGGTTTTGATGTTATGTAAAACCGGTTTTTTTGTTGGTCAAAACCGTACCGAATAACCGGTTTTTCGATTTTCGGTGAAACCGGTTTGCATTCCCTAATTTAGACGTGACCGCGATAGATGGCGACTAAATTTATATTGAAAACAAGCATTGGACTAATTTGACAGGACTAAATTTCTAACATCCTTTTCTTATGTTCTTTGTTAGAAAGAGACATAGTGACATTAAAATTAGTTTAGTTGTGAACAACAGAATCAGGGCCATTGTGCATTATTCGATGTCTTCCACATACCTCGAACAAAGTCAGCAATATCAATATGTTTATTCTCTTCGAATTTTATTTATATATTTTGCATCTCTTTTCGTGTACATATCCGTGCTTCGGAAGGCACATAAAGCCATTGGTCCTGGCTATCACTTAATTGCGATAGTCGTTAATAAGCCAGTTCCCCCTAGGCGGCTTGACTATTCCAGCAGAAGGTGGACATGCTTGGTGGAGGATTTGCCCATTCTCTTTCATCCTCATTACACACTAAGGAAGTCTGTGCTGTAGTAGGACAAGCCTCCTCAAGACTGCTTTTAGATTTTCTATAGTGGCCAAACATACCAACCTTCACGGTCATAAAGTATGGCAAAATATTCCTGACAACCCTTTACAAAGCGTCAGGGACCATCTGCGGTGGGTCCTGCCGCCAGAGCATCCACCCTGGTACTCATTGTGAGAGTTACACCGTGATTACTCAGTACTCACTACCATTTGTCCAGAATGGTACCGGAGCTGTTAAAGTCGCTCACCACGCGCATCGAAATACGAAAGCGCATCTTTTTGGTGCAGGCCGATTCAATCCCTGCTCGGGACGACAGAGAAGCCAATCCCTGTTTCTCCAGAATGCCAGTGCCAGAGCTGTAATGCGCGATCACCTCCTAATGCGCATCCATGCATCTATAAAATGCCAATGCCTATAGCTGTGTTGCCGGAAAATAAATGAGCTGGGTAGTTCTCTATTTCTAACGGGGTAGTTCTGCAGTGGGGTAGTTTTGCGCTAGATTCGTTCGTGATTCACAATGATTAAATCAATCTAAGAATATTATTCATCGGTTAAATATCTAGGATGGGATTAGATTTGAATGGACTCATGTTTTATCGTGTTTCCTTGTTCTCGAGGTGTGATGCTGGCTTGGGGTGATCACCGGTTTTTCCTATTTTACTTACGAGTGTTGAGTTGCTTTGTTGAGTGTTGAGTTTTGTTGATTCTTGATTCAATGTAAAATTATTAAATTCTCCCAGTGCCGGGATTTACGCGCTTTATTTGCGACTGTTGGCGATCCGACGTTTTTCAACTGATTTCTTCTCGCTTTCCTTTGAACGTAGTCATCATGTGTCACGTAGCAGGGGTATTTGAGCGGGATGGAAGATAGGAGATGAAAGGGATGGAAAACCATTGAAAATTATACTATTGTATGATTACGCGATAACAGGGATAATGGGCTGATGATGCTGACCTATTGTGTATCAGGTCGCAGCGCCCGCGCGGGTCGCGCCGGTCGCGCGTTCTCGCTGGTCGCCGCAGACGACGTGGCGCACCTGCTGGACCTGCAGCTGTTCCTGGGCGCGGAGCTGCTGCAGCCCGGGCAGGTGCCCCGCGGTGGGGGCGGGGGCGGGGGCGGGGGTGCCTCGTGCCCCAGCGGCGTGTGGGGCACCATGCCCAACAGTCTGCTCGAGCTCAGGCATCAGGATGTTGTCACTTGGGAGAAGAATATGTCTGATATTGTGAGTAACCTATATCTATTTTTACTACAGCCATAGCGCACATTTGAGTAGGTTGCTGCGGTAGAGGACGCACGTTTTCATTACGTCAAATTATAAAAGAGATTAAAAAAATAACAACCGGTCAAGAGTCTGAATCTGTGTAGAAAAAAAATCGGACCCTTTTGTTCGTGAAGGAATTTTGATGAAAAACTGTGGTAGTTAGGAACATCGTTCTATTTTTCCTGTAATATGTAGGTACATCAACTATGTACTGTAATTATTTCAGATTTTTGGTTTTGCGAAATTTTTATGTTTTCCCGGAACACATTCTATGTGTTAATCCAGAACATATTATATCTGTGTGCCAAATTTCATCCAAATCCATTCAGCAGTTTTTGCTTGAAAGAGTAACAAACATACTCACAAACTTTCGCATTTATAATATTAGTAGATTTACGATTAATACAATATCATCGAAGTGTGACTGTGATTTTACCTCCCTAGGGACGTAAAGTATAATTTACATCAGTTCTTAGGTACTTCTTTCAGAGTACGAGAGATGAAATAGTATATTATGCAACTAGTGAATTAAGGACGGATTTAAAGCGAGGGCCATAGATGAATCGCGAGCAAGTGAAGGATTGTAACGACTGAATCACGAGCGTAGCGAGTGATTCAAGTGTTATAATACTGAGCGAAGGGAGTGATTTATGGCCCTCGATATAAATCCGTTTTATTCAAGAGTTGCATACTATACTTTATACCATGACTATGAGAAAACGAAATATTTAACCAAAAACAACCTCTAAAAATGTGCCAGAAGCTTGATTTTCATTTTTCCATTTGCAAAACTCATCGTAGGCTTTGATGTAAACCAGCCGTGATTTGTTGGTAGCAAATTTTCTACTATATCGGCCACCCTCTCTTTCATAAACTCAGGTGTTAACACATATTCATCACTTGAATGCATTTTCAATCGATTTGTTAGTATCTTGACTAACACTAAACTTTTTGTTCGTATACTTAAAGTATTTAAAATAGCGCCAATTAACTAATGACAGCAAAGAACACAAAATAGTTTCTATTCTAATTCTAAACTCCTTGTCGAAAATGTCGACCAATCAAGGAGTTATTTACACAAGGATTTTGTATCGAGTATTTTTTCGCAGGAGGTTGCATAGCATTGAGTTGCTGGTCGAATATATTGGTGTGTTCTAAATTCAAACACCAAAACAGTGATTAAAAGGGCTTTTTATTCACTGTTTTCAGTGAATAAAATAAGCTTTTAAGAGTGGGAAATTAATCTCCGTATTATGATGTAATTAGGAAGAAGCGGCCCGTGTGTGCGGTCGCGGGTGGCAGCAGTACATCCGGTGGCGCGAGCCGGCCTCGGCCGAGGCCAACAAGCGCGCCAAGACCACCACCATACCCGTGTTGACACACCCTTTCCTCCTCGATGAATCCGACGAAGCCGCCACCGAACTCATTGCACAGATTAAAAATTATACTCCTAAGGGGGTGAGTACACATTATTTAGTTTAGTTTTAAGACATAAGCATAGCGACAAATGTGACCTTCTTAAGTGCCCTTCTGGGGCATAAATTAAGAGGCAGAAATGGGCAAAAGTCTCTACATTGCAGCCCAAATTATATGAAACCTGCTAGCTCTACGGTATTGAAATTGAAATATATGATACTTAAGGATATAACAAACACATCGCCCGAGCCGAAAACACGATTTCAATTAAAAGCCTCGATAAAAAAAAATGCCAAACATACCTCTGAAAATCAAGAAATTCCCAAATATATCCAACGCCTGAAGGTATTTTAATACGATTTTTTTCATCAATATAGTACATATCATAAGCAAATAAACGCCCGATTTAGTTTTTTGAATTTGCGATTCGGTTTTTCATAATAATGATTTTAAAAAAAGTCGCTTACGTTAAATTAATCTGAGCACCATGAACATCATACCGCACTCTATTGTCCTGCAACTCGCGTATTTTGCTTCGCGCTCACTCGCATTCCGCGGCGATCCGCGTTGCTAGACGGACCTGTGTAATTTTTTTTCAGAATTTTCACATACATAAAACCCTCTCAAATTAGAAAAAAATCATATCAAATTATCTTTAGAAGGCACTGGAAAATGCATGCTAGTCAAATTAAGGCAATTGAGCCTATTATTTGCTTGTTATAAATAAAAATATATAAAATAAAATCTGTTATGATTGATGCTTTTGATAATTGTCACCGAGGCATGTCGTGGTACTGACAGAGACTAATTCTTATTTTCGTCTATGAAAGGTATGGTTAGGGTAGCCTAGGGGGCTAAGGCGCGGGGTATTTATGTACTCCCGACTGAAGGAGGTGATGATTCAAATCCCGGAAAATGTTTTTCTTTATTTTTTTTATCAAATCATGCGAAATGAAAAATCAGCAATATATATTATTTTTAATGAGCAATTACCTATTTAGTTAGTTACCTGATTAAATAATACCTCATTAAATATTGTTTATTTTGAGATCAAAGAAACGATATGAAAGGTATGAAAAAGGTAGGTGGACTGATACTGGTAACAGTAGGTGCCCCGAAGTCGGGGCGGGCATGACTGCCTCTACTGCGGTCATCGAGTCATCTGTAGTTATCGAGTCAAGCCGATAAACTTTTATATTCATTGTATTATTGTGGTCCACTCGCGTAGTCGTCAAATGACAATGGCACAGTAAAATTAGAACAGTAAGGAAAATATTACACATCTTACGTTGACTAAGTTTCTAGTACTTACTGGACTGATTAGTTAGAATGTGAAGCCATCGTATATTTACAATTACTAGTAGTGAGCTCGGCTTATCGGCTATCATTGTGCCGATTGTCGTAACGGCCAATGGCCTGATGGCCGAAAGCCTCTCGGCTCTCGGCAGTATTCCTCGATACAGCTCGTATTGTGTGGAGGTTCCTGTTTCTGCAACCCTAACCACCGGTAGCTTAGTTTTTTCAGCCAATCTGTGAGCCAGGCACAGTTTTATATCAATAAAAGTAATAAAATTGGAATAACTTTTTTTCCAAACCATTATATATTACTTCCTTAAGGTGGATGCTTAGCATGAGGCGGGAAATTTTATAATATATGGGTCAAAATAGCTTTTTGAGTTAGATGCCTGCAATAAGGATCATTCACATAACAAAATGATAACTTTTTTATTACTACAGAGGATGCACATAACCTTTTTGAGCATAATGTTTTTTAAATTATTAATATCCATCAATAAATTACGAAGTTATTAAAGTTTTAAAAAAAGCTTAATTAATACGCTCGCTCCCGCTTGTACATTAACGTTGACGTCATAATTCGGCCACCACGCAACTGGATATTTGTCAGTTTGTAACCTTTTCACGGCTTAACCACTGAACAGATTTAAATACAATTTGGCAGGGAGATAGTTCAATTAGTGGAGAAGGACAAAGGATACTTTTGAACGTAAATGATCCTCATTGCTCAAAAATTTAATTATGTTACATTTACATACCTCGGTGATACCGCTCAATAAATTTGACAGCGATAGCTCAGAAGTATCACCTCAGCTGCCAGCTTTATAAAAAGAAGTCCTTATGCACGGTGCCGAGATTCCAATATTGCGATATTCCGAGATTTATGCCCTAGGTACAATACCAGAAGTATGGAGTGGAAATAAATGGTGGTGCTCTTCTTCAAAAAAGGCGATAAGGCCCTATTGAAGAACTACGGCCCCATATCCTTCCTAAACCACGTTTATAAGTTGTTTTCGGGGGTCATTACGAATTGTCTTGCACGTAGGTTTGAAGACTTCCAGCCTCCCGAAAAAGCTGGTTTCCGTAAAGGCTTTAGTACCATAGATCAAATACATATATTCAACCGTTATGCCTTGTGTATGATGACTGTGAAAAAGCCTTAAATTCAGTTGAGACATGGGCGGTATTACAGAGTCTACAGCGGTGCTAAATCGACTATCGCTATATCGAATTGTTAAAAGTGATTTTACAGCAAAGCCACTATGTCAATCCGAGTACAGGACGAGAGTACGAGATCAATCCAGTTGCAGAAGGGTGAAAGACAGGGTGACGTAATTTCCCCGGAACCTTTACCACTGCAATGGAGGATGTGTTCAAGCTCTTGAACTGGAAGGGTTATGGCATCAACATCAACGGTGAACACATCTCTCACCTTCGACTTGCCGACGAAATAGTCATAATGGCGGGAATCGCTGAAAGCTTTGAACATCATGCTCAATGATCTCAAGAGTTTCTTAACAGGTCAAGATGAAAATATACAAGACAAAAATTATGTCCAATATTCATATTCCGCCAATACCCGTGATTATTGGGAACACTGCTCTCGAAGTTGTAGACGAGTATGTTTACCTAGGACAAATTGTCCAACAAGGTAGGTTCAACTTCGACAAAGAGGTCAACGGAAGAATCCAACTCAATAACAGGAGAACAAATAATGAAATGAAATGAAATAATTTATTCATTCAAATAGGCCTTCACAGGCACTTATGAATAGTCAAACTCTAATACTCTAATGCACTAATGCACGGTTCGGAAGGTTGATTTTGCTGAGAAGAGCCGGCAATAAACTCAGCAATTACTCTTTTCAAAAACAAACTTAAATTTATTACATCAGATGTTTCCTGCGAGAGCGAGCGCTACAACCACGCATTTTTATCATTTAAATATTCTTTAATATTGTAGTAAGCCTTCTGTACTAAAGCGGCCTTTAAATAATATGTATATAGCTCGTAGAGTTAGTAAGTTGATGTGACAATGGGTAGGCCACATCGCTTGAAGAACCGATAACCGATGGGGATGGAAGTTTCTAGAGTGGCGACCACTAACTGGAAGGGGACACCATGCAGGACGACCTCCCACCAGATGGACCGGCGACCTGGTCAGAGTCACTGGGCGCTGCTGGATTCAAGCGGCCCAAAACCGCTCGAAGTGGAAGTTAATGGGGGAGGCCTATGTTCAGCAGTGGATATCATTAGGCTGATATGATGATGACTAAAAATGGTAGGTAAAGAGGGCATTTTATTGAGAAATTCTACAATTATTGTAAAACATGATGGAAGAAAACCTGTTTATTTGTCAAATAACATATAATGGTGCCGATTCTGTTGTAAATCGCACTAAACTAATTTTAGTCACATCTCATCTCTTTCTTACGAACATGATTGAAAAAGGATAGAACATATTTTAAGTTGTCAAATTAATCTTTGCCGTCTTATTTTGCGTGTATTTAGGTGTAACCGCGATAGATGGCGACTAAAATTATATTGAAAACAAGCATTGGACTAATTTGACAGGACTAAATTTCTTACATCCTTTTCTTATGTTCTTTGTTAGAAAGAGACATAGTGACATTAAAATTAGTTTAGTTGTGAACAACAGAATCAGGGCCATTATCTCGATTATTCTCTATTGAGGGCTGTATTTTTGCCTCAATTTTCATTTTATGAGGACGCCTTGTTTTTTTTAAATTATATTAAGTTTGTTGCATTGTGATATATCGCTAAGTTTAATAAGTAATTAAAGTTACATTATAATTAAAGTTTTGTTAACGTGTTGATCACTGTAGTGAACAATAATTTAAAAAATACATAAAAAGTAATTTAAAAAACGGTCGATAAAATTCAACATAGTTTCCCTCCTTTTAATTTGTGCACATTATGAAAGCTCACAGCTGTATACGAGTAGGATACTCTCCTGTCTGTCCATTTGTCACAGCCTGTTTTCTCCGAATTTATAGAACACAAATTGTATTTAGATAAAACGCTTAGTTTCGTGACCCGACGACAATTACCTAAGTAGCGTATGTAAAAGAATTCTGGTTTTGGGAGACAATTACCTAACCTGAGAAATATTATCGTAAGTATCAACTTTTAAAAATAAATATCTGGAGACATTTTTCACACACGGCTACCTGATCCCAAACTAAGCAGAACTTGTAAATACATTTCTAAATAGTATAAAAAGAAGTCGCGTCTGTTTGTCTCTCTGTTTATCAACTCTAAACCACGCAACGGGTTTTGCAGTTTTAACCATCAGATAGATCCTCATTAGTACTACGAAAAGAGAAGATGCCACACATCACAACTACGTTCCGTTCAAGTGTGGCCGGATGGCCTCATGTGTGAAGTGTTGTTGTAAAACAATGAACGAAACGCGTAAGCGCCGTGAAAATAACGGTGTTTGCGAGAAAAATACTCCTAAAAGCTTTCTAATAGCGCTACGTAGTTCTACTGTCTGCTTAGACGACTAATTATTGTTTCAGTGCTAAAGAAACCTTTAGTTGACTCTAAAGAAATGGGACATAAGCTTTGCTTATGATACCATCTCTATACGTGGTAATAATAGCTCAATGCTTTACAGCAAATAATTATCATTAATATTTTAAATGATATCACATATTTAAAATTAGCAAGAAACAGTCGCGATACCGTGACCGGGTGGCGTGGGCGGTCGCACAAATCGCTCCACTGACACCACATTATGACATTGTACCCGTGCGAAGCCGGGGCGGGTTGCTAGTACTTACTATACATATTTACACTCAGACTCGGGACATGCAAACATGTTCATGCACACAGATGCATATCCTTGGTGGGAATCGAACATAAGATCGGCGGCGTGGAATCTTAACTAACTACGCCAACTGGCCCGTCAAAAGTTTTTTAAAGTATTTGAAAAATTATATTTGTAATGTTTGTCTGCAATTTGTCTACTGTTTACATTTTTACTGTGTCCAATTCAAAAAGCGTCGTTCTCGCGGAAATATATAGATGGCGGTGTGTCACGTTGAATTGTTTGTTTGCAATGACGCACTTCTAAATAGAGGGAGCTAGTATTTTTTGCTTGCTTAGTTCCGGTAATTTCCGCTAATATTATGTGAAAATGTGGCGCAAGGGTGAAAACTGAAATCTGCTCGAGAGTATTCTGGGCCTTAAATAAATGGCTTTAACTTTCGACTTCGATAGCGTTTATTCGTTCCCAGTGTCGTAGCTAGCATGGGTGGCACCCGGTGCCGAAATCGTGGTGTCACCCCAAATATGAAAACTGATTAAAATAACAAGAAAATTATCAACTATTATGTGATTTTTATTCTATTGCTTCTTCTACAATATGACTCCGTATGTCTTTGAAATAAGACGGAACCGCCTTTATTTTTATGACTTCGATGACGAAGGAACGAACTTGTGACGAAGACGTCACTCAAGGTAGATTTTTTATTTTTATAATCTAAACGTTTGTGTACATAAGTTTTTACACAGTCGGGTGCCACCCCCAAACGGGTGACACCCGGTGCAGACCGCCAAAATCCGATACAACAACAGAATTTAAATGTGTTAATTTAGTTTTTGGTAAAAAATTATGTATAAAAAAAAATGTATTATAAAAAGTCAAAAAATAAAAGTTGTTGTTTATGGTGTGTAATACAGTCCTGCATAGTTGTTAATGTTTTACCAATAACCCAATAAGGCTGTCTAACTTTATAATGAAACTACGCGGTTTCACCCGCGTACCCGAGGGATATCCTACCCTACCGTTAAGTTTTCTTGAATTTTCTAATTTTCTATGCAACTATCTTAATTTTTTTTTCCGTAAGAACCTTCTCCAGTTTATTAGAAAACTAAAAAAAATATGGATGAAATCGGTTCTCAAGTTATGGCGTGACCAAGGGAAATGGGGATTCATTTTTAAAATAGAGATTACATAGAGTACAGTAGTACCCAACTGATATGGCTTACCTGCGCAGAAGATACATTTTCAAAGCGCGGGAAACACGGGAAGCGCGGGAAACGCGGGGCGTGACTTGCGATTGAGGCGGAACCAACAGCTGCAGTGTATTATAAACCTTATATTAGTGATCTAAGGTTGATTTTAAGTTTTAAGCATTCTTTCGTTAATCTTCGGGCCATACTTTCTTTACTGTGCGAACGAAGATTCACGACGCGCCATATCAGTTGGGTACATAGTTTATTTCAAGTATTTTTATATTATTTATTTCAAGTGTATAAATAATGATAATCGAATGTTTCTTTCAGACAATATTAGAATTGACAACGAAAAACGACTCGCCGATGTATTTAGCAATGAAAGCGAAAAAACAGAAACACGGCAAAACCGTACAGAAAGTTCGGGAAATTAAAAAATTACAGGTAAATTGCAGAAGTATTCTCAAATATAACAAGAATTCATATAATATACCAAATAATAATAGAATATATATTTTTTAGGCGGAAGGTTTATTAGTTGAAAATATTGATATAAAAACACCAAGTCAAAAGAAAAAGAAGAAAGCTCCGGCACGAGATGAAAATTATATACCTCATCAAGCCAGTGATCATAATACTGAAATGGGGTAAGTAATGCTGAGTCCACAAGCATACAAAATCCTAATTAATATTATAAATGTGAAAGTGAGTTTGTTTTTTACGTCTTCACACCTCAACTACTCAACGGATCATCATGAAATATGACATGCAGATAGCCAGATAGATAGATAGGAGAAGAACATAGCCTATTTTTATCTCGGGAACGCGAGTGAAACTCGGGGGACAGCTAGTGGCCCTGATTCTGTTGTTCACAACTAAACTAAATTAGTTTAGTCACTATGTCTCTTTCTAACAAAGAACATAAGAAAAGGATGTAAGAATTTTAGTCCTGTCAAATTAGTCCAATGCTTGTTTTCAATATAAATTTAGTCGCCATTTATCGCGGTTACGCCTAAATACACGCAAAATAAGACGGCAAAGATTAATTTGACAACTTAAAATATGTTCTATCCCTTTTCAATCGTGTTCGTAAGAAAGAGATGAGATGTGACTAAAATTAGTTTAGTGCGATTTACAACAGAATCGGCACCATTATCTAATAAATGTCTAATATTTTGTATAGAGTAATAAAGACCTACCATATTTCATTGGAATATTATTATGTTTGTGGAATAACTAGATATCAAGTTCAAGAAATTCCTGATTAAATGTCATGTTAAAAACAAGCGAAAGAATATATACTACTTTTTAATATAAGAACGTTTGCTTTGCGATTGTGTATTGATATGATATTTGACACGATTTATTAGAAACTAGCTGTTCCCCGCTTTTTCCCACGTTTCTGGGATAAAATGTAGACTATAATACTCGGGAATGATGTAGCTACCTATTAGTGAAAGAATTTTTCGAATCCGGCTGGTACTTCCAGAGATTAGCCCGTTTAAACAAACAAAAAACGCTTCCGCTTTTTTATTATTATAGTATAGATTTAATATTAAATATCAGTCGACAATCGGAAAATCACGGATAGGTCGAATATATAGGGTGACTGGTAATTAGTAAACGATACTTAGACACATGATTGTACTCATGATAACAAACAACTTTCCCAACATTGAGCTATAATATTTAGTACCTAACAAGAATAAGAATACACCATTAGCTTTTATTTAATTCAGTTATTTATCCCTATTTATTTCTTTGGGATAGTTGTTTGTTATCATGAGTACAATCATGTGTATTATACAATGAAGTACCGTTTGCTAATTATCAGTCATCCTATATAAAATACGTTTGTGTGTGTGAGTACTGTGAACGTGCTAGCTTTCGTTAACCGACCTGTAGCGGATACCCCGGTCGCAGCCAATACAATTTGGACCGTATATGTAAATGAATAAGGTGTATTTTAGTATGGCGGTGAACTTCAACATGGGCGCGGCGGCGGCGCAGCTGGAGCTGAGCGCGGACAGCGGCGAGGCGGCGCGCGCGCACCACTCGGTACAGCGCTGGGACCGCAAGAGGAAGAAGATGGTGCATGTCGATCCGGTTAGTACTATATAATACTACTAGTATTGTATCTCTCTCACCTGTACACCTTAATTCAATCCCCATGCCTCCGCCATGTTGAAAAATTTCCAATAACTGAATCGCCAAAAAAAGGCAATATACAGATAGTTGTTTTGGTCAGCGACGAGCGACTCAGGGTCAATAATACAAATGATACTGGTGCTAAAAAATGTACTTTATGCCATTCTCCCTCTTAAAAGCTTATTACGACTTATTAGTATCTTAAAAGCTTATTACTGAGAACAGTGAATAAAAAGCCCTTTTATTATCACTGTTTTGGTGTTTGAATTTAGAACACACCAATATATTCGACCAGCAACTCAATGCAATGCAACCTCCTGCGAAAAAATACTCGATACAAAATCCTTGTGTAAATAACTCCTTGATTGGTCGACATTTTCGACAAGAAGTTTAGCATTAGAATAGAAACTGTTTTGTGTTCTTTGCTGTCATTAGTTAATTAGCGCTATTTTAAATACTTTTAGGCCCGGTTTCAATAAATTACCAACCGGTATCGGTTAAGATTTATTAAAATTAAGACTCGTTATATCTTTACTAATAATGAAGCAAAGACCTCAAAGCTTTGCATAGCAGACCCTCCCATATGGAAGTAGCTATCACAGGTAAAATTAGCTTACGAAGTGATCCATATGCCCAGTTTGGCAATAAAAAAACCTACCATTGGTAAGCAAAACGATTCGTTTTTGTTTATTGAAACCGGGCCTAAGTATACGAACAAAAAGTTTAGTGTTAGTCAAGATACTAACAAATCAATTGAAAATGCATTCAAGTGATGAAGATGTGTTACATAACACCTGAGTTTATGAAAGGGAGGGCGGCCGATATAGTAAAAAACTTGCTACCCAACAAATCACGGCTGGTTTACATCAAAGCCTACGATGAGTTTTGCTAATGGAAAAATGACAATCAAGCTTCTGGCTCGGTCTCTGTGCTTCTGGCACATTTTCAGAGGTTGTTTTCGCTTAAATATTTCTTTTTCTCGTAGTCATGGTATAAAGTATAATATGCAACTCTTGAATAAAACGGATTTATATCGAGGGCCATGAATCACTCCCGTTGCTCAGGATTATAACCGGTTTTTCGGTAGTAGACCCTTTGCCCACAAAAATTCATGAGAATGGGCTGAGTAATGCCCATTGTCCCAAAAAAAATATACTTTATCTTGGCGTTAGATAGTATAAAATAAATAATATGTGGTGTTTTGTACAACAGGACGGTGGCCGTAAGATGATACGTACAGAGAGCGGCGGGCGCGTTCCAGCTTCATTCCGCAGCGGCAAGTACGAGGAGTGGCGCAAACGGAACGCGGCTGACGCCGGATCTGACGACGAGCCCTCCCACGACGCCAACAGGAAGAAACCCAGTATGTATCTCTTTATGTTAGCCCACCTGAAAAACCTACTACACCTACTTGAAAAATGTACCCTGTAATTATGATAGATATGAAGATATCAAACAAATTTTTTGTTGAATAAAAAAAACATACTAGTTATTTCAGGAGTTATTGTGATATCATGGCCATTTCAAGATATTGAAGCGGTAAAACATTGATATTGGTCTCCTATACTATGATTAATAGATTGTGAACCATATAGCTAGAGACCCAGTGAAAAGCAGATATTACATATTTCAACAAACCTAAGATTTTGTCCAGTTACTCTCCTATACCTACTGTACATGAGATGGGGACTGGCTCTCTAGCTAATATTATAAAGTAAGGTTCATTACAGTTTTTATAGCTCACTATTTTTTCCCATCAGTATCAGAGTTCCGACCGCACTGGGTGAAGCACAACGAGCGTATAGCTAAGAAATCTGCTGAAGCCAAGTCCAGCGAGTTCAAGGACAAACAACAGATCGTGAAGGAACGCATACGCAAGGACAAGCTCAAGCAGAAACTCAAATTCAAGGCGTCCAAATCGAAATCGAAGAAAAAAAGGAAGAAATAATTTACAATAAAATTTGTTATTACAATAGCGTTTTTGTTTTAAATTTATACTGTCGATGTTGAAATACTGAATCTGTACCTAAATAGATAATTACAGTAGTACCCAACTGATATGGCGCGTCATGAATCTTCGTTCGCACAGAAAAGAAAGTATGGCCCCGAAGATTAACGAAAGAATGCTTAAAACTTACAATCAACCTTAGATCACTACTATAAGGTTCATAATATACACTGCAGCTGTTAGTTCGTCTCACTCGCAAGTCACGCCCCTCCGCACGGCGCACGCTAACATGGCGGCAGCTGCCGACCAATAGCGTTTCCCGCGCTTTGAAAATGTATCTTCTGCGCAGGTACATCGGTAAGCCATATGAGTTGGGTAATACTGTACAAACTTTGAGTACATGCCTTATTACTGCTTCGAAAATATTTTTACTAATATTATAAAGAAGTTTGTTTGTTAGTTTACTACGCATCCGATCGATCGGGTGGGCCGGATTTACGAATTATAACTAGTATACATAGAATCATATAATTAATTCAGTTTCATTCAAAGTTCAAAGTCTTTATTTATAGTATGTCAATTAAATAATAGGTATTTTATTTTAATTATATCCATCAAGTATTTTCATGGTTTGTTGCAATATTTACTAGGAGTTCAATTATATTAAATTTATTCACACAAGTGAATAAATTTAATCGATCACGCAGGACATAGTGAGACGACTCAAAAGGACTAAACCGTTTGAGTTAGTTTAGTGATAGTGTAACGTAGTCCAAGTGCTAATTCTTTCTTTATTAAAAAAAATAAACAATATCCAATAGGTTTTTAATTTTTTTTCATCTGATATTATCCAATCTATAATATTGCTAAGAAAAAAAATCATTCCAAAATGAATTTTTGAAGTTACATCGGAAAATGTAAGTGGGCGGTTAATTGTGCCTCGGAGTGTATAAAGAACACAAGAACAAAATGTCTTCCCCTTAATAGAGACAATAAGAAAAGTGTTAATGGACACATTCTTAGATATAGTCAATATAGAAGTTTATGTTAAATTTAAATTACTTATTAGCCTAATATTAAGGCTAGATTGTAGTATGAATAGGGAACACTAAAGAAGGTGTAAACTAGGATAAAAAAAACAAGTGAATTCAATTAGCGTAGGGCTGCCAGACGGCAAGAATTTTCCAAACATGTCAGGAGTTAAGGCCCACATCGACTCTGGGAACATAGTAATTTGTCAGGATTTTTTGAAACTGAAAGATACAAATTATATTGATGTATCAGAGGTTAAAGTATGAAATTGCCGATATGTACTGAAAAATTGAAATTAGTTTTTTTTATTTTTTTATTTAACATATTTATATAATCAAAATAATTACCATTATTATCTATACCTACCACAGATATAGTTAGATAACGCCAGTATCACGATCAGAGGGCGAACCACAAGCTCTTAAAAAAATATTATTATAACCTTATTTGACTTTTGTCTTTCTTTGACATACGAAGTCAAAACGGGACAAAAGATAAATAAGGTTATTTTAACCTTGTTTTAAGTGCTTGTGGTAGGCCCCCTGGATTAAAACCAAGCGTGCCATTTTTTGACTGCCTACTATTTCATCACGAGCACTATTTTGTGACGAAAAACCAACACAACAAACGTACCATTTTTTGACTACTATCACGTCACAAACACTATTTAGTGATGGAAAAAACCAAATCAATACAAGTACACCGATGCAATGTGGGTGCGGTAGTGACCACGTTAAGCATTTTATGCTTAAGTCGGGCACTAAAACTGGCACGCGAAGTAGGTGCTCTTGCGTTATCTAACTATATCTTATAAATATTATATGTCTGTGGTTATTCTGAACTTTTAAGGAGATGAAACAAATGAGGAATAGACATTTAGAAAATATATTTTGATATACGGCAATTTTAGTACTATTTTTCTTAGTACTCGGTAGTTTAGATTTTTACGATGACAACACTGGATCCGGGTACACTAGCCAATAGCATTAGTTTAGCGTGCATATCGTTGCCCAAGCACTTTGTTTATAATAGCCCTTGCGTCTATCTCCCATTCAGGCCACTTCATTATCTCACTGTACACATGTTTCCCCGGACTGATGTTGGTATTTACGAGCTGACTCTGAGCAACCACTAAGTAGTTATTAGTTAAGTGACCATTTTCCACGCCACAACTCAGAAGCTCCTTTACAGACCTCATCATCCGTGTAGATGGAATATCGTCTGAAACATCAAGGTGTTGGTCAGCGACCGGTTTGTAATTACATATTCCATTTTTAGGGTTCCATACCCGAAGGGTGCCAAACGGGACCCTGTTACTAAGACTCCGCTGTTCGTCCGTCCGTCTGTCTGTCAGTGGGCTGTATCTCCTGAACGGTAATAACTAGACAGCTGAAATTTTCAGAGAATAATGTATTTCTATAAAAATGAAATAATATTATAAATTAAAGGGGGCCCCATACAACAAATGTCTTTTTTTGGTATTTTGTTTTCATAGCATAATGAGTTAGTTAATATTGTACGGAACCCTCCGTTTGCGAGTCCGACTCGCACTTGACCGGTTTTTTTAATTAGCTTCGTAACT
The DNA here is from genome assembly GCA_951394255.1 of Polyploca ridens. Taxonomy (NCBI): domain Eukaryota; kingdom Metazoa; phylum Arthropoda; class Insecta; order Lepidoptera; family Drepanidae; genus Polyploca; species Polyploca ridens. Next base: position 4,103,694 of record OX596253.1, read on the forward strand.
TATCTATACAAATAAATTTAAAAAAAACTTCTGCACGTGTGTAATTCACTGAACTCCTAAACGGCTGGACCGATTTAAATGTTTTTTTTTGTATGCTTTTGGGCATTTCGGTGGCGCCCTGGATGGTTTAGATTCACAAATCAGCCCGGCAGATGTCGCTGCAGTCGGAATCTCTAATTGTAGTAGTTTTTAGGTACAATATGTACCTACCTACTCCTTACAGCGACAACCCTAAAACATCGTCTCTTATCAAATAGGTACTTACCATCATCATATTTTCCAATGAAGGCAATCTCAATGGCGTTTCTGCTAAACGGATCAGATTCGTTGCTAACGCGTAACCATCCTGTGCCTTCATATACTTTAGAGTCACCGCCTATGAGAAACCTGTGACATTTTTGGGACAAACAAAACAGTTTTTGTTTTATATTGCGTAGTTTTTGACTTAATTATGATGTAAAATTCCGAAGGAAACTTATGTGTGGAGGGTAACTAGGTACCTACCTAGGTGAAATAGTTTTTTTTTTTAACTGTTTATAGCCCTGTGTTTGACCGCAATCTCACCATGTTAAGTGATGATGCGACCGAAGGTGGTAAGCACACAAAGCCTAGAAGGAACTGGCTCTCAAGTGCAGCTGTCGGAACACACCGATAGGTTCTTGGTGTAGGTTGATAAAAGGTCACGTAAAAATATATAACAGGGAAAAAAGAAATATATGGAATAGGAGTTAACCAAATCGCAGATTGTTCTAAAATTACATTTTATATTACTTACGAATAACCTATATCACTGGCGTTAAATTTCTTCTTATGCATCGTTTGAATGTTCCTCACCATATCAGTGCAAGTAACATGATTGCCGGGCACACAGTTTCGTGTGTCTGTATGTTGGATGATAACTAGATCCAGTGGTCTAGGCATATATAGCAATCGTTCCGGTTCGACAGCGAACCATTCTTTCCTAGTTACAACCCCACAGTCTGAAAATGGTAGGTAATCATATACATTTCAGCAGAAATATTTTACAATGAACATATAGTTAGGTATGAACATGGTTAGCCTCAGGTTTAAAGCAATGACACCTTGGACTACAGCTAGCTGGCTGCGACATATAGGTAATACCATTATGTAAGTATGTATTTTTATACTTACGTATACTTATAGATAGATATGGAAAGATAAAGTAAAGGCGTTCGTTGACACTGAGTCAACATCCATTTAAAACTCGTAAAAAAAGTCATCAATCAAGCTTCAAAGGTCAGTCGCCGATCGACATTGGAAGGTCAATTTTAGAAACGAAACTTGAAAATGTTTAGGATATTTATTAAGTAGGCTTTACAAGTTAACCAGTAATAGTCGACTAACTTATAAAATTTACTTGGAGAAGTATAAAGGAAAATTAAGTACAAATTCCATTGAAGATTGGTAGTTACATACTTAGTTGAACAGGTAGTAAATAGCACCCTTCTAAGTCCGCATATGACGGTCAATTACATTGCGCGTGGCCCGACACACACTTGGCCGGTTTTTATAAGTGATCTTGATCACCGGACGGTTTTTTTGCGAGTGCTGGGGTACAGCACTCGCAAAAAAACCGTCCGGTGCAGAAATATTTTACAATGAACATATAGTTAGGTATGAACATGGTTAGCCTCAGGTTTAAAGCAATGACACCTTGGACTACAGCTAGCTGGCTGCGACATATAGGTAATACCATTATGTAAGTATGTATTTTTATACTTACGTATACTTATAGATAGATATGGAAAGATAAAGTAAAGGCGTTCGTTGACACTGAGTCAACATCCATTTAAAACTCGTAAAAAAAGTCATCAATCAAGCTTCAAAGGTCAGTCGCCGATCGACATTGGAAGGTCAATTTTAGAAACGAAACTTGAAAATGTTTAGGATATTTATTAAGTAGGCTTTACAAGTTAACCAGTAATAGTCGACTAACTTATAAAATTTACTTGGAGAAGTATAAAGGAAAATTAAGTACAAATTCCATTGAAGATTGGTAGTTACATACTTAGTTGAACAGGTAGTAAATAGCACCCTTCTAAGTCCGCATATGACGGTCAATTACATTGCGCGTGGCCCGACACACACTTGGCCGGTTTTTATAAGTGATCTTGATCACCGGACGGTTTTTTTGCGAGTGCTGTACCCCTACCACGAGTTTCCCATGTAGAAAACTCATGGTAGATGTACTTAACTACTGAATTTGAATCCCAGCTAGATATTCGAAGGATTCTTATAAATGAAAAAATAAAAGAATCACTCGCTGCGCTCGTGATTCAATGTTTTTTAGAATATTATATGAATCATGTTTAATGTATTGTATTATTATATTATTTTGTGACATGATTGAACGTTACGAACCCAATGAAAAAAATGCCCATACGCATCACGACCAAAATGAATATTCAAAGTTAATACATGAAAAAGCTGTATGGTTAATAACATAATGACCCTTGCCTATCTTTTTAAGGGTGAAATAAGTAGCTTTCGTTTATATTTTGATAAATTCGTGTATTTTGAGTTTTATTGCATATTATCAGTGGTATTTTATCCACTAAAGATCAATCCATGTCACAGACATAATATAATAAGATACATATGCACCAGTGAAGTGAAATGAAATGAATTATCGTGACTTTTCAAGTTGTCTCAAAAAGTCCACGTAGAGTACCTTCAATGACCACTGTTGTTGACCATTGTAGTAAAACATGACTTTTATGAACGGTGACTGATATGTGAAGGTGATTTATTCTCACTGGAAATTATAATATAACTTGACACTGGCAGAAATAAATTCTATTTTGGATTTCGTTGCCAAACTTAAAACTAAGAACGATCTTTTTGGCGGAAACTTGCAGAGTGACGTTATGTTTTCATTTTAAATTTCATAAATTCGTGTGTTTTGGGTTTTATTGCGTATTATCGGTGGTATTTTATCCAATAAACATCAATCATGTGCACCAGTGAAGTGAAATGAAATGAATTATGTGTATCGTGTCTTTTCAAGTTGTCTCAAGAAGTCCGTGAAGTTTTAGTACAATAACCACCATTGTACCAAAACATGACTTTTATGGACGATGACTAACTGAGGACTATGTGAAAGTGATTAATTGTGACTAGAACTTATAATATTACTGGAAATTGGCAAAATACACAAGCCGTGTGACGCCATTGCAAAGAAAAAAAAAAAAAAAAAAAAGAAGTACTAAGCAGATTTTTTGGCGGGAACTTGCAAAGTGACGTTGTTTTCGTAAATTCGTGGTTTTAGAATTTTATTGCATATATTGATGGGTTTTTATCCAACAAAGATGCAACAACAATGTGCACCAAATGAAATTAATTACGTGTAGGTATCGTGGCTTTTCTAGTTGTCTCGAAAAGTCCATGAAAAGTTTTAGTACAATGGCCACCATTTGAATAAAACATGAATTACCTATATTTTTATACGTTATTAAGTCATTTCATGATTTGGGTAGGTAACTATATCGTGTTAGATACTTATGTACCATTAAATATTTAAAATGCAGACTTACCAGCTTCAATAGAGTCTATTTGCAGGGCAAGTGCCATAAAAATACAGCAAAATAAAATCATTTCGTATAAACGCTGCAGCTGTTTCTCGAGTCACAATCACAAATGATACTAATAATACATAATATGTGCATAAGTTATTAAAACCGGATTGGTGATATTCGCTATAGGATCGCGTATGTATTGTATACCTACCTACTTACCTACCAAGGGCATAGCCATGTATTTGCAAGGTGGGGTAGCTGCCACAGATTATAGCTGCTTCTCCTCTGGCGTCAGCAAGAGCGACTAGCCGGTCACTGATGCCAGATTGGGGGGAATCCCCCAAATTTGGGGGTTTTATATAGCTATGGGGGACATTTGGGGGGGATAAGATGTTTGGGGGATTTTTTGGGTGGGAAAAAGGTTAGGGGAATTGGGGGAATTACTGAAAGTCTGGAACAACCCGTGGTATTTAATAAAATTATCTCATTTTTACGAAAATTGAACGCACCAAGAAGTTGTCAGATCCGGAACATGGTTCGCGCGAGTCCACCCGTGCCCGTGCATGCCGCACTCGAAACAGATTTCAAATTCAAAGCAGAATCTATTTTGAGGATAAGATATTCCTTGACGCAAGGATGCCTAAATTTAAAACCAAGTCTCAAGATGATCAGCAGATTCAGCTCCGAAAATATGTATGGAACTGCAGGCGAAGAGTTTGCAGATGCTGATTCAGTAATGGAAGCCATTGCTGAAATTGTTAATATTAAAAAAAAAACTTATAATGGGGGTTTTTTCTTGAAACCCTGAATTTTGGGGGGATTTGAGGTACGATATGGGGGGGAACGTGAGCCGTTCATCTGGCAACACTGTAGCCGGTTGTTGCGAGCGGGACGGGCGGTGTAGCGGGGATTGGTTATTATGCGGAAGTACCTACCATACCATACATTAATTATCTCAGAATGTTGTCAATATTGCGTAGGTAATAAAATATATTTAGTTCAATGTACTGAATATAGTGAAACATAAAAAAATCATAACCGGCCAACTGGGAGTCGGACAAGCAACACGAAGGATTCCGTAAAGATGTTTCTTGTATGGCGGCCCCTTTAATTTTTTTTGTTGTAATATTGACAACAGAAATACACATCTGTGAAAATTTCAACTGTCTACCTATTACGGTTCATGATAAGACAGTGTTTTAGTTTAGTGTTTGTTTTACTATAATATTTATGTTAGTTTGTAAGGTATATATATATCTATGGGCCACTAGTAGCCTGAAATAAATGATTTATTATTATTATTATTATAATGAGATAGATAGCCCACTGACAGACAAGACGGACGGACAGCGGAGGCTTCCTGTAACCATTGGGTTCTGTAACCAATGCGTGCCAGCGGTCTTTAAATTCAGTCAGTCTCTAAATCCGGTTAAGTGGGGAGAAATTGCAGGTAGTCATAAAACGGTTTTGTGAGATTACTAGTTAGAGTACTAAAATAAATGTTTTCCATTTATATTTAAACGTTTTATAATGGATAATTATTAGTTTTCTCTTTCCTGTTTTCTAGGATTTTAGATTTGAGTACCATATGCTATAAAAATTCTACTTGAGCAATTTTACAATAACCCAAACTAGATCTAAACATTTGAAAAGGTTTTTTTTTATATATTAACATTACCTACATTATTTGGTGAGTCAATAAAAGACAGACAAAAAAATCATGATATATGTATATTTAAAAAATTAAGATAAACATTAGAGTACCTACTTACAATTACCTGTACATATAGATAAATAACTTGAATTAATTTCATGGAGAGTGTATCGTTAATTTTGGACATCAGATGTAATATAAATTTAACCCGGAATAATTTACATTACCGATAATCGAAAACGTTTATTTACAGTTAGGTATATAATTTAAATTGGAAAAAGAACATATGTGACTATAATATTTACCTTCACGAATAAGATAAAAAGGTACTTGAGATGTATGATCCTATCTACATGTTCATTATGTAATGATACACAATAAATCACCCACACAAATAAACAGCTGGGTATTTTATTTAGCGGGCTAGTCTTAGCAACAGCTAAATTATATTAAAATTAGCATACAATACACCGCTTTACGTTCATAAAATACAGCCAAAGCATTTAATAAACAGTCCAAATTATTATATTTTCAACTGTCAGAATATGTATCGAAAATAAAACTTACTTATTAGCCAGCTTCATGTATAACTGCCATGTACTTACATTATAAGTAAATAACATTCCCATGTATACAGTTAATGTACCAAAAATATAATATAACATACACGGCATGTATCACGCTTAATTTATTTAAATCTATAACATTTTGAAGATTCGGAACATTCTAGCGGATAGATCGAAAAATATAAGCGTTCACGTACTGCGAAGTATCACTTATAATTTGGCAACATTCATCTCACTCCTATTTTATGTAAGCAAATATAATTATAAACTATCAAAACCGAGTCGATATTACATAGGGATATACATAGCATAATACAAGTACATTAATCAACATTAAATTCTTTTTAATTTCTTTTAAAACGCATGGAAAGTTCGTTTCATTTCATCACGATATTAATGGACCTATCTAGTGGCAACCCTTAATAATAATCACCATTTTCACAACATACACGTATAACAATTTTTTATTCCGATCACACAATCTGCATTCAATTGATCTAATTTCGAATTTATTTTGGTGTCCTCCACAATCCTATCTAGCGTTTTTAACAATATAATATACATTATATTAATTTACCTAAATATGCCGCTTTTGTCTTCAATGCTTTGGCATATTTGTCTACATTCGTATCAGAAATTTCAAATTCCATTCATCAATATTTCATGTACACAACTAATTTCAATATACAGGGTTCAACTTAAATTTACTCGGATAAGAAACCTAAATCTAGACCACTTTTCATGCCTGAACAATCAGTCTTCTCATTGCGAAAATTATTATAATATATTTTTTTCTATTTACAATTTGATTTCGAAACTTTAACATTTTAATGCAGTAACTTTTATACAAGAAATAATAATTTGGTGTAATGTTATTATTTTCATTTAAAAAGCACTAATCGGTTCTATAAAGTAACTACAATGGACGGGATAAAACATTTTATCAAAGAATTTTTCAAAATGGTTGAGCAAACGAGGCTGATAAGTGATACAGTTTGAAAGATACAGCGAGTGTCAATGGGTTATGGCACTAAACTTTACAAAAACTACATGAAAGCAAGGATTTACATGCAAAATAATAATTAACCAATGAATTCGCGTACATCACATATTAGTCTATATTGGATAAGTATTTTATCGAAGGTCACCTTAATTAAACACTTCTTAATTTCACATTACGGTAGATTTTTGAATGATTTCATAAATATATGCGTTACTATCATATCGAATCAAACAAGTATCAATGCTTTACGCGAGCATTAGTTTCAAACGTGTACCATGAAACTCACGGGCGATAATTTTACCTTCCCAAACACATCATGTTAACAATGTTAAGTCGCACAATACAATTTAACAACAGACTATCAACGTTCGATTTAGCAAAGACAAACACACCTCATAACGTCAAAATTATCCCCCCAAGTAATTTAATATGTTCAAAAATACACGAACGAACGAACGAACATGAATGAATTATCAAATCTATGTTACACTGTTCTAGTATCAGGCCGACACAAATAAACTTTACTAAGCCAGTCCTTGGGCTGTGCATTCCATCTTGCACTGTATTTCATTTATTTTAACTGTTGTCAGACAGTGACATGATAAGTCAACATGCGATACTCAGTAAAGTCTATAAATAAGGGCGTAAGTACATCGACTACCTTCAAAAACAGCTTTATTTTTGTTTATTACGATTCGGCTATTGCTATCTGTTTTTCATAGGCCCGAATAGAGAGATAGCAGTGACCGAGTCGTCAAATCAAACAATTCATGTTGACATGACCGTTATTTTCACATAGCCGACGACGGATAGTTACTGTCAGACTGAGTGGTTTGAACCTTTAGTTGATTCACTGCTACAATTTGCATAGTCTCAGTAAGCGGTGACACTACGGCTCCGTGTTGCCGGTGTGGAAGCGGCCGCGGAACGTGGTCGTGTTGTCGTACAGTACAGTACAGTACACTACAATATGCCGTTGGTGTAATATTGGTAGTTGTCGTAGAGGCGCGTGGAGAGCGAGTGCAGCGCGTCGCGCACGAGCCGGTCGACGAGCGCCTGCAGCTGCGGCTCCGTCTTGCCGGTGTGGAACCGGCCGCGAAATGCTGATACAGCGCTGCTGCTCCGCAGGCAAGATAGTTGCCCGCCTGGAATATTTATACATCAGTTACATTAATTTTTTCATCAGTCAGTCTGTCAGTTGGGGCAAGTGTGTGCTACTACTATTATATTATATATATGAGTCTTGTCAACTTAACTTTTGTAATAATGTCTATAGAATGTTTGATGTCTCTAACAATACATACTTACAACAACAAATAATAAATAACTTGCTGTGAACCCAAAGTTGCCTCATACAGTCTGCTCAATATCGTTGTCATCTTGTTGTAGGGAGTATGTTGGAAACATTAACCTATAAATCTATGACTATGGAATTTGACAGCTCTCTCGCCATTAAATTACGGCAATGAGTGAACACGTCTTTTTAAACTTCAAAAAAAGGAGGAGGTTCTCAATTCGAATGTTTTTTTTTTTTTTTTCCAATTATTATTACTTAATATTCCAATAAAGCCTAATTTGCTTCAGCCTCTACGGGGCAAGTGTCTCTACCATAAAAATTTAAAAGTAGATAAATTAGATACACAGTCACCTATCGTTAAAGTCGGTACTAAACGTAGTAAAAAAATTATGGCTTCAATAATCGGGGCGTGGCTTAAGACGCCATTTTAATATGAGTGTAATTTGTACTCTTTTATCAAGTTGGCCGCTCTCAAATTTCTACTAAATTGCCTCTAAATATTGATTATTTGTTGTTACTTGGTAAAAACAATGTAAGATTACTCTAAAAAATATCAATATTTTTTCATGATATTTAGTGAAATACTAAGTGATTCAGTGATTACAAATTTTCGGCTTAGGATTTCGTAAAGGGTGAAGTGAGTATATTAATGGTACGCTTACCCCTATTCAAGACCATTTTTGATCAGTTGTAATTTAAATTAAAGATCACTCAACAATATAATTATTCTGTCTGGGTGCTTTAAGAATATGTAATAAAATAACAGTATTTTCATTTCAGATACGCATTTTATCATAACCCGTAATTAAATAAAAAAATAAATCAAATTACTACACAAGTTTTTCATTGCTGGTTATTATGATCATAATTATCACCTTTGAATGTTCAATAAAAGAATGGGAATTGACAAACGGGCAGTTTTTTGCGTGCGTGTGAAATTTAATTCATATTTTCAGGTACACATGTATGGAATGTTTTCTAAATTCTCCAATCAATTTTCATAATAAATTGATAATGATTATTATTATTGATCTAAATAATTATTATAAAATACACCAAATCATGGGCCAAGAGAACAGCACCACAGAGAACACTTGAGATAACAATAAAACACCGAATACAGGTGTAGTGCATTGCCTTGTTTGGTTAAATAATATATCACTCCATTATTTGGCCATTTCCTAAATTATTCCTCGTCAAACGTATGTCCATTCTGTTAGCTTGTTCAAGAACATTGAAAAGCATCGCAATGCGAGCCATAATAGCGATGAATTTTAAGTAATATAACAATAAATCAAATGAAACAATCTCAATCGAACCAAACAAAGTAACTATTCTGCTATCGTGTAATTTCGTTTATTTTCGATCCTACGACTCGATATATAACTGATATCGAGAGTGGAGAGTAAGGATTATTCAATCCCAATTCGATCCTAACGAATATTACGATCGAAGTTAGTTCCAATTAGAGCCACCGCACGATCGTGCGCTCGTGTTGAATTCAAGAGTAAGGATAGAATTCGAAGGAAACTCGATTGATTCAGAACTCGAAGCTGTCGGGAGTAAGCCCCCAATACTGTACCTGTACTGTTACGCCCACATATAAGCCGCGTTCGGTACCATTGTATGAAGATAACCTACTCGTGTTTATTTGGTCCGCAGTAAGTCATCATCATCAGCCTAAGCGAAGCACTCGTGGTGTAGCATGATAAGCCGTTCTTAATCGATCGGCAAAGTTAAGCTACCACCGTCGTGGTCGGTACCTGGATGGGTGTCCGCCTAGTGGTATTTCAAATCGAGCGTTTCCGTGCTTCGGAAGTCACGTAAAGCCGTTGGTACCGGTTATCACTTAATTGTGATTGTCGTTAAGGTAGTTGGATGCCTCCTAGGCGGCTTGAAAAAAACAGTAGGTTGACCACTAGCCTACCTCCACCGATTCTTTTACACCCTCTTTTGTGAAAGGGGGCCTGTGCTCAGTAAGTAAGTAGTGTGATATATTACCCATGCGCATGAGTTCGACGATGTGTATGATCTGGTCGCAGTGCTTGCGCGCGGCGATGAGCCCGCGCAGGATCAGGATCTTGTAGTACTGGAACATGTCCGACTCGCACCCGTCCATTACCTCCACGAACTCGTGCGTCAACTGTAACACATATTACATTAAATAAATAAATATCCCGGGACATTCCTCACACATGGTCATCTGATCCCAAACTAAGCAGTGCTTGTACTACTTTTTGTTTGTAAATACATACATAATTGCACCCAGACTCAGGACATGCAGACATGTGCACAAATGCATGTCCTGTGTGGGAATCGAACCCACGACCTGCGGCGCGTAAGGTGAATCTTAACCAACTGCGCCAACTGGCCCGCCGGTAAAATAAAACACAAGCCAACTTTTTGGCGGGAACTTGCAGAGTGTTGCAAGTTGCGTTTTTGTTCGTATATTTTGAGTTTTATTGCATACTAGCTGCCCGACGCGACTTTGTTGGCGTGGTGTCCTACCCTACCAACATTCTAATTTTTTTTTCGTAAGAATCTTCCACAAAGTATTAGAAAACATAAGCATAAGATATTTAGGGGCCGTTCAAGTATTACGTAAGCAGATTTATTACAATTATTTAACCAACCTTGTCAGCAAAACTAAGCAAAGCTCTTACCCTCCCTCCCATGCTTACGTAAACATTGGTATATGAATTATACATTATGCATATGGATCAAAAGTAACACAAACATTAACAACGGACGGAAGAAATTTAGACAAGTGAATAGCAAGCGATAATTCCCCTACTCTGTTCTAAGCGAGTACAGTAGTACCCAGTTAATATGGCTTACCGATGTACCTGCGCAGAAGATACATTTTCAAAGTGCGGGTAACGCTATTGGCCGACAGCTGCCGTCATGTTAGCGCGCGCCGTGCGGAGGGGCGTGACTTGCGAGTGAGACGGAACTAACAGCTGCAGTGTATTCTGAACCTTATAGTAGTGATCTAAGGTTGATTGTAAGTTTTAAGTATTCTTTCGTTAATCTTCGGGGCCATACTTTCTTTTCTGTGCGAACGAAGATTCACGACGCGCCATATAAGTTGGGTAATACTGTACCTAAACGTATTCATTATTTGTGGGAATCCCCGAATATGCGTTTCGTTTTCAAGCATAGACAATGTGTGGGTTTCCATATGTGTAATAAAGTAAATAATTACTGCTGACGTAATCACTATTTAGACCCCACCCCATGTCATCAAAAATAAGCAAAGCATAGACACCCCCCCCCCCCCCCCATAGTGCTAACGTAATACTTGAACGGTCCCTTAGAAACTATAATTACCTTAAACGGCGAGCTCTCAAAGCCTAAATTCTTGGGTGAGATGGAGAATATAAATCCAAAGTCAATATGTATTATGTGACCCGCGCTGTCCAGCAGAATGTTTCCATTGTGCCTGTAAAAACAAAAAACCTGCTACTACTCACTCAACATAAATATCACTCACTTCTCATATCATCATTATCATCATCAGCCTATAATGTCCCACTGCTGAGCACAGGCCTCCGTTCACAAATCAGGGTGAAAGGGAATGGGCAATACTCCACCACGCGTGCCCACTGCGGATCGGTAGAGGTAGGCAAGTGGTCAACCTACTGTTGGAGTTTTCAAGCCGCCTAGAAGGCTTCCAACTAGCTTAACGACTGGGACCAACGGCTTTACGTGCCTTCCGAAGCACGGAAACGCTGGATTTGAATCCAATCACCTATAGGTGTGTTCCGACAGCTGCACTTGAGAGCCAGTTCCTTGTAGGCTTTGTATGCTTACCAATTTCGGCCGCATCATCACTTACCATGGTGAGATTGTGATCAAACCATGCATATGAAAAAAACACTTGTGAGCAAAGATTCTTGACCCTGGTATTTCAGCTGTGTCTAGATGTTCTGCAGCATTGTTAACATTGACATATGTTCACATTCAACATACCTATCCTTCAATTGCAGTAAATAACTGGTGAGTGCGTATGCGGCGGCAGATTCCACAAAATTGTTCTGTGCTCGCATGAAACCTTCGCTGTTTGGTGGCCCATGTTCCAACTCCAGCCAAGCCCGGAGAGATTTGCCCGACTGTTTCTTTATTTGATGCAGGGATACCGAGTTAAGTACCTGTTGAATATGTCATAAATAGGTCAGTCTGCAAATAAAAGGAAAATAATAAGAAAAGTTCCATCAGAATGATATTGAGTCCTTTATTCCGGCGAGTGAAGGCCGCGAACGAATTGAGCCGACGGAACATTTGGCTCAATTTACATTGCCACGCAACGTATAAGTTAGTTGCAAAAAAAATTTTTGCAACTAACTTATACATAGCATAATGAAATTCATGTCAATTGAATAAAATACAAACTAAATACGAGCCAAAAAAGAGGTCGCGCGTCTTTCCGAATCCTCGCGCATTCTCGAGAATTCCTCGCATTTTGGCTCGTATTTAGTTTGTATGTTATACAATTGACATAAAGTTCATTATGCTATGTACAATTTCGTTGCAAAAATTCGCACCCACTCCGTTCCGCGGCAATGTAAATTGAGCCTTTAGCGAAATATTTTACACACTTTCGGAGTATTATTTGAGATACAAAATGTTATCCGGATTCCGAATGTAAGTTTAGATAGGTAGGTTGTGTGGGCAAATCGCTAGATGTCAGAATGTATTATATGTAGTACTATAAGGTATAAGTTCATCAAAATAAGTGTACTGACGGGCTCGATGAGTCCGCTCTCCCTGTCGAGACAGAGTATCTGGTAGGGGCGCAGCTTGAGCGGCACGCGCTCGGCGGCCCAGACGGCCTGCAGGCGCCGCAGCAGCTGCGCCGCCAGCATCTCCTGCCGCAGGTCGTCGCCCACCTTCACGATGCACCCCAGCAAGTGCCACCCGCTCAGACCGCCGTACGGGGACATCGCACGCATTCGCGACAGTTTGTTTTCCCATGATTCCTGGAAATTGAAAAGTTTATGTGATAACAAACGTGAAGGTATAATATTTTTATCGAAAAAAGTGCTTTATGACAGACGATAAAAACGTACTTTATTCTGTTACGTTTATAGTATTGTGTTTAAGTGAAAATTATAGAAATCATATTTCAAATTGATATTTGTCTATTATCTTTAATTTGGCTGCTTCGTTGGTTTTACGGGATTCTAGTTCTCCATTTTCTATATACGTTTATGGAATCGTTAATATGTAGTGTATAGTGTAGTGTATAGTGTAGTGTAGTGTGTAGTGTAGTATGTAGTGTAGTGTTAATGTGTAGTATAGTATTAGTGTAGTGTAGTGTCTAATGTAGTGTTTATGTGTAGTCTAGTGTTAATGTGTCGTCTAGTGTTTGTGTGTAATGTAGTGTTAAGTGTGTATTGTAGTGTTAAAGTGTAGTGTAGTGTCTAGTGTAGTGTAGTGTTAATGTGTAGTGTAGTGTCTAGTGTAGTGATAGTGTGTAGTGTTTGTGTGTAGTCTAGTGTTAGTGTGTAGTGTAGTGTTTGTGTGTAGTCTAGTGTTAGTGTGTAGTGTAGTGTTATTGTGTAGTGTAGTTTTAATGTATAGTGTAGTGTAGTGTAGTGTAGTGTTAGTGTGTAGTGCAGTGTAGTGTAGAATGTGTACCTTGAGCGCCGTGGCGGAGGGGTCGGCGGGGTCGTGCCTGAAGGCGTTGGGCGGCGGCGCCTGCGTGGCGTCGGCGAGCCGCCGCCGCACCTCGCCCGCGCCCACCGCCACCGACACGGACACGGACTCGCGCGACCCGCACGACGATGTCGACACCACCGACAGGGCCGATACCTGACCACATTACACAAACACATTACACACCATTCGAACATTACGAACATAATCATCGCCTGCCTCAGTGTCATCATACTCAAACCTGGCTCAATACATTGATTAGATAATAAGGGATAATAGGGATTGTTTCGTGGTTTACAAAAAAAAATATTACTCCGTCAGTTAGATCCATACTAATCATCCATAGTAACTCTGTTTGTTTGTATGTTTGTTACGCTTTCACGCCTTAACTACTGAACCAATCATTATGAAATTTGGCATGCAGATAGCCTATGGTATGGAGAAGGACATAGGCTAATTTTTATCCCGAGAACGCGGGTGAAACCGCGGGGACAGCTTTAGCAGTTACCAATAAATATTGAACACGTATTTTTTGCTTTACCAAAGAATTAACAAAGTTAAAGCGTGTCAAAGTTCGGAAGCAGGGGCTTGTAACGTCACTTTTGAGTAAAAAGTATACCACAATGTGACGTCACGCAGAACTCTAAAAAAACCATATCTTCGTATTTTTTTTAATTTATTGATAAAAGAAAAATACGTGTCTGATATTTTTTGATAATACTAATGACGGACTAAAAAGAGTTTTTCAGGATTCTAGCCTATTAAATTGCCGTTGTTGCAACAATTTTACCATTGTATTACTACTAGGAGTTACTTCGCGACCACGACAAAGACCAGGGTCCAACCAAGGGCAAATCGGCGACTGACCGTATAGATGGAAGTTGTCAGCTAAATAGTTTGTTTGTACGCTAAAACGTTAGCGACTCAACGCCCCGTATTTGCCCTTAGGCCCGGTTTCAATATTTTAAGGACCGGTATCAGTTAAGATTTATTAAAATTAAGACTCTTATATCTTTACTAATAATGAAGCAAAGACCTCAAAGCTTTGCATAGCAGACCCTCCCATATGGAAGTAGCTATCACAGGTAAAATTAGCTTGCGAAATGATCTATATGCTCAGTTTGGCAATAAGAAAACCTACCATTGGTAAGCAAAACGATTCGTTTTTGTTTATTGAAACCGGGCATTAGTTGGTGGCTGGTTGACAACAGTGTATCAGCCCCTTATTTTTAGTGTATGATTTCATTTCATACAAATAAATGCGTCACATTGATGTACGCATTTATAAATTGAAGTATTATTTGTTGAGTATATTTATATTAGACCAAACATTATCCTCATAACAAAACACATGTGACTGTGAGCACTGGTGCATTAGTACTTATCACATAATGAAGTGGATTCCCTATTATAGAAGTTTTGAAACAATTGAATATGAATTCTGAACCAATGACATAAGGTTTATATTCAATCGTCAATCTATTCTGATGAAATTACTAAATTGTGATGTGGGTTTTAGAATTTCGTGAATTTATCACTCAATGTTATTTACGCACTTATGTATGAATTTAGCAACTATCTTATCAGTAATATATAACTCATCAAATAGTTGAGATAATTAAAATAATCACACGCTTTCGGCAACGTGATGTTTATTGCTGAGTTCAAACAAAGCCTGCCTCTATTTGGAGTCTGTGGCCCGATAAACATGATAATTTATTAGTCATAATTAAGCAACTCGTGAATTTGTTTTATGGACAAAATACTGGTGCGAGAATCGAACCCACGACCTGTAGCGCGATAGGTGGAATCTTAACCAACTGCTCCAACTGGCCCGTCATTTATTTATGTATATTTAATACTAGTTATAATATAATATAAAAACAATCATGCAAGCATTTTATTACAGTCTACTTAAAATATTATAACAATATACTAAAGAATAACCAAATGTAAATTGACAAAATGAGTTCATCTGAAATGAAATGAAATTCATTTATTCATTCAAATATGCCTTCACGGGCATTTATGAATAGCCAGATTAATAATACGAGTATATTCTCACAGATTACCTTTTATTCTGTAATCTGTGTATATTCTAATCTGTTATTTCATGTCTAACTGAATGTACATTCAAATAAGCCATGCCCGATCGCCTAGGTGATTAGATAACGGCTTGATACAGATAAAATGTTTTGTTTACAACTTTTCTATATCAATACACTATGTATAACCAACCAGTGGCATGCCACAAATGACGTCACATCTGTCGTTTCCATACCTGTGATAAACTGTCGGGAGCGGGTGCCCTGTGGGGGTACTGCGTGCTCAGTTCCTCGTCGTCATGACTCCAGCAGTCGCCGGCGTCTGCGTCATCTAATGCCGAGTATAGAGATAGTGCAGGCCACTCGGGTACTAAGTTCTCTTCGCTCTTAGTGTGTCTTATAGGCGGGGAGTGCGGCGCGGGCGGCGCCGGGGGCAGCAGGCGCGGGGGGAGGGGCTCGTGACCCTCTGTCTCTAGTACTTCTACGTACATTATGTACGGTGCCTGTAACAATTATTTGGAATATAAATATCACGTTTTGTTACAAATGTATTATAAACGACGCCAGGGTCGGACTGGCCATATAGTCGAGGTGGCGTTTGTCAGCTGGCGACTAGCCTGCGCGGTCCCCCCACGGGACTCGGGACACGGCCACGGTAGGTAGGTTAGGGGACCCGCGCACGCTAGTGCGGCTCTTGCGACCTACGTGTAAAGTAGATAGTTCATAAATATTAAGAGAGAAATGAAAAAAAAAAAAAAACGAAAATGTTGGACCGTGAGCCATCCCTAAAACTTGTTTTGGACTTGTGTAGAGCCACGCGGGCCCTTCCAGCTTCGACCCTGAACGCCGCCAGTGTTTTATTTTCCCCAAAAAATTACTAAAATATCTTAAGGCGCTGTCAGCTCCTAAAATTAAAAGAGTTTTGTTCCCTTCACCTCCTCACGCTACACACGCCACTTGCCGCCCCGCGCCGTCCGCGTCGCAGGTCGCGTGCGTAGTTCTTAGACTAGACTCGTGCATTACGGCATGCGACATGACGGTACAACAATCACGACCTATATTGTACTGTAATTATTTTGTAAATATTGTATGCATATATTGAGTTTAATTATACATTATTTTAATAGTAATTTCTAGAAGAGAAAATTTATAATATTAGTAAGTAGGTACCTACTTCGTAAAAATATTTTGCGCATTAAAATACCTACTCAAAACTAATAATTGAAAACTGTTTTACCAAAATCTTAAACCGACTTCAAAGTACACTAAAAAGTAATCAAATCCTGACTTAATGACAAATTTTCCACATCGGTTAATAAATGAGTTATGAGGTAACAAACATAAAAAAACATGCAACAGAATTGAGAACCTCCTCCATTTTTTAAGTCGGTTAAAAACAATAGGCTACACATACATTTTATTTCTTGTAACATATCTCTAAATATTTTGACACAAGTATAAAAATGAAAGGAGACTGTTCAAATCTGTATGGGTGGTGGTCTATGAACCAATACCGATACTGATATGGTATTTTTGTAGGGATACCTGAACTACACCTTAACAACCTTTGTGCAAAGGGGCATCAAAATCTGTCCCGGTAGTTTTGAAATATATACAGGGTGGACATTTTAGACGGATCAGTAAAGGCATCTACCTTACGGGTTGAAACCACGCGAATATGGTCTTAGGTGACTGTCCCTTATTTTTTGAGTTATTGCAATTGGCATTTACAGAAAAAAAAACAGTCAGCGAGAAAACGGCGATTATTGTACAATATGTAGGGTCAAAAGCCTCTACTATGTAATTAGTGTCAGTAGTGCTAGATACATTTTATGTAATGTATGGGAAGCGTTTCATGGAAAGTTACATGGATGTCTATGTCCTAAAACGTCAAATTACTCATTGCATAAAAAGATGTTTGACATCTTCAATAGCCATGAAATATTACTCATGAACTTTAGGTACGCATTCTGTGGTGCTATATAGCTATATTGATTTATTATGTACTATAATATACGACAAGTATTCACTTTACTGACATGATCAGCATAAAAAATGTACAGGAGATTCTGTAATATTTTTGCGGGTATAATATTTTTTTCAACACTCGCTCGTAAAAAATATTTATTGCAAAATACTAGTCTGTTTTTTCCTCGCAAGTGTGTTGAAAAACGTCGTATGACACTTGTGTGTATTGATTTATTACACTCTCGGCTCACTTAATACTGCCTCGAGTGTTAATAACCAACCTTGCACACATGTATCATAATGTACTATTACTGAATTTCAGAAATCATGCAGAAGTTTAGTAGTTTATATTGAGTGTAATTAAAACGATTTCGCTTTCAAATTCGGGAAAAATATAAAGAGAAAAATAAAACGTATTTCAATAATAAAAAAAAATATAGAACAACAGCAACAATACTTTACCATTATTTCAAACTATTTGGTATTTTTAATGAATGAATTGTATGTATTAGTAAGTTTATGTGCGGTACGGTAAAGTAAGGCTAACAACCATGACAAACTCTGTGAGTTACTTACGGTAACCGCCCAGTAAGTAGGTACCTACTGTCCTTGCATTAAACATGGTTTTTTGCTGTTTACGTCAAAATGGTACCACAAAAGTATTACAATATATACATATATGAAATGGGCTGTTCACAAGCTTTCATTTGATGCCCATATTGTTATAATAACGAAATTTTTGGTTTTAATACCCCCCTCCCCCTCTTTTTTATTCCTAGATGTCATATAAAAATAATATACCCAATGACACTCCCACAGTTAAGACGAATCTAACGACACCTCATATGCTTAAATCTATCAAGCCGTTTAGGCTGTAGAGCGTGCCAAAGAAATAGACATACATCCATACATACATACATACACTCGAAAAAATAAAACCCTCATTGCAACAGTCATCTAAGACCATATTCGCGTGGCTTCAACCCGTAAGGTACCCTTATGCTGACCGGTCTAAAATGTCCACCCTGTACATCTCAAAACTGCAGGGTCAGATTTTGATGCCCCTTAACCTTGCCTATAGTTGAGGTATCCCTACAGAAATACCACAACAGTATCGCTATTGGTTCATAGAGCACTTCCCATACAAATTTGAACAGTCTCCTTTCAAGTCACAAAAGCTAGCAAACTATAAAAAAATAGTTTACTACCTTCTTCCCTGCGGTTTTACCCGCGATGCCGAGGAATCTTATATTTTCCGGGGATAAAAAATATCTTAGCTGCCCGGCGCGACTTCGTTTGCGTGGTGTCCTACCCTTTTCCCTAACCTACCCTTAGATGTGATTATACTTACTTATGCTTAGATACGAAGTACGATGATTAAACTACAGTACCTGGGTGATCGAGCTTTGCTCGTTTTTTTTGGTAAATCATAATTTTTTCTCACAAAAGAAGGAAATTGAAAAAAAAAAAGAAAAAAATTATAGTTAGCTGGTCTCGAACCGGGGTCGTCTGATTTCGGGTCTGCACGTTCCCATCTGAGCTGTTATAAGCTTGAGAACAGTGGCGAAATTTACCTTCATATTCTAATGATATTGCAGCAGTTTTTAATTGCCTGAAAACACGGATAAAACTACGTTTTCTAAAAATGAAACCTAGCTAGATCGATTTATTGCCCCCGCATACAAAATTTCATGAAGATCGTTGCAGCCGTTTCCGAGATTCAGATTATATACGGGGTGGATATGACAATAAATGAAACCACGTAAAGTACTCATAAATACGATCAACTGTTACTATGGGACCAACTTCGAAATAGAAAAAAAAAGCTTTTCATCTTTACATAAAAAAAGTAAATCGGCAAAAATTTAGGAAAAGCTGTAAAAAAAAATTGCGATTACGAAGTTGGTCCCATAATAAAAGATCTCCCATTATTTTCGAGTAGGTACCTAGATTTTTCATAAATTGCACTGATACAAAACGAGGAGGAGGCACCGCGGAGAGAAGCGACGCAGGTCCGTCCTCCGTTACATTCTGATGAACACTGGCGCGGTGCGGGCGGTGTTGAAATCAAGCAAGCGCATCTCGTAAAAAACGTATAAAAATTCGCAAAAATTGAATATTTACTATTAGTTAAATATTATACCGACAGTCTACGTGGTTTAGAATTTAGAATTTTTTGGTATATTTTAAAATGTTAAGCACAACTGAAAATGCAGAGAAAAACTGCTTTAAAAGGTGAAAAAAGCTGTATGTTTGAATTTTTTTTCTATGTAACTAAGTATATATAAATATATTTTGGCTACCGACAAGCCCTGCAAGAAGGTCTTGAGAATGTGATATTAATTTTTCTAAGTTTAAATAAGTATCTGTATAAGAGATATACTGCTTTGAAAATCCTGCTTTTACCAGATTTAGGAATTAACGGCGCCTTAAGTAGCAGGGTTGTTAGAGATAATTATCATGATAGTTATCAAGATAATTAAATTAAGTATTGATGATTATCAATGATAATAACGATTATACCTATGTGATATGATGCGTAACGAAACGACTTGAGCGGGTTACCAATCTCGAGCAATATTGCGCATCAAACGTCGATAGCGTGTCATATTGTTCATTATTTTAGTGAACACAATTACGCTAGATAATACTGATATTCTTAAAACTTGTTTATTGTTGATTGTAGGTATTGATACAATCATTAGTTTGAACTAAAGGTCGAGTATTTCTGTTTTAAATAAATAGATTCTGATATATCAGTTGACTATCGGCGAACATAAGTATCTTGATAATTTGCAGACTCGTTTAGTAGGTAGTATATGCGTGGTATTGCAGATCTAATCAGTTTGACATATTTTTTTGTACACAACCAGGCAAAGATGTATGGTGGGTGAGTCGCCTACAAAACAATACCAGGATCATCCCCAATGTGTTGCTGACCATCATAGAGCCTAGAACTGGCTCTCAAGCAGCGTTGCCAGACGTCCCGATTTTGGCGGGACGTCCCGATTTTTTGCCCAAAATTAAATGTCCCGCGCGGGACAGGCCCAGTCCCGCTTTTTTAAGGTTTTTAAGGTTCCGTACCTCAAAAGAAAAAAAAAACGGAACCCTTATAAGAATCATTTTATAGCATCACTTTGTTGTCCGTCCGTCTGTCCGTCTGTCAACACCCTTTTTCTCATGAATGCGTGGAGGTAGTATCAAGCTGAAATTAATATAAAATATGTAATCAGGTCTGCAATCCCTGGGAGCAGTGAAAAATCAAACTTCTACGTCAACGCAATCAAAAGATACGGTTACGATACTGTTTATGCCGCATCATTTTGACGCTAGCAAGAGAATCAAAACCTACCTAGGCTAGGGTACCTACTTCCCGTTGCCTTAGAATCATGAATATTCGTAAGAAGCAATGCCATATTGCACAAGTAAAGGAAGAAATCGGAAAACAGTAAATTTTTAGTTACTTCACATATATTTTTTTTGCGATTATTTTACCTACAAGTCCTATAACACATTCGGAGGGAAAAATCTTCGAGACTCGATTCCCATATGAACCAACTATTTACATACCTACAAGTTTCTAGTTTCTACGGAACCCTCGGTGCGCGAGTTCGACTCGCACTTGACCGGTTTTTTAGTGTCCCGCTTTCGACTATAGAATCCCGCTTTTTTCACTCAAGAGGACTCAAAATCCCGCTTTGCCCGAAAAAAAAATCTGGCAACGCTGCTCTCAAGTGTTCACTTAGCGTCAGATCTTCATCTTGACGTTTCCTCACGTTGTTTATCATCATCGAAAGCCCAATCTCAGTACAGGGTTTGATCCCACAATAATAGCGCAATATTTGCAATAGAAGGTAACTTCAAATCGGTCACAAATCAAGGTACACTCTGCTGCGCCCTCTGAATTAAATGTTTACGAGAATATCTATATTAATTAACAATGAACTAAATTGACATACCACAAGGCACATGAGACTCTATTATTTGAATATACAATGTTATTTCATTTGTACAGAAGGACAAATATATTAGGGGCATTAAATAAATTGGGGCATTGACATCGTGTGGGTCGAATTAAAGGCATTGTATCTATAATGTAGGTGAATAAATTCTTGTTTTATCGTGACCCGGCCTGGCTTAGCTAGCTTTTGATTATGGGTCAGAATGGGAACAATGTAATAAATAATAATAGTGCGCCCTCCTTCCTTCGCACCATATACGGTTGAGATAGTAAAGTAATAATTTTCCATTTCAAATAGGGAGAAAATATTCTCATATTTATTAATGATTTAATTCTTAGGTAGCTACAATACGGCACTGAACTTTTAGATGAAAGAAAATGATTAATTTCTCGTTTCAAAAAAGGGTCAATGCCTCATGAAATAAGTTCTTAATTATATTTAATTGGTTATAAATCGTGCGCTGTATCGCACATCACGATCAACAGCGGATGAATAACCTTCGGTAAACACTTTTCTCTACAGACTTGGACTTATCTATCTAACATCTATTTTGGCCTGGGCACGTGAAAATGAACAAAGGTGTCTTGACCTCAGCTGTTAGCTAGAACGATGGTGGCTATATATCTAGGTCACGACACTAATAGTGGATATGCAGATATACACATACGGTCTATTCATAAAATCAGCTTCGGTATTTTCAGTACAAATAGGTAAATGGCTCTATTTACGTAAAGGTTATTTGGATGAGGATCAAATTAGCGTACCAAAAATATTATTTGAATTATAAATAGCATGACGTCAACATGACGCAAAATAATGAGCTGTGACGGTCCTTATTTCTTATTCATGTTTACTAGGGAATTGTGCCATTTGCACTATAGGTACCTTATTTAAGGGTAGTATGTAGGCTAGATCGCGCGCGAAAACCAGCATTCATTTGTTACTTTGCAGTTGTGTTACAGGCACGCACACATGCATCAGATCCAAACTTGACGTTGCGTCAAGTTAGGTACGTACCGCATAACGTGGTACCAGCCGATAAAATTCCAATATTATTAAGTAACATTATATTTAATTTTCTATTTAAATACCTTTTCTAGTGGCTTATTTAAATAAGCGCAACCAAAGTTTACATAATTATTATGCAGAATGGATTCACTACTTATAAGCAAAGGAAATTCAGTGCTATGCCTTATATTAGTACTTTGGGGGTACTTACGTTAACGTTTTTTGAAGAAGTAGGTACTAATCCATAGGAACTCTGTTTGTTTAATAAGTAATAATAATAAATAGTAATAAGTTTAGTCATAAATAATAATTAAATTAAATAAACATCCTGGGACATTCCTCACACACGGTCATCTTATCCCAAACTAAGCTGAGCTTGTACTATGGAAACCTTTTTGTTTGTAAATACATAATTACACCCAGACTCAGGACATACAGACATGTTCATGCACACAAATGCATATCCTGGGTGGGAATCACACCTGCACCGCTATAGGTGGAATCATAATTAACTGCACCCACTGGCCCATTTGTTTGTTACGCTTTCACACCTAAACCACTGAACCCATCGCATTGAGATTTGGCAATCAGATACCTATGGCATAGAGAAGGGCTACTTTTATCAAGAGAACGCGAGTGAATCCACGGGGTACAACTAGTATCATATAAAAAGGAAAAGTTTGTAAATTGCATGTACGAGGCTTTGAAATTACTAATCCGATTCTGAAAATTGTTTCACTAATAAGTTAAGATAAATATGCTTTATTTGTACACCATATAGTAGAAGACGAAACAATACAAAAAAGAAGTGATACAAAATAAGCGGTCTTATTTATTATCTGAGAATATGGAAGGTTTAACACATAAGAATGCACTTTCATAACGTGAAAATAACAGCTCTAGAAAAATACAAAGAAAGGCAGGAAATGAGGAAGTTTATAGCGTGTGATAGCGTGAAATAACAAGAGATTTAAAAGAGTCTAACGTCGGGGCCCGTCTTATAGTCTGAGGGAGAGAGTTTCAGAGACGTACAGCTTGGATAGTAAAAGATTGGGAATAAGAGTGAGAAGTTTGACTGGGAGTTTGGAAGTTAAGTTCCATGGGACTATGAAGAAGATGATGTTGAGGTGTAGTACTCGAAGCGTTCCTTGAGATAGCGAGGGTCTTTAGGATTAAATAAAACAATGCATAAGAGTGGCAATTTGTGTGTATTCCGCCGAAGGCGGATAGGAAGCCACTTGAGTTGTAATAGGAAGCTACATTATCCTCAAATCCTATAGGCTAATTTTCAATATATTTGCAATATAAATATCTTGAGGCCCTTAGCAAATGTTATCAAGGACCTTCGGCTCAGGTTATCTACTTTAATGGTTTATGTGCGGATCTAGCTTTCAGATTAAAAGAGATGGTTGTACAGAGACGTTTCACGACTTCATTACTCTTTTAAAAGATTTGGAAGCCATTCTATATTATGTTATTTTTATATTATTATACTATTGGCCATGCAGCGGTTCTATCCCTTACTTTGTATAATTATTAGTATACGCGAACGCAGGCCATTTAACGTGGGCCGTAGCCATTTATCCTGCAATGGCCAATTCAGTACTGGATACTTCATAATTAGCTAACGAACATTTGTTAAATTCGGTATAGCGGCGACTGATAGGGAGTTCTGGGAGCACTTTTAGTATTTCATATGCAATTATTCCGCAGGGTTTCAAAACAGCAGTTTTCCGCAGGGTAAAACAAAGTTAAACTGTCGCTTCGGAAATGCCCTGTATGAGGAGAAGAAGCGAAGCAACAAACTCCTCACGGGCCCAATGTGTTTATTGTCGTAATATTACAATTAAATAATCGCTTCACTGCACTTAACACATGTATAGTCTTAAATAATTATAGGCATCAGAACCGGGTCTAACAATTATTGCACTGAGATGTGTACAGCTCGAGCACTTGTGATAAACTAACTGATAAACAATGAGGCTCAACACTAATTAAACCAGGACAAAATGCTCATCCATGATCAGATTAAAATCACGGAACTTCATACACCCAGCAGGATAGGAAACCAAAAAAAATACTTTCGGGAACACAAAAATATATGTTATCCTGGATGTTTCTCATCCCATTAACCAAGATACTTAAGTTTTCAAACACACATCTGATAGAATACAGTCCCATATATTATGGCCATGTTACGGCCCTACAGTACACCAAAATCCAAACCATTAGAGCCATTTGTTAACGTTCATAAGTGCCTTATCAGGGCCTAAATTGAATAAATGCTTTTTGAATTTTGAATTTTGAAACCCAGAAAACAGATATTTACTTTAAAAATCAATCGGCGCATGATATAGAATATTTTGACTACTATAATAAAACCCTTGCTGATGTTGTGCCTGAGGCAACCAAATTGACTCTAGAATAATAACGAAGAACAAGAAATATGTAAGCACATACCGAAGCTCGAATGGACAAGGAGCCTCTCAAGCACAGAAGCTATACCCGTGCATGGAGGAGGTTAATCTAATGAACAACAAAGAAATAACAAAATCCAACCCAGGAACAAAAAATCAAAATAAGAAAGAAGACAATAAAACCCCAGCACTCAACATACATCAACGCTCATCCCTCATCTATAGGCTGAACAGTCGGTCGATTGTGGTCAGCTGGTTGCGGTTAGCTGGCCGTCCTCTTCCACCCCAGAGCATGTCACTCCTATATAACACGCACTCCTTGGTTTCTCCATGGCTATTCCGATACAACTATTCAGGTACCAGTCATTATAAACTAAGTTAGTTACATGGTGGTTGATGTTTGAATGGTTGTATAGGACATGGGTCGGTCGTTGTACTGGCTGGGAGTAGTGCTAATCATCATCATCATCATAATAAAATGTATTTCAAATAATAAAAACGTGTTTCTCGTATCGAACGACAAAACTTATTGAACAACATGGTATATTAGCTCTAGAAATAATGTTATATATGATGCACCGGTGGCGAGATATCGATTTTTTATTAAAATGGATAATGCTCACAATGACTTTTAGGCGTAGTAGAGTGTGACAACGAGAATTAAAAATTATAAGAATTTATATTGTAAAGATTTGCAAAGAGTAACCTACAAAGAAAATATCTAGTAACAATAATAGCTTTATAGTTAAAGAATATAATATACGAACAGTGAATTATTTACAAATGGCCGTATCTATCGATATAATTGTATTCTACTAGCATTCTACTATATATACACAGCGTTCCCAATATTCAATCGGTTCGAATTAACTGAACTGCGTTCCGTTCACCTTACTTTAGTGTGCCTTCGACATTCATGCAGTGTGGGCGCGTACGGAGCGGCATTAATAATACAAGAAATCAAAGTCAAGTTAACTTATTTGTTTTTTAAGTGAATAAATAGGTAATAATATCGTAATATCACAATAGAAAAAATATTTCTTCATTTAAATGCCACGACTGCGGTGTAAATTCTATATGAACGACACCTTGAACGAAACGCGTAGGCGCTATGAAATTCATTGGCGCTTAAGATATTTTTAATCCCGCTGTCATCAAGCTCGACGGATTTTTTTGTTCGGATCGTGAAATCTAATAAAATACATATATTATATCGATGGCCGTATCCTAACCTTCTGTTCAGCAACGACGATTCATTAAAAAGCCGCACGATTAAAAATATAATCTTATTTATATTGTATTAATAAGACTAGTCTATCTATAAGCAAGTAACAAAATAAGCAATCAATGGCTGAGAGGGAGAACAAGGAAAATATTTTGGCATACGGGACATTTTCAAAAAGACTAAGGACGTATCAACCAATCATGAAATTGATACCGATTACCATAAGAACAATAAATTTATCAAAATGTCCATGGTGTATTTCATAACTCTAATAATGTAAAAAATAAAAATGCACTTATTATGTTCTTTTTGATAAGCGCATGTATACAGATATATAGATGACGTAATTTCCGGTGTCAATAAAAAGCGACGTGGTGTCACCTTGGGACACTGGGGGGAACTGAATATTTTCGCGATTGCGTCTTGTATATAAAGCTTCACTTGACATTTCATAGAAAAATGTATGGACAAATGGCGTCGCAAAATTGATGCTTATTAATAAATAAATTACGTTATTCTCGTACAAAAAAATTAAAATGTGGCCCCACGGATCTGTTGTACATATATTTGTGATTCGATGTTATATATAATTTTTACAAAATGGATTCTAAATTTGATGGTATCACTAAAGAGGCAAACCTCGATTTTTGTGATTTGGTAATATTTGTAATGTTTTTGATAGTTATTGGAGCAAATTAAAAAAAAAGAGCCAACACGGATCTATTAATTGGTATCTTGATTTCATGTTTATGTTCATATAATACTATTTCTTTCATGTTTTCATTCATAAACCACTAAAATAGCGAACCCTGTTTATGACGTTTAGCTTACATACCGCCCTTAATTTACATAACTTTTGAACACTGTTCAATATGTTAAAAACTTAGTTCAAAACTTAGTTTGCAATTTGACTGGGGGACAGTTTGAAATTTTTTATTTACGTTAATACGATTGAAATTTATAAGTGTCAATTAATTAACCGATGGTGTCGTAAAAACATAAGCTGGTTAATGTTACACCCTATCCGTAAGTTATTTTCGTTGTTTAAAAAATAATTCCTCTCATTTTAAATATATTGAACTAACTGTAAAACTAGATCCTACCAAGAGGGGGAGTCAGGAGACTCATAGCACAGGGAAACCTAGTTTGAGCTCCTGTCTCCCACAGTTAAATGTACCTGCCTAGTTACAAATAAAAAAATATTCTTTGTTTTATGTGGGAGTGAATGAATGATTATTATTATTATATTATTATTATCAATTATATTGAGTTTTTTTAAAGTGGTCTAATGAAGATTATTATTAATTAATAACAGGCAGATCACGTTATGTTATTATTATTATTTCGTAGAGCTCACCAAACACATTTCTTCTTGATTTTTTCACATATTATATAGGGTCCTTTCGCCGGTATCGCGACCACCTTCAGTAGGCGACCATTTGACGTACTACTTTTCTTTAAATCAAGATAATAGTATTTGTAGAGGTAATATAAATAAAAAATAAATCTAACGTGCTTTATAAATAATTATGAAATAAGAATTAACACAGTTTGAAACAAATGGGTTAACCCAGAGCCGAAAAAATATTGCTCAGTGCGCGTCTTGATTCAGTAAAACAATTCAGTACCGCAAGTTGGAAAAAAAATAACACGGCGCGCGGTGCTCAAAGGTAAGTTTTATTACTTATTTCATGTTTTACACACAAGTTAGATGTTAAATTGTACAACCGATAAGTTTTGGTTATTATTTTGTTGTATTTTGCTATTTTTAAACTTATTATTAAGATAAAATCAAGTGGCCGGTAACCGAAATGCTTACTTATCAAAAACGTTAGATAGCGACCACGTGGTCGCCAATCGACGAGAATCGCATTATTTTGTTATGATCAATATGATCCTAATACTTCATACAGGACTGTTACAATTTTGAATGTAGCATTGTAAAAGCTTTTCTTTGTAGCTCTTTGGTAAACGACCACCAGTTTCTTTGAAAGAACTTTGTTTAATTTACGTATGAAATTGGGTGCTAAACAGGTGGTCGTAAACCAAAATAATCGAAATAAAGACATTGGTTTCCGGCCACCATAATTTAGTATGAGAAAAATAACGGCCGCTAACAGAAATTGGTATGAAAGTTCATTGAGTATGCGACCAAGTCTGATTTTTAGGGTTCCGTAGTCAACATGGAACCTTTATAGTTTCGCCATGTCCGTCTGTCTGTCTGTCTGTCTGTCCGTCCGTCCGCACTATGTCTCAAAGACTCTTAGTACTAGAAATCTGTAATTGGGCGTGAATATGCAAATGAGTTAGAGGAAGAGGTGTGATACAATCGTGACAAAGGGACTAGATCCTGTAATGGGTATAGAAGCTGTGCCTTTGTGAAGTACCGTCTCACCTTGTTCAGGATACCAAGTTTTTTGGCAACAGTCTTAACCTTTGTCTCGATGGACCATCCGAAATTAAGGTCAGAGGATAAATTGAGACCCAAAAGATCTAGGTTTTTGGATATCGGTACAGATACATCACGAAATGCGGGAGTCAGCTTGAAGGAGCTCCTCTTGGCAGAAAAAAGACAGGCCTGTGTTTTAGAGGCATTGAACTCGACCCTATTGGCGGTACCCCACTCGGCAACAATTTGCAGAGCCGAGTTCAACCTCGTAACCATATCCTCTCTGAGACACTGTTGTGGCGGATCGGATATATAACTCTCTGTGACGGTGCTGTCATCTGCGTACCCGTAAATTCCGGGTTTCAGGAAGTCGTTAATATGCAGCAAAAAAACGCGTAGCAGAGAGAACAGATCCCTGAGGAACACCAGCCTTGATCGCCTTTACTTCCGACGAGCAGCCATCGATTACCACTCGAATAGACCGTCCACTCAGGAAATCGGAGATCCAGGCGCATAAACTAGAGGGCAGTCCATATGAGGGAAGCTTGCTGAGCAGAATATCATGCCAGACCCTGTCGAAAGCCTTCGAGATGTCCAGTGAAACTGCTAGCGCTTCACCGTGTTTCTCAATGGCCTCGCTGCAGAGGTGGGTGGCTAGCACTAGGAGATCTCCTGTAGATCGATCAGGTCGAAAGCCGAATTGTCGATCACTCAGGAGATCATTGTTTTCCAGGTAGCCAAGAAGTTTGGCATTCAATACACGCTCCATAATCTTGATGAGTATGGAGGTGATTGCGATAGGTCTATAGTTCGACGGATCTATACGGCTACCCTTTTTGGGTATAGGTTGGACGTTTGCAAGTTTCCAGGATTTAGGGACACGTCTTGTTTTCAAAGAGTCTGAATAGGCGTGTGAGAATAGGAGACAACTCAGGGGCACAGGTCTTCAATACTACCGCCGGGATCTCGTCGGGGCCACTAGCCTTACTCTTTGAGAACCTCTTTTTGGTGAATGCGGACATCCGACATTTCGGAGCCGCAGTGAGGAATACAAGGTGGAGGTTGGCTGGTGGTGTCTAGGAAAGCGTTGCTAGCGAAAAATATGGCAATGTTGGATACTGGGGCTTTCAGCAAACATTTGTTTATACCTGATCCACCACAACGAGCAAATATTGATGTTGATAATTTTTTAAATGTTATATTACTTAATATTTAGGATATTGTTTAATTCTATTACAACTATTACTAAGTTCCTATGAAATGTAAGATTGTTATTTTTTAATTAAAAGAAGACATTACATCAAATGATTACCATATTTGTTTTTATTAATAGGCAAAAATTAAAATATTTTTAAAGCGATTATAATTGTTTTAATGAAAAATTTTTCATATTAAAATAGCGGTCGCAAACCAGGTCACTGGTGGTCACAAACTGATAAAAATGGTCGTAAACCGACGTTTTCGCTATATTTTCACTTTTTCAGCATTTTATACATATTTTTGTATGAATGTATTTTATTTTATGTTTTTGTATCCAAACTAGATTATATTTGGGACAAATTCACATTAACATATACTATTTTGCGTGTAGACAACATTTTTTTTTCCTCATCTTATGTGGGCAACCCAGCTAACTGGTCGCTAACCGGCGAAATGACCCTATAGCTCTAAACATTTCATGAGAATAGCATTCTCAAGAAGAGAAAGAGAACATTCTAACATAACAAAACACACGCCAGATTCAGCGGTCGACACATGTAATTATGATTCCATGGATCAATATTATTGTAATATTACTGTGCAATTATTGCGCTAACTACTATACTATTGCATACACATGTGCTATAATTACTTACATATGTATGCAATGTATCAACATCACGTAGGTTTGCAGCTGTGGTATGTGTGGTGGTTGCTTTTTTAGGAGGGAATAATACAGCGATATCACGACTATAATTAATTAAATCGAAGACTGACTGAGAGTACTAAGAGATACAAGAGGTGACAATGAATAATAAACATATAGGAATGATTTTCTTAAAAGGAAAGGATGGCTGCAAGAAATTTTAAAAATAGGTTTTTAACATATTTATTGCTGTCGCGCTGTGCCCGAGCTATCCCGCCCGAGGGCGATAGAGACAACTACAGCTTGGACCGATTATGCCTATTTAAAATAGACGAAATCGCTATTTCGTAATCCCCGGTTTTCTCCTCCAAAACTGGATCGATTTAAAAAAAACAAGAATCATAATAAGAAGGGCTTTGGTTATGTCTGTCGGTTTTCCTTTGTTTTTTTTTATATTCGTCAAATTGTTTCGCTGGATGTCTGATAAGGGCGTTAAAAATGGTAAGTTTTTGTGATTTAAGAAGGCTCCTAATTATTATAATAATTAATTTACGGAGAAAAACACAACCGAGGGACATACAGTGGTACCTACAGATTGCATGGTAAAATAATCATTGCTCTAGTGTCATTATCCAGAGAGGAAATTGAGAATTACGTTTATATGGAACAAACGCCACCAGCATTTCCTCTTAAGGGGCGGCTACGGCTCGGGCGCGGGAGAAAATTAGGTATTGAAACGCGATCGCCACTACTCATACAGCGATCGCGCTCACGCACACGACAGTCGCTTAACACAGTGGTTCCAATGACAGAAAGCGCGAACTTAAGATAGGTGTGGGAATAAGCGGTACATCGAGCGGTGCATCGATGAACGTACGGAAATTATTATTACGTTAGGTCATCTGGTAATGCATTAACTTTGTTTAGAATTATTTTTTGGAACTACGTGTTCAAATCAACCAAATTAAAAAGGAAGACATTTTGAAGAAATTTGTATAAACTTCAAGTACCTATCTATCTATATAAAAATGAATTGATGTTCGTTAGTCTCGATAAAACTCGAGAACGGCTGGACCGATTTGGCTAACTTTGGTTATGAAATATTTGTGGAAGTCCAGGGTAGGTTTAAACGATGAGAAATTAAATAATAATTAACGGAAATACTGTATGTTTGTATGTATGTATATTTGTCCTCGCATATCTCCGAAGATATTAATCGGATTGTAACCAAAATTTTTTTAATTGGTTTACTTTTACTTCAACATAGGGAACAGTGTAAGTTGTATCGAAATCGCTTCAGTCGTTTTCAAGATCTGGACAAATAAGTTTGACGGCCTGGCTTATTGGTACGAGCGACGGGTGTGGGGTCAAAGGAAAAACATCTCAAAATGTTGGTCAAATTCTAGTTCATTTAAGAAAAACTAAAAATGACGGAATGAAAAAGTAATTTAAAAAAATTAAATCGATTTCAGAATACACTAAAAAGTATGAAATCAATTTATTCTGAAGTCGATTTAATTTTTTTAAATTATTTTTTAGATTTTTTTTTTCACATGGTTGTCAAATAGGTATTTATAGATGCGTTCAGATTTTTTTCTGTTTTTTAGCTGTAGCTGTGGCTGTAGTATGAGGTCCGATCTTTTTGGTCTGTTTTGTTGGAATGGAATACAAAACAGTTCTGTTTCAGAAATAAATAAAACCGGCCAAGTACGAGTCGTACTCGCACACGGAGGGTTCCGTACAATAATAATCATAATGTAACCTTACTCAAATTGACTGTGAAATTAGTAGTAGGCGCAAACTTTAAAAGTACCAAAACTTATATTAATTTTCAGCTTTTTTATATTTCGTGTCCTTTTCAGCTTTTTTATTTTCCTTTACTTGTGCTTTTTGCTTTTTCCAAATTTCGTGATTCTAGGTCAACGGGAACTACCATATAGGTTTTCGACCCAAAACCTATAGGGTACTTCCGGTTGAACTAGAATTGTCTTTGGTAACAAGGTCTTACAGCACAAGTAAAGGGAAAATTCCGAAAAATTTAAATAGTTGAAAATTAAGGTAAATTTTGATACTTACAAGTTATCTCGAAAATCTAAATTTGCCCATATTTTTTTATCGTGTTGACTTAGGACCTTGACTTTATTTACCTAATAGGGACTATAGACCTCAGTATCTGGTATAAATTTTAACTTGCTAGGTCCACCCGTTCCTGAGAAAATCGGTGGTGACACACGGATAGACAGACAGACGGAAAAGATTGTGATCTTATAAGGGTTCCTTTTTTACCTTTTGAGGTACGGGACCCTAAAAAGTAGTAAAACTCGAGAACGGCTGGACAGATTCGGCAATTTTTAAGTTTTTGAAATATTTAAGGTAGGGTAGGGCACCACGCGAACGAAGTCGCACCGGGCAGCTACGGTTATAACTACGTAGTAGTATGGCAGTATGTAACTATGTAAATAAAATCTAGGAAGACAATTTTAAACTTTGCAAGTGTATTAGTTCGTTTGAAAATACAATCCCGAAAGGCTCTCTATAGCAGACCAACGTATCCAAATCGTGTTTGAGGTTGTTGGAATTGTCGTGAGACGAACTTTGACTATATATGGTTTGCAGGGTCTGATGATGGAGTAAGGGAGTACGTACTGAAACTCCATAGCGGAGCATCCTATCCTAGCCGTGTTTGGGGTTGTTAGAATTTTCGTGAGACGATCTTTGACCAGATATGGTATCCCGGATCTGATGATGGAGAAGGAGGTACTAGAAATTGTTATGGAATATCTGTGAAAACTTTTAAATAGCCTTTCATTTCCATATATTGATGTATCTTTATGTATACTTAGCAGTAAGTTTTCCATTGAAAAAAAAAAAAAAAAAGAAATAAAATAAACTTCATAGCGGAGTAACGTATCCTACCTAGCCGTGTTTGGGGTTGTTGGAATTGTCATGATATGCACTTTTACCATATATGGTTTTCAGGGTCTGATGGAGTAATACGACTAGGGATGGGCAGGGAAAGAAAAAAATATGGGAAGAAAAGAAAAATACGGGAAAGAATGGAAAAATACGGGAATATTCCCGAACGGCGGGAAAATACTCAAATGGCTTGTTGTACCTAAAAAAAAAAATTATTTGATGCTTTTGATTGTTATTTCAACCATACTCGCTGTTGTACATACCTACATTACCTACGCGCGGACCCATGCGGACCTTGGAGGAATGTCACAGTTCCCCCGGGACCCGGGACGGGCTACGTTAGCATCGTGCGAGTGCACGC
The DNA here is from genome assembly GCA_951394255.1 of Polyploca ridens. Taxonomy (NCBI): domain Eukaryota; kingdom Metazoa; phylum Arthropoda; class Insecta; order Lepidoptera; family Drepanidae; genus Polyploca; species Polyploca ridens. Next base: position 4,137,545 of record OX596253.1, read on the forward strand.
GTGCTCGTTCTGCACGAGAGCCCATCCCCTCTACAGTGCACATTACTGCAGATGACAACCATTGTGGCGTTTTGGGTACAAGCCCGGCATAACGTGGCCGCTCACTCTGAATGTGTGGATTCTCCCAACCCTAACGCCCTGCGGTTCGATAAAAACGCTACAGTATTCATTTTATAGCAACCTTTCGCTAATGAGTTAGTCTTATGACCTTGCCTTCACCAACTCCTCATTGCCGATAAGTCTATCATCGGTACTTGGCAGATCCATCCGATGGTGAAATGAGCAGTCCACCCACAACCGGACGTTGTTCTTTGCTGTTGCAGAAACTGCTCCGATACATGGTGTGAAGTACCACTTAACTCTAAAGAGGATTCTTATACTTTTCTTGCAGTAGTTTCTGATTTTGACTCAATAGAACAGCCGAAATAAAAGAATTTTGGTTAATAAAGCCATACCCCAGTACCCCAGGAGATCACGATCACGTTGATCTCCAAGAACATATCCTGGAAAGTAGGTGTCAGAGAGAAAGGACTTTGCATGTACTAGAACTACCGCATATAGCCTTCCACCAAGGTACCGGGTTCACTTTTGATACTCAAGACCACATGAAGTTGCATCCCCAAAAGATTTTCTCTTCGACCTGTAATTCAAAAATTATATTTACATCTTTGACCTCAATCCACTTCTCCAATAAATTCAATCGCTACAAACTCTTCTTCGCTGGTACTAGCATTCTGCGCTGTGGTTTAACACGTTATTTATCGTGACACGCGAGTTATCCAGTGGCAATCAATAAGGGTAGTGCTTGCGTAGTCGTAACGAAAGCAAAGTCATAAACGGTTTTCCTAGCGTGGTAAGTTCGTGAAGAACCGAACTCGCTATGGTGGGCGTTAAAGTCTCCGAGGACAACCGGTTTTGGGGTACCGTTCCAGGACAGTGGCAGTCGCTTCTTGGACGCGTTCAAAGAAGCGAGTTGTCTCAGTGTCGCCACGATGAGACTTGTAGATGCACGCCAGTCCACCCGTATATACCTACTCACCGTAGTCCACGCGCAGCCAGAGAGTAGACAGGGTTCTGTCTTCTAGGTTATTCAGAGGTCGACAACAGATGCCCTCCCGGATGAATACGCACACTAGATAAGATGATACGATGTATCGCTCGGGCAGGTTATCTGTATCTCTCTCAAGATGATGAAGGACGGCGTTGATATTACTGTGGACTGACTGACCCCTGATATTGCAAAATCGGGTCTCCTACTAGCCGGCGGGCGGCCAGCGGACAGACGTTTCACCAGGTCTCCCTGACCACCATGTCAACCCAACACGCCACACAAATCAGAGATCGCCCAAATCGCATCGCTAGACCCCACCATCATACATGCTGCACACTTCGGATGTAGGGGGGCTGGCTCGGAAGGGCTGGAAGGGTGATCTCTAGCCAGTCGGACGAGTATGTACTACCACCAAGCCGGGCGGCGTGGGAATTGTGTGGGGCCGCCGCCTGTCCACCACAACCCCAAAACACCCCAAAACATAACTTTTTTAATAACAATGCAATCCTTCGTCACATTTTTTTTTTTTTTTATATTTGTATAACCCTAATAGAAATCTTGTTAAATGTTATTCGAACGATTTGGCAAAGGTCTCTCTCGCTATAAACGCAAAATCTATTAATAGTGAGCATTTGAGTATTTTCCCAGCTAATGGGAAAATTCCCGGGTTTTTTCCCACCAAATTGGAAATTTACTCGAAGTTGGGTTTATTCCCGGGAAGAAACCCAACCGTAAATACGACAGGCACTCGAACTCCATAATTGAGGAAATTATCCTAGCCGTTTTTGGGGTTGTTGGAATTGTCATGACATGAACATTGACCAAATTCATTATTCATTATTATGGTGGTATGGCATAATTAGTTTAGTGCGATTTACAACAGAATCTACACCATTTGGGTCACCGCTTACTGTAACAACACGGCTATGCCTCGGCATTTACCTTGCCATGCAAGTGAAGCCTTTAAATCGTATGCGTAAAAGTAAATTTTACAATGACTAAAACTAGATAAAATAGTTGACGCCTCGCGGCAAGCGCGCTTGCCGCTACAAGCCACTAGTCCTGCTGACCACACGCTTCCAGCGAGCGGTCCGCTCCCTTGCTGCGTGACGCCAGTAAGCGGAATCTTGCCAAAGCCGCGTCACTAATTTTCCAGCGCCGCACCGTCCGCGAGCTGCCACCTCGCAGGCGGCGTGCTGGCAGCTAGTGGTTGGATTGAGTTGAGTGCCGGGCTGTTGCTGCGATGATGCTGATATAGGAGCGACGACCTTTATAGTATACCTATTTCAGTTTCTTTAGGTTCTAGGTGGTAAATAACATATGAGCTTGAGTTTTCGTTGAAGGAAAACATCGTGAGGAAACCATAGCATGGTGAATTCCCGGGAAATAAGTCGTTCCCGAAGTCGGGATTTTTTTTTCGATTTCCCGGGAATGTCTTTATGAGATGGAATGCTCTAAAACACTTAACCAACTTTGACCAAGATATGCAGATATCTTGATTAAAACAAACGAAAAACCTTTGAAACAAAGATGTTGCATAAATTCTTAAAACAAATAGCATAAATTCTTAAATCTACATCCACCGTAATCGAACGAACTAAACTACGCAACTACGCTATGAAAGCAACATGTGGCAAATGGGTATTTACTGCGGGTTAGTGTTGTGTGCAATGACACGCACACAACATTCTGCACTCTCGAAAAGATTCTTGTTTTGTGACCCCAAGGACTCTCAAATATCGATTTTGAGAGCAATCGGACCGGTATCTAAAAAGTTCAACATGGCGACACTTTTTGAAAATTTTAAGAAGAGATTCTTGTTTTGTGACCCCAAGGTCTCTCAAATATCGATTTTGAGAGCAATCGGACCAGTACTTAAGAAGTTCAAGATGGCGGACACTTTTTCCTAATTTTGACAAAAGATTCTTGTTTTGTGACTCCAAGGTCTCTCAAATATCGATTTTGAGAACAATCGGACCGGTATATAAATGTTCAAAATGGCGGACACTTTTTCAACATTCTGAGAAAAGATTCTTGTTTTGTGACCCCAAGGTCTCTCAAATATCAATTTTGAGACCAATCGGACCCGTATATAAAAAGTTCAACATGGCGGACACTTTTTCAAAATTTTGAAAAGAGATTCTTGTTTTGTGACCCCAAGGTCTCTCAAATATCGATTTTGAGAGTAATCGGACCAGTACCTAAGAAGTTCAAGATGGCGGACAGTTTTTCCTAATTTTGAGAAAAGATCCTTGTTTTGTGACCCCAAGGTCTCTCAAATATCGATTTTGAGAGCAATCGGACCAGTACTAGAGAAGTTCAAGATGGCGGACACTTTTTTCTAATTTTGAGAACAGATTCTTGTTTTGTGACCCCAAGGTCTCTCAAATATCGATTTTGAGACCAATCGGAACAGTTTCCAAAAAGTTCAATATGGCGGACACTTTTTCCTAATTTTGACAAAAGATCCATGTTTTGTGACTCCAAGGTCTCTCAAATATCGATTTTGAGAACAATCGGACCAGTACCTAAGAAGTTCAAGATGGCGGACACTTTTTCCTAATTTTGAGAAAAGATCCTTGTTTTGTGACCCCAAGGTCTCAAATATCGATATTGAGAGCAATCGGACCAGTACTTGAGAAGTTCAAGATGGCGGACACTTTTTCCTAATTTTGAGAACAGATTCTTGTTTTGTGACTCCAAGGTCTCTCAAATATCGATTTTGAGAACAATCGGACCGGTATCTAAAATGTTCAAAATGGCGGACACTTTTTCTAAATTTTGAGAAGAGATTCTTGTTTTGTGACCCCAAGGTCTCTCAAATATCGATTTTGAGACCAATCGGACCAGTATCTAAAAAGTTCAAAATGGCGGACACTTTTTCTAAATTTTGAGAACAGATTCTTGTTTTGTGACCCCAAGGTCTCTCAAATATCGATTTTGAGACCTATCGGACCAGTTTCCAAAAAGTTCAATATGGCGGACACTTTTTCCTAATTTTGAGAACAGATTCTTGTTTTGTGACCCCAAGGTCTCTCAAATATCGATTTTGAGACCAATCGGACCAGTATCTAAAAAGTTCAACATGGCGGACACTTTTTCAAAATTTTGAGAACATATTCTTGTTTTGTGACCCCAAGGTCTCTCAAATATCGATTTTGAGACCAATCGGACCAGTATCTAAAAAGTTCAAAATGGCGGACACTTTTTCTAAATTTTGAGAAGAGATTCTTGTTTTGTGACCCCAAGGTCTCTCAAATATCGATTTTGAGACCAATCGGACCAGTTTCCAAAAAGTTCAATATGGCGGACACTTTTTCCTAATTTTGACAAAAGATCCTTGTTTTGTGACTCCAAGGTCTCTCAAATATCGATTTTGAGAACAATCGGACCGGTATCTAAAATGTTCAAAATGGCGGACACTTTTTCTAAACTTTGAGAAGAGATTCTTGTTTTGTGACCCCAAGGTCTCTCAAATATCGATTTTGAGACCAATCGGACCAGTTTCCAAAAAGTTCAACATGGCGGATACTTTTTCTAAATTTTGAGAACAAATTCTTGTTTTGTGACCCCAAGGTCTCTCAAATATCGATTTTGAGACCAATCGGACCAGTATCTAAAAAGTTCAACATGGCGGACACTTTTTCAACATTCTGAGAAAAGATTCTTGTTTTGTGACCCCAAGGTCTCTCAAATATCGATTTTGAGACCAATCGGACCAGTATATAAAAAGTTCAAGATGGCGGACACTTTTTCAAAATTTTGAGAAGAGATTCTTGTTTTGTGACCCCAAGGTCTCTCAAATATCGATTTTGAGACCAATCGGACCAGTTTCCAAAAAGTTCAATATGGCGGACACTTTTTCCTAATTTTGACAAAAGATTCTTGTTTTGTGACCCCAAGGTCTCTCAAATATCGATTTTGAGAGTAATCGGACCAGTACCTAAGAAGTTCAAGATGGCGGACACTTTTTCCTAATTTTGAGAAAAGATCCTTGTTTTGTGACCCCAAGGTCTCTCAAATATCGATTTTGAGAGCAATCGGACCAGTACTTGAGAAGTTCAAGATGGCGGACACTCTTTCCTAATTTTGAGAACAGATTCTTGTTTTGTGACTCCAAGGTCTCTCAAATATCGATTTTGAGACCAATCGGAACAGTATCCAAAAAGTTCAATATGGCGGACACTTTTTCCTAATTTTGACCATAGATCCTTGTTTTGTGACTCCAAGGTCTCTCAAATATCGATTTTGAGAACAATCGGACCGGTATCTAAAATGTTCAAAATGGCGGACACTTTTTCTAAATTTTGAGAAGAGATTCTTGTTTTGTGACCCCAAGGTCTCTCAAATATCGATTTTGAGACCAATCGGACCAGTTTCCAAAAAGTTCAATATGGCGGACACTTTTTCCTAATTTTGACAAAAGATCCTTGTTTTGTGACTCCAAGGTCTCTCAAATATCTATTTTGAGAACAATCGGACCGGTATCTAATGTTCAAAATGGCGGACACTTTTTCTAAATTTTGAGAAGAGATTCTTGTTTTGTGACCCCAAGGTCTCTCAAAATCGATTTTGAGACCAATCGGACCAGTTTCCAAAAAGTTCAACATGGCGGACACTTTTTCTAAATTTTGAGAACAGATTCTTGTTTTGTGACCCCAAGGTCTCTCAAATATCGATTTTGAGACCAATCGGACCAGTATCTAAAAAGTTCAAAATGGCGGACACTTTTTCAAAATTCTGAAAAAGATTCTTATTTTGAGACCCTAAGGTCTCTCAAATATCGATTTTGAGAGCTATCGGATCAGTATCTAAGAAGTTCAAGATGGCGGTCATCAGACCCTGAAAACTGATTATGGCCAAAGAACGTTTCGAGACGATTCCAACAAGCCCAAACACGACTAGGATACGTTGTGCCGATAAGGAGTTCCAGTGCCTACATTCAGACTCCATCATCAGACCCTGAAAACTGATTATGGCCAAAGAAGGATTTGAGACGATTCCAACAAGCCCAAACACGACTAGGATACGTTGTGCCGTTATGGAGTTCTAGAGCCTACGCTCCGACTCCATCATCAGATCCTGAAAATTAATTATGGCCAAAGTAAATTTCAAGACGATTCCAACAAGCCCAAACACGACTACGATACGTAGTGCCGTTAAGGAGTTCCAGTGCCAACCTTCCGACTCCATCATCAGACCCTGACAACTGATTATGGCTAAAGAACGTTTCGAGACGGTTCCAATAAGCCCAAACTCGACTAGGATACATTGTGCCGTTATGTGGTTCCAGTGCATACCCTTTTTTATACCACTAAGGTAGCAAACAAGCATACGGTCCGCTGATGGTAAGCAGTTACCTTAGCCTATGGACGCTTGCAACACCAGGGCTATCACTCGCGCGTTCCAGACCTTGCAGCCTCTTCACAGCCTTTTTCACACCCTTTTTGAAGAACCCCAACCTTCCGGTTCCATCATCAGATCAGCTCGATGGTACAAAATTATAGTATTGTACGGAGACCATTTTGCAGGCCGGAAACTACATTATTGCAAAGATTCAAATTAGTACATCGACTTACTAGATTTGATTATTCTACTTATACCTTCAAGGAAAGCTATAATACGAGGTGTTAAAAAATCAACATGTTTAGTACAACAGTACAACCGATGATGAAAAATACCTCATCATTAAATTCTATAATTATCATTTTATTTTTATTACATAAATATTTACAAAAAACAATAATTATTTCGTAAGATGTCTTATCAACTGAAAAAGCATTAGAAAGTATATACATACATAAAATATTCTCCAAAAAATAATTATTATATTATGTTTCATAATAGTTATTCATATAAAAAATACTTCTGGTTCAAAAAATCAATGAAACGAAATTATAAAATTACTTGACTACCTTGTTTCTATTCTTTACCAACGTTTACCTAAAACCGATCACTGTGCGTGGATGTTGTGTATGTACACGCCGCCACCTACGTCTTATTTTTTTGCATAAAGTGACGTGCTCTCACTTCGAAGACGTGGGGTGGACTGAGCTGCGGAGTTCACCGAGCGACTATATATCGGGAAAGCGCGCCGCCATAGTAATTTTGTATGGAGATTTCGGGCGAAAAGTTTGCAAATTTTTTACTCAAAATATAAGTATGGTACTGTATAAAACAAAAATATTCGGCGGCTTCTCTGTTCTTTATTCTCCATGATTACGTACAGTTTATTAGGTTTAAGTTCTTAATTACGCCAAAGTTATGACAGTACGGGAGTCCCTTTTTCACGTTTTTAGCGATATTCTATATTTTTTTTACAGGAATCTAGAAAGTTTTTCTTGAATCGGTTTTTTTTGGCGGCTAGTTAAACTCTTCAACTAGGCAGATGTTTTTTTTCGTGACTACTACTTTACGTTTTCTATATAAACTTATGACAATACGGCAACATGTTTGGCTAGTACCGAGCCTTAAAACTCACATAATGATCCCCTATTTTACCGTCTAGGATGGCCTACAAAATTAGAACCTGTGTGCAAAATTTTAAGTTTCTAGCTGGTGCGGTTTGATCTGTGCGTTGATATTTTTTACGACGAAGTCTGTTAACAAGAATACGGCCCTCCTGACGGTAAGCAGTTGCCGTAGCCATATGCACGCTTGCATCACACGGGGCATCACTCACGCGTTACTGACCCTCTTCTTTCCCCGATGAGCTAAGGCGACCTTACCCACGCGCAGGAACACAAATTTGGCTGCGGTTTTCGTAGTACTTCGTAAGTAAGTACCTACTTCCCCAGTCGAGCTAAGCTGATCTTTGAGCGAATAATCGCTATGGTCTACCTCTCGTTTTGTAATAGATGTGTTCGGATATCTATAAAGTGAGCAAAACTATCACAAAATATCACCCCAATTAATTATACAAGTAACTCTTGGATTCTCCAGTCCAACATATTACCTCAGTGGATAGACTCCATAAAATTAAGGTAAAGGAAGCCATTAATGCTCAAGAAACTCCAGATATGATTATGTCGCAATGGATAATATAGATTGGCGGTAAAGATATTAGAATGAATTTCTACAATGATGCAACCAACCGACTAAGAACTAAAGCTCCTGTTTTACTACTTAGCTAAGTATAAATGCCCAACGGTAGTTGAGAAAGTGCTTTGCCTAACAGTATTTTGAAGTTAGTTTCTGGATTTATAATATATAGATTTGCAGATTTTCCTTTTTTATGACTTCATCAGTGTCTCGTAAATTTAGCAATACGACTTAAATTGCATGAGGTCATTATGCACAATCTGCATAAGTCATTAGAACTCTGTGAAACACTAACCAACTAAAATGTAAACAATCTTACCTTATCTTTACTATTTAACACTGCCGCAGCGTGTGGAGGTATCCTTAGAATGTAATGAGGCCTTTGATGAAGGGGTAACCACACCCTTGCGGGTAGGTTTAAGTCTAGGCTAGCTAGTTCAGCTCTGAGGCGGCCGTTCCGCCTTTCCTTGTCTGCCACACCCGCTAGACGTCTGCCGATATTTGTCAGCGCTGTCAGGAACTGTAATATAAGAAAATGCTTCAATTAGACGTAGGTGGGGTACGTTTGATTTAATGGTCGGATGTATATCATACTCCTACATCGGTGTGGGCAAGTAATTTGACGATAGTGGTCTGATTTATTACGTAATGATTTATACGGAAATGTCAAGCAAACAAAGGCCTTGAACAGAGCTTGAATCAGTGGATTGAATATCACACGTAATTAGTGAAATATTTTGTGTCTTAGATTGGCTTTCGTATAAGGTACTAGCTTCTGCTCGCGGCTTCGCCCGCGTGGCCTACAGGAAACAAATGACATATTTGTCTACAACAATAAAACAAAACAACTTCATCCCGCTCGAGGGTAGAATTATTAAAAACGCTGAGACACGTATAAATTAATTTTCAATCTTCAGCCTAAACACAAAATTTGAAGATCTTAACTTCGAAACTGACGGACTTTCATACAAACTTTCATCCCCTATTTTTCAACCCCTTAAACCCCTTAAGGGTGGAATTTCGAAAAACCCTTTCTTAGTGGATACCTACTCTTCACAAAGAATACAACGTCCAAATTGTATGTCTCTAGGACCAGTGGTTTAGGCTGTGCGTTGATATATCAGTCAGTCAGTCAGTCAGGACTTTGAATTTTATATATATAGATGTATATGTTGATAAAATTTCTACAATATAAGATTACTCGTTGTCTTCCGCGGTTTCACCCGCGTTCCCGGAGTAAAAAGTTGCCAATGTCCTTCTCCATACCATAGGCTATCTGCGTACCAAATTTAATCGTGATCGGTTCAGCGATTTTGGCGAGAAAGAGTAACAGATATACAGAGTTACCTCCGCATTCATAATATTAGTATGGACTAGTATGGATGGTGGGAATGAAAGCCTGAGATATTATAGAACCGTGAGTTTCCGTTTTGTTGTTCGTTCTGCTTCAAGTTCTATATCGGACAGCTTTATCAGCTACTGATGATAAATCGTTTATAGAGAAATTTTTATATGGAATATGAAAGTTTATTCTTTACTCATTAAAATCTCATTGATTAATTTATCAAATGTTTCCTATGTTACATGTTTAATAATTCGCCATTTTAAAACCTATTTATTTTACATCATTGGGATTTTCACATTTGACTTTTTTGCACAATTAAGTCTTAGTTCAGTAATAATTATTATTATCGCTATTCTGGTTTTTAAACAGTCACAGATGGGTACATAATGTTCCACATTAATAAGCTTAGGTAACAGAAACAACCTGTGATTCACTTTTAAAACGTCACTTATTGTACTAGTTGATTAAATAACTGAGCTGTTCAATAAGCCATTAAGGGTATTCAAATAACGTAACGAATACATAATCTACATGTGACGTAGGAATATTTGAAAGGAATTTACGTGTTTTCCTGCGTATCAAATTTCATCACTATGGGTGCCGCTAAGGTGTCGCAGACAAACTCTGACTTTCGCATGAAAAATAACAATATTATACTATGATAATTGATATACTTACCACAATAATTGCGCAATGAATATAAACATTAAAGTTTTTTTTTATCTCTGTATACGCATGTGTATGATCACCATCTCACCATGGTGATGATGTGGCCGAAGGTGGTAAGCACACAAAGCCTAGAAGGGAATTGCGATAGGTGCGTGGCGACAGATTTTGAACTTTTCCTCGCGATGTTTTCCTTCAACGAAAGCTCAAGCTCATTGTAGGATTCGAACCTGGGACCTTCGTCTCGGCATTCGACGTAACTACCACTGAGCTATATTATGTTCACTTTAAGGTGGATGCTCAGCATGAGAAATCAATAAAACTTGAAAAATATCAAATTTCCCGCCTCATGCTGAGCATCCGCCTTAAAGATTCTAATAAATATTCCATTATTGGTTTAAAATTGTAAATATTGAATAGATATATTATATTGAGTGATATTAATAATAACATTCCCGTCACCATACAATGTAAACGATACTATCTAAAGTAAACGGAAATGCATTTGCCTACTTATACCTATCATACGTGAACGTAAAGTATTTAATAATGTTTGAGATATGCTGATATGATGGATAACTTATTCAATTATATACCAACAAGCTTCCGTGGTTGTACACACGTTACAATGAGATTTTATGTTTTTCCGGGGTAAAAAGTGACCATATTATTATGTTATAAAAGGAACATTACCGCCAGCCCATCCGCGTTTGGTATTTATTGTTGCTGTTTCAACCGGTCGCAAGGGGAGGAAGGGTGCTTAGGTGTGAGGGTAATAGTTTTACTTTTTAATATGGAAAGTTCAGTAAACTTGACAATGGCACGAAACAGAAACTACAATTTGTCATCAAAAATCCTTCACAAACAAACTTAGTTATGCGGTCCGGTTTTTAACAACTGTGATGGCCCAAACCATTAAATATTCGCCCAAGGAAGGTAGGAAGGAATCCTTGGTGCCCGATTCAGATTGTCCCGCACTTGGCCGGTTTTATTTTTTTAAAATACTGAGTTTTGCCTTCATGATTTATTTATCTTATTAATGACGTCAAACGATAGACAGTTTGACGTCATTAATACCACATAAAAATATCAATAAAAAAGCCTCAAAATTACTAATTTATTCGGGGTCAGGCCTATTCTTGCGCCACACTATAAATATTGTGGGTAGTCTCTTCAGTCATAATTGTACACGTATCTCATGTATCCTTGGAATTTGGCAGGTCGGTTTTTTATAGGGTGTAAGAATGTGTTAAGAAGAGGATTTCCGCAATGGGAAAAGCTAGTGAATAATGTATATTATAAATGCCCTCAATCAATGTTCGTGGGCGACCAAGAACGTCGAAGGTTTGGCTCTACGTAGGCAGGTATATGACGGCAACGTACGCGTGACACTGCGCGACCTATACACGTGCTCGCAACAACACAATATTTTCTCTCAACTAAAAGAAACCTTGTAAGTTATCAAAGATCAAACAAGTACTCGAGTCTTTTTTAGGGTTCTGTACTTAAAGGGAAAAACGGAGACATATTGTTGAAACTGCTGTCTAACTGTCAATAAATAATCAAACGCTAACCAATGTATAAATAATACGGAATCATCAAATATGTTGTAAATTGTATGTTACTTATAAAATTATGACATCTAAACTATTCTTAATACAAATCTCCATAGAAAAATTGTTTCTGATTTTGACATAATAGTAGCTGATTTGACATTCAGTCCCTATAAAATATCTTTATATGGCAACCCAGCTAATCTGAATGGAAGTATGATCAACAACATATCAAACAACACTGATAATGCAATTTATTTGTTGTGCTGAATAAGACAATAGCTCATAGATGCAGGTGTACAATTCAACTGGAATGTTTGGTACTTTATTGAACACTAGCGTTCCTGGTTTGCAGTAGCACTCAGGGACACTTTAACAAGACACAGATTGACTCTACAACTTTCGTGTCATAACAATAATTGTTCAAAATGACCAGATAATATCCTAACCTAACAATATCTAGCAAAACTTTCTTTCAGAAATAGCTAAAATATTTATGATGGCTGAGAGATCTATTTTGATTCAATGACTCTAAGGTCTAGCTATTATAGAACGTCAATCTAAGCTCCAAATTTTGAGTCGAGATTAAAACAATTGACATAATGTTTATTTTTGATTAACCCAATATATTCGTGAGACATGACTCAACTATTGATTCTCGTTCTATAAATGAGGACTTAGTTTGGTAACAACGACATTAGTACGAATTAATTTATATCAGAAATAGTTTAAAGTTGGATGTTAGAAGAGTTTCACGATTGAACCGTTTATATTAGTCAGAAGCATTTCTAATTTACATACAGTTTGATAGTTCAAGCGTTTCTCACAGCTCGGTTTTGGCAAATGTTTACATAGAGAAACTAGTTTTGATTTGTTTTCTCATCATCCGAACACGTTTAGCTTCTTTGTTTTATCTCTCTTATAGCCGCGCGGGACTCCTTGCTTAGCAACATATTGATAACACTAAAATGTTATTAGTTACCTGTGTTTGCGGCGCTAATCTAGGTGCACCACACGAACACTGTTCTCCACAAAGGCATCCATTATCAAAAGCACGTCCTGATGCCAGGTCTCCTAAATGCCTTCCAGATGGCGTCGCTAGCCTCAACGCTGAAGCATCCGACTGAGATCTATGGTGTCCCCTCCTCGCTGCTGGCCTGATCTCCTCCGCCAGTATCGAATCCCTCAATTTCGTCGCTTTTGATCGTTTCGTGTCTCCACCGAACGCAGTCAATAGCCACGCGAGCCGAAGCGAAAACTCCGCGCTTTGTTTACATCTGTACACCAAGTACGGTCTCAACACGTCCGCCACATCACCCATTTCTATATACATAGTCGCTAATTGTGGCATATAGAAATCCACGTCCTCAAATGGGAACGAGAATAGCTTATTGGCCAGGTACGTCTGTACACCCGGCTCTTTGGAGTTAAAGAGATATGAGATCGCCATGCTCATATCGAAGAGTTTGCTTTCGAATAGTCGCAATAGAAAGTCTTTATTTCTCGATGCTTCGGCAGCGGAGACCTCCGTTTTCGCCGGTGGTTCCATGCCAGTATCGGGTGGGTCTGGCGGTTTGTCTGTGTCTTCTGGGTTCCCCGAGTCGAGACTTTCCCTGGATCGTGCGGCAGCGGGTGGTTGGGGACGGTCCTCGTCATTGCCATCGGGTGGCGTATGGATGCCCGAATCATCTGATCCTGTCGGCACTTCTGGGGGCAACGCGAGTCTCGGGACGGGAACCTCATTAGGGAGTCGTAGCGGTGCACCCTCCGGCGAAGTCGGTGTCATGTCCTCTGGTATCCGTTGTAGAACGGAGTCCAAGGATCGGTTCCTCTGGTGGCCGCATCCTGCCGGCGGCCCGTTTGCACCCGTCACATGTCTGAGGACAAAGATAAACAGACATGAGGAAATTCATTTAATAAAAGTTGATTTTCCTTGAGGAAAAATATGGAAAAATTCTCAACTTTAGAAATACTATATGAGGGTAAATAGTATAGTTTGTTCTATGAATGCCTATAGCTACCTACTTATAAAATGGATCCTCGTAGTGTTGTATGCCGATGACAATTATCTTTCTAACCATTTGGTTAACTACACGTTATATCACAGAAACTCAATCACTGATTTAAAACACAGATCTAGTTATTGTATGCACCTTACACAAACATGATCGTCGCGCTTGAGCACTGGTGTAGTGTCAGAACAATGCGAACAACCTCGCGATATATCATAGCGCGTAATTAAAACTGAACGTAGCGCGGCGCGTACGAAAACGTCCAGTCCCGTAGCCGTCGTATGGCAAACTGCTTTACGCAACCAAATAGACGCGCCGCTCCGCATACCATTCGAATAAGGATCACCTCGATTACGAAGCTGAAATGCAGCTAAACAACTACAAAACAGTAAACAAAGATATTTGCAGGCCGAGAGATTTCGCCGACCGACTTTACTATGTAGAATGTATATGAGAAGGGACGTGGAACTAATTCCAAATTTCATTTGTATTGTCACAGCCTTAACGTAGTAACGCACTTGTGCAAATAGACGTAACAAAGTTTAAGCAATAATCAAGTTTTGCGTTGATAAAGATGTCAACAGAGTAGTTTTGTTGGTTCAATGACATGTCAACGAAAGAAACACGACTTAGTCTATGGATAACAGTGAAACATAAAAGGACAGCATTAGCTTCATATTTAGTATTCGTTGAATGATTACAAAAGCAGTTCCTTATGAGACCGAGCGGCGCATTAGTTGGTGTTGCAGGGAATAATAATGTGTATGAAGCAAAACAGCCACAGTCGTAAACATGTTTTATCCAGCAATAGCAAAGATGTCTGTATTCTATACAGCTTCATAACTTTTTAACGATGGACAGCAGAAACCATGACATAACATTCAAGAATGCATACCTAACTAGGTGAAAGCGGCCGACGACCCCGAAAATTTAACGCCACTAAAAGCTATCAATTTCAAAGATCGCCATAGCACAGTGCACTCTTGAGTGGTCGGCGCGTTCTTAATGCGGTCGCGTATTCACTTCACTGAATCAAGAATGCAGAGGAAGTGGAAGCGTGTAGTGGGCACTCAATGAACAAGCATTCCATACACAGTGAGTGGTGAACGAATTATCGTCACCTATTTTTGGAACGTTATCGGAAATCCAGCATATGTTGCGTCTCGCTAAACAGATGCGCCGACGAACAGTTAACGGTACTCAAGCTTTGAAAGAAGGAAAGCATTCATTGGATTATATTTTAATGGCATTCCTAGACCACACGCTAACTTATAATAACATAAATTAGGAGTAGTATCTTTAGTAGTCAGAATATTTGTAAGCAATATAGAACTTAAGAATATAAAGTGAATGTTAGTTAATTATTATCACCTAGCGCCTACTATTCTGTATAAACGGCCAAAATAATGTCAAAAGAATTTTCAAATAGGACAGGGCTTATCTTCAGCTTTACATTATCAGTATACATAGATGAATAAAACAATTCCAATTGCAGGTTGTAAGTGCATATTTCAAAATGATGCACGTGAACAACTTATTGTATTGAAACACGAAGTTACTAATTACACAATAAGTACATAAAATAATAACATATTTTTATTGAAATTACGGTCATAAACAAACTTTAGAAAATTTATGATCAATTTCTAGCCACCAAGTCCATTAAAATATGGAACAATGCCAATTTATGTTTAGTTTACCACCCATCAGCAATACCACAGGATAATATTTTTATCACGTTTACATTAAACTATAATTTTAAAGTTACTATCTATGTAACCTAAATAGCATCATTTTGAAAACATACAATCAGGAAACCATGATCTTTAATTGAATGCGATGGAACAATACAATCATCTAAATAAAAAAACGGAAAAACTGAAATTATGGAACAACATCAGTAAAGAAAATTACAGTTACAATAGCTTTGAGGCTTAGCTTGTAGTCCACCATTAGACTGACCAAAAAATAATAAAATGTCAGTTAGATTGGTTTTGCGGCTTTGCTTTTGGTCCACTATTAGACTGGCCTAAAATGGAAAGTCAAGGTCTGCAGTAAATTATTTTGTATCACGAATGTGTGAGATACAAATACATTTTTTTACCACAGGTCACTTTCGCGATCGATGGATTCAACAAATACCTATTAACTGACCTCGCGTGCACGATACATAAGTAACGATTCGATTATTGTATAACTGTGGGGAATCACGCGTCTAAGCGCCGTCCATTACGGAATCTGAAACTATAAGATAACTACAATAGATGTCTTGCCACCATTAATTAATCCCAAGGAGACATGACGGCGAAACATATTATTGTTAGCAACCTTTGACATCAGAAACAAAACAAAGTACATAAAGCTGACAATAAAAATATTTAGTAAATTGGCATGCCACTTAACGGCAGCTATCGTTATATTGATTTCAATTAGATGTTTGTTTACAGTGGACTAATAGTAGCGCCGCGCGTCATTCATGAAGAATATTCTAAAATAAACAAGCAGCAATCAAATGGCAGCCTTGATGATCTATCGGGATGTTTAAAAAAGCAAATACGTAGAGTTACACTGACGACTTTGGAATCAGTCCGAGCTTGGAATTTGCAAAAAATCTGATAACGATAACTCAAATTTTGATAGAAAGATGGTGTTTGATATAAAATCCAAGTCGAAATAAACTGATCGAAAAAGTAACAGGTGAACGTTACCAGACACAAATGAAACAAGACTCGTGAAGGCCTTCGCATGCCGCATTTCGCGATGCGATTGACGTCAGTAATCAAACAATGGTGGATTGATTCGACTCGGCACCATACTGTTTATTGTGTTATTGCAGTGGACATTGGTGAAAGCTAATCGTGTGGCTTCTGCAAACCGCTGAACAATCGATCATAGCTAAAGCAACGCCGTCATTGTGTGTATGCATGTGTTAACTAACATGAATAACATGTTGTGAAGCTTAATAAATACGGGTTTATCAGATACTAAACAGATTTTGGCCTGTTCATATTCGTTTAGTGGAAATTCGTAATTACCAGTAAGTAGATTATTAACAAACTCCCAAAAAAAAATAAGAAAGACTTAAACATAAGAACGTTACAATACAGGAGTTGTTTGTTTTGCAGACTAAATTCTCATAATGAGAGACTAACATGTCCATACTAAAAAGTTGACTAAGTATGATCTCGGTAACAGTTGTTGAAATTTAATTAGTTAAAAAAAGCCATGATCCCCAAGCGTCGAGTCGAGGGAATGAGTTTCGTGTTACACGCGCTTACCAAATTGTAGCTAAGCGAAAGTGAACGCCTCTTTCGACCTTGCGTTTTTATATACGTCTAGCTTACATACTTTCCTTTGAATCGAATTTCACACGATTTTTCTTACAACAAAAAATATTACGCTATGTTTTATATGTATATAAATTTTGAGGCAATTGAATAGTACATTCTCGACTTGTTTCTTCGGAAGTAAATAACCTTAAATAGTTCAGTTACATCAAGAGTTCTTCAAACAGTCTACAAAACTCAAACAGAAACCATATTTATGCTGAGAAAATAAGCTTTGATGTTTAGAGTTTTTCAAATACCTTTGAAGTTTGAAATGGTGTTCATTGTTACGCTTTGCCATTGTTGCCTTTGAGAAAAGAACAAAATAAGTATAATGGTCCATTGAATCATTTATGGTTTCAGTTGATGTATTCGGGCTAAAGATCACTTGGCAAATTATGACGTTACAAATAGGCACAATTTATTCATTATTTTGAACTTATTACGAGCAGTTACGAAAAATGCCGCTGAAGCAGGACAATTAACATACTTTAGTAGATAAACTAGTTTGTTATTTCTTCATGTTTTAACTAGACAACTTGAAAATTAAAGAAATTCTACATTCCTAACGGTGTTATTGATGTCATTGGATCTGTCATTCCAATTGCCAAAGTCGGAAAATTGAACGGAGATGAAATTTTAGAAAAACTAATAAGAAATTAGGAGCTTCAAGATTTTGTGTTTTATTACAGGTATCACTTAGATCCTTACAATAAAATGCGAAAATTATACCAGGTATTGGAATTATAATATTGCTATGTAGATCGCCTATAGTAGCTAGATGCCAAGTGACTCAAATGAAGCAATAAAGATAAGATTAGAAGTAACAATATCCATTGATAGGACTATCTGAATTTCAGACTATCATTAAACTACGTCAAGTTATATTCAACGGCATGGTAATAGGGTTGTTTTTAATATGAGCAAATTCAATTAATCAAAATTGGTCTTCGACTTTCCTTCTCGTTAATTAAGTACAAATCCTAATTTCATAACGTCGCAATAAATTAATATGCCGAGTGGAAGCCGTAAACTAAATGTAAAAGGAGATTGGGTAACAAGTGTATTCTCAAAGGCCCCTGGACCGTTATATTATGGTTATGTAAGATATTCCGAATGAAACAATACGGAGCTGTTCTACCAGACTTAGTTTTCGAGCGAAAAACTATCACATACATATTTTTTTACATAATGTCTCGAACTGATTAAATTATTATTGCAAAACTTGCCGGTAGAAACAATTCTGTAATAATTCCACTCCCCAAATTAGAACGTTGGTTAAGTTTCCAATTGGGACTTAATTAATTTACATATCCATAATGCCCATAGAAAATTGCCCCATTCGTAAGAGTTATTGTTACATATAATTAAGCCTTTGCAATACTTTTATAAACTACTAGCAGCCTTCTATAACATTCATCCGATCCTTTTGCTGAGTTGTAGAACCCATACCGTGGAAGACTTCGGTTATAAAAAGAAGAGACATTGGAAAGTACGCAGGACTAGTCATTTATAAATAATCTGATTAGATTTGAGTACATCGTTCGTCGAAAACACATGTCTTCACAAGAATCAAAGCATAAATTAACAGTAACGACATGATATAAATCTCTAATGATGCCATATGTTCCCAGCGAGCAGGGAATGCGGGTGGATCCGAGAACTAATCCAATAAAAGCTTGACTCCATCCAACCTATTTACCGTGTCTTGATTACGTTATGTGGCTTCTTTGACACAGGTTTCATATTTTTTTTTATATCCTTGACAATTGTTAGGTCATTCAATTGAAACTTCTGTAGTAGTAGGTTTTTTAGTAACACTTAGGTCGTAAATAAATACGGTTCGCCTTATAGAAAGCAGTAAGCCTTTAGACGCTTTCAATACCAACGGTGTGAATCGCGCAAAAATCTCTTCACATATGTCTTGGGAAAACCAGGGCTCATTCTACACACAACCTGAGTGACCGCGATAGGCAACTCCTTTGAAAACGTCAAGTGCGACACTATTTTGGTTCCAAATTTCCAATGAGCGAGGGCCCCGACGATGGAGGCTTTTCATGATTTTTTTATGTTTCTGAACAGATACATAATTTTAAATTATATCTGTATATATTCTTCATACGAGAACATAGATAACGTTGGTGGTGATGTTTACTATGTGAACAACAATTAAATGGTATCAGAACGCATTAATATCACAAATAATTAATTGAAACGAAATAGTTCAAGGTAACCAGCAGAAATCAACAGACCATCCAATAGTTCTCCAATAGAGTTCCGCTCATCACTGGTTCCGATTGGCTGATTAGCAAACGAAATAGCATGCACGAAGGAATGAAACCAAACAACTTTTTGTTGCACTTTGATTATGATACTGTGATTACCATAATATTACGGTAAAGTAGTACAAACATTCAGAGTTTCTACGTGTTTAGTTAGTTAGATGTTAGTCTGTAGCGTTTCTGTATGTTCTTCACCGATATTTTTAAAATAGCGTATACAATTCTATAGACTATTAAGTTTAAAGCAAACACACCCAGTATTGAAGTGCACCAAACAAATAGCTACATGACGTCAACCATTTTGCAAATGTCAAAACAGGTTTTGTACAATGTTGAATGGTTATTTGCACCCACGACCCACTCGAAAGCAACTCCTTTGATTTAAAATGTAAGTAGGCTAAAATACAGCTTGGAGTTTTAAATGAGTGCATAGTCTTATACAAAGTGGTTTCTTTCATGTCTATCCAAGGCTTAACTTGAATTTAATTAATGCTGTGTAGTGTCATTTTTAATGCTGAGGGGATGCTGTTTTAACGTATAAAAACGTTAATGGAGTGTATAAGATTCAACCCACCACATAACATGGACCTAACATCAAAGCCGTCAATATTTGATTTCCGCATTTACGAATTGATTCACGGTTATTAATTAATCTATTGTCAAATTAAAAATAGGTTCTTAGATAGTTGTTCTTACCATTGCGGAAATATAATTGGGGGCCACAAGGAACATTAAGTAAAATGTAATACATAAAATACTTGAGTAAGGTAACTTGTTAGCAAACAATCACTGTATTTAAATAAAGTAGTTATTTCCGAATTTGAAAATCATGCAACGGCTGTAAAATTTATATTTGAATCGGGTGTGATGTGATAAATGTTCGCACAAGCAGTTGCATGCATGCATATGTGTGCAGTGCAGCTGCTACTGTTATTTCGTCGTTGATTGGTCCGCAACTTCGGAAACATCTGTCGATTGCAGAGAGATAACCTAACCGACACGAGGATGAGGCAGATGGTGGTAACAGTGTGTCAGTTGTAGCAAAAGGAAGAAACCTTGCAACAAATGGAATCTTGATTAGGTACCTAAG
The DNA here is from genome assembly GCA_951394255.1 of Polyploca ridens. Lineage (NCBI taxonomy): Eukaryota > Metazoa > Arthropoda > Insecta > Lepidoptera > Drepanidae > Polyploca > Polyploca ridens. The sequence goes on from OX596253.1 coordinate 4,157,911, forward strand.
ATGAAACAGGAAGTTTGGTCCATTACTAGCAGACTTGCAATTACAAACAGAACGCGTAGGCATAGACTTGCTCTCCATCCCCAAGTATAGTATAGAAACGTCTCGCATGAACACACCGTTGAATTTGTTTGTTACCACAATGTGGTCATACAAATAAACTAGCGAGTTGATGTGCAAAGCGTGGAAAGAATGCGATTGTAAAACGAAAATACTTAAACGCATGCGATGCAACCAAACACGTGCTCCGATAACAAAATCAAGCGATTTGTATGAAACGCAAGCATTAGAAACACTGAATTGTCCTGATTTTACAACAAACAGTATAATAATGTAGACTGTCTAGACTAATACCAATAACGTTTAACAACTTTTAATACTCAAAGCTTACTCAACCGATGCCATACTTTTAAGTTTACCAAGATCAATAAATCTGTCTAGAAAAATGTTTGTTGCAAAATTAAAAGCGAAATTTTATACGCAGCATTATTAAAGACATTATCAATAACTGTGTAGATGAAACATTGATGGTAAAGGTCAGAACGGGCTGCGTGTAGATGACCCGTATTGTCTAATCTAAAATTCAATAAATTGAATTAGAACTTCAGTGAACTGGAACTAGAGCCTTCGTCTGCAGGGATACACACACACACACACATCTCTACGTAGGACTAGCTCAATAAACTTACACTGGGCTTTTAATTCTTCAGCCAATAACTAATGGAACAATCTCATTTTTGTGGAAGTTAATAAAACTTTAACTTTTTCTTCATATGCTACACTGTTGCAGAAGGATAAAAGTGCTTCGTAATCGACAACACCTGCTGTGACGCCCGTAGACTTGTAATGAACAATAGTATTTTTATCTTTATTAGTGTACCTACACAAAAATACCTAATGTGCAAGAACGTAAATGATAGAGCGCATCAACGTAGATATACGTTTATCTGACCGAATAAAATAAAATAAATAGGAACGTCGGCAAATATTATATTTACAGATAAGTTCTAAAGTGAATTAACTTCTGAAGCAGTAGGCAGGATTGCAGTCTGTTAATGGTTTTCTCTTTCAACAATGTAGTTTCCTACACACTCAAAAACGTCTGCTTCCTTCCACAGCAATAAAGGGCAATTAGATTACTTCCTCCGAACACAATAGAATGTAAAAACCAGCTGGCGTGACGACACAACAATTATGAATGACTAGGGTGACACAATCACCCTGCACTACGAAATAACAAGCAGTTTAGCCAAATGGTAAAAAGCAAAAGCAAAGTGGAGGCCGTCAAATAGGACACTGCAAATTGAGTTAGCAATATGACGTATGTCATAAAACGAAAATAGACCTTTCCTTACATTGTGTAGAATCATTGTTACAGTAACAGGCACGTAAGTGAGTGCTTTCAGACTTTTATAAGAATATCCCTCTCTATGGCAACGAGATGGTCCAATGACCATCTCGTTGCCATAGAGAGGGATATTCCCAATGGAGTGCCAATCGAATCATATTATTGTAACTGACTTTGTAAAACCTTAAGGATTTTATTGACATTGGTGCCGATTCTGTTGTATTACAATGAATTTGATTCTGTTGTAAATCGCACTAAACTAATTTTAGTCACATCACATCTTTTTCTTACAAACATTATTTAAAAAGGATAGAACATATTTAAAACTGTCAAATTAGTCTTTGCGCCTTTTGTATTTCGATGGTCTTTGCCGTCTTTATTTGCGGGTATTTCGACGTAACCGCGTTAGATGGCGACTAAATTTATATTGAAAACAAGCACTGAACAACTAATTTGACAGGACTATATTTCTAACATCCTTTTCTTATGTTCTTTGTTAGAAAGAGACATAGTGAGACTAAACTAGAGAATCTTTTCATCAGAGTAGTTATTAGTCTCACATATAGTTATCAGAATTAATGATAATAAATCTTAATAGCTTAAAGCTTAGCTGACATGCAAAACTTTTGACGACAATTATGAAATCCGACTCATAAATCTTCTTCCAATCCAAACTACGTCAAATAATAGGTATTGATAAAAACCTTTGTGAACATAATATAACGAATTTATGCTGTTGCTAAACGACACCATTTCGTTCATGAAATAACACTTTATCCATTAGGGTTTCATTACGATCCGTAGGGACTTCGCGGCCGTCGCGTGAAAATGGATTACGAGCTGGGGCTTGGCGATGCCGACCTTACTTGTTATTACCACTGGCTAACTACAGAAAGCACAGCCTTTTATCCTAACTATGTAATAAACGGTAATGGTGCGATCCAACTAGCTGCACTAAGTTATAAAACGAAATCATTTCAAACATCATTAAATTACAAAAAGAAACCAAGATGGAGTCGTAATGGTAATATGACTTATTTAAAAATTGTCCTGTTTACATAAAATACAAATCAAATTATAATAAATTGTTAATAAGGCAATGTTTTCGGTAAGAGATGAATTAGTTTACGTAATGTTGGTTCAGACTTAATTATGTTACCTGCCATTACCAATGCTAAACGGCTTTCATTCAGATTACTGGCTGCACCAACTATAGCTGCGACCTTCAATGCGCAAGGCGAGCTAAACCTGTGAATTGCCACTTCCGAAACCAAGCGAGCGAGGCCGCCGAATTATACGAATGTACACCATTCCAGCTAATACTTTGCTACAGCGCTTCATTAGCACATGCCAAAATCCCAAAATGGAAGCATTATCGACAGACGATACGATCTTATTCACTTTTAAACTGAAACATGGGTCATATCTTCAAGGATTTTCCTGCATTACGTGTCTTATTTTCTCAGATTCAAAAACACTGGCTCGTAACGCTTTAAAATAACATTCACCGTCATATTTATCGGTTTGAGCAACAAATTCAGTCCATGTCTAATTAAGAATTTAGCCTAGAATAAAATGTAGAAAGAGCTACCAGTGTTGGTGTGACAAGCATCAATATTTTTGTTTTTGTCATCTTAGCAGAACAATTTGCATTCATCGTTTGACCATGATTTACCGTAAATCTTTGTCTATGGTTTAAAGTCCTTTGACCTATGTGACTAACAGGCGCAGGCGATTAACTCATCAAAAGACTTGAGACACCGAGGGGGGGACTGCTGCATCGAATCAGTGGGCGACAGTTGTTGCGCCCAGTCATAGTGGACCCTCTTGTCGTGGGTGAGGGCCACTGATTGATGATTTCCGTCCATTGTGTCATGTCATTCCCTTTTATACACCCCAGACTCGAGCGTAATACTTCAAGTGGTTTAATTTTATCTTTAAAAATAATGCTCGACGTTTATTATCATCATTATTGACAATTTGGAAAATAGCTTAGACCATTTTCGGATAGTCGACGAATTCTCATTTGGATATTTTTTTTGTAATATTTAGATACTGATGTTTTATTCACATAAAGACATAAATGGAGTAGAAAATTTTACGTCAAGGGTGATTATTTATAATGGATAATAAAAAAGTAGAACTTTGACCCAGTCTTGCGGCAATACAACGTCATTATGTGGGGGTTCATCCAAATACCAGCTACGTACATATATTAAGCATACTAAGGGGGTTTTTAGAACATCCCCATTACATAGGTCAATTTACACATGAGCAGCACTTCCAACAGATCAAACCGGGTAAATAAAGCCATAAATATTTTCGACTCGAGGAGTCACGCATAATATAATACGGCGAATTCCGTCATCGACCAAGTTTATAATATCGCTTGATGATATTTCTCGAGATCTGAGCAATACCAGACGAAATAAAAATCCACTAGTGTCGGTCGACATAAAAAGATCAAATGAGTCACTAACAAATATAGCTTTTATACATAATATAAGTTCTAATGCAAATTATGTGTGATATTTATTCGATATTTGTCACTAGTATATTTTAGACGCCACTGCGACACCTCAAATACTGAATGTAGCTAATTTTATTGTTTGACAGTTTTTTAAACGTGTCTCATTCTCACTGTTTTGTGGATGTGCGTCATAACTCATTACACTGAATGCGCAAGTAAGCACAAAGATAGATGGACTATCTACTGTGATTAGATTTTTTATTCCTCCCGATATTTACCCAAGACGTCCAGTTTCTACGCTCATAATAATTCTTAGAGCATTATAGTAGAGTTGATAACAGATTTACAGCGGCAATTTATTTACGTTTGTGGATACTTTTATTGTTCTTTTGAAAGATTGTTTTCTTTTCTTCCAGGTATAAAACACATTTCATCGTAACGATTGTTACTTATTCATGCTTGATTGATGCTGAAACAACTCACGTCTTGCCTCCGCTTTGTATTTCTATTCTAGACATTATAACAGTATCCAGAAAATATTCTTTATGTTTGGTCATTTCGTTATTCAATTTTTCGTTTGGTAAGCGTGGAACCGGTTTGCATACATTTTCTATGATAGATATACGGTTGATGATCAACTCTCGGCGAGCTTAGCCAAATTAGGTGCTAGCAGGGCAGCAGGGACAACTAGTTTTCAAGTGATACCAATAGCACCGTGAGAAAACTCTGAACTAAAATAAAACATTTAAATAAATAATTTGCTAATTGGTTTGGACTTCTGAAGCCATATTGGACCTTTTTTTTAAATATTCGCAAATTAAATTGTTGATGTAGAATTCTCATCCGAAAATCCTCGGTTACCTTGACTCTCTGCTGTCAAATTCAAAAGATTTAGAACTAAAAGATAATTTTAACACCACGTCGAATGGATTAGTTACTTCAAGACACGACGTGTGACCTTATTCGCACTGTAGGCGTGTTATTGTACGACCTCGTTATAATAAATCCGTGGGAAGGCGCATTATGGTAACGTCTCTCGCTTCTGTATCACAATCGCACAATGGTGGCTCTTATACCGTATCAGAGACCGTTGTACGACCCATCCCATCCCTAGACCCTAATGGGCCCTGCTAATGTGTACTCATTCGTTATGATCACTTGCCAGACTAACTATCAATATAAAACGGAGTGACTAATTACCTACTTCACTAGGACTGAGCTGAGTTGAGCACTAACAAATAGGTATGAGATATGTTATCCAAGCTCTCGTTTGTTCAGCCTAATGTATGTTACACATCGCAGGACATTCAGAGGACGATTTATTTATTACACAGGATATTTATAGATAAATCATCTCTGGTTAACGATATTATGATTAACTTTTTGAATATTGAATCCTAGAAATATGCTAATGGATACAACGCACTTTTTTAATACAACGAATTGGCGACATTTAGATCTTTTAAAATAACTCTAGGATATTCATAGGATATTAATTCGAATTCACTTTCAAATCTTAAATATTATACGCTTTGACGGATAGAAGAGACCAATGGAAAAAGCATTTGTTTCTTGCGGACCGAATCTACCCCTTCAAATTAAGACATATCAATATATTTTAGGCTTTTCGGTACGCGGACCGAACAAAGAGTGGACCGAAAGTACTAAAGACCCACATATTGTGCCGACCCCAAATGATTGGGAACAGGGCAGGCAGATGATGATGATGATGATACGCTTTACCAATGTAAAGTGCAATTTTATTATTTTCACTGTGGATACGCTTTTATTTGACCACAATCGCTCCAAAGTGTGTGGTAATGTGGACGAAGGTGATAAGCACACAAATCCAAAAACCAAGAGAACTCGCTCACAAGTTAATCTGCCTGGAAACCGTTGTAGATAAGTAACTAAATACTAAGCGACAGATTTTCAACTGTAAGGTCGTAGACACCCAAGGACCCAAGCAGGTAGGATACCACATTGTACCCACCACCTAATGAATTCTTCTATTATGTATTAATTTATTTTCAATTAAACATAAATCATGACGTCATGTAACTGCATGCTATTCTTATAGGTACTTACGTAAACAATGCACATTTTTGAAACTGGACTAATTGAGTCATACGGATGACAATACTGTTTACTCTGAACTGGTAGTATCGTCTCAGTAGTATGTACCATAATAATGTAAACAAGCATTTATTATGGAGTTCATCGATCAATGACTCAAAAGTTTCCAAACATTACTTACTATTAAAGTAGTTCCTACATACATATAAGTAATAATCAGAGACTAATGAATGATTTTTATAAAATAGATAAAAAATAACAGCTAATGTCTACTTATAAATGTTTTATTAATCAATAAAACGAACGATATTTCTGATACCATCTCAAATCTCGCAAGTATTGCATTTGGAATCGCCTTGGCACTTTGTTTTAAACATTTACTGAGAACGTTAATGCTTTCACTTTGCCGGGCTAAGTGACGACAATTATGGTATTAACATAAAGGGCTTGTAAAAGTATTTTTTGATACGTTAAAAGTCACACAAAAAGATCAAGGCAAGATTATATTTAACTTAGTACATATTTAAGATAAAAGTCAAGGATTGATATCTAGCCTGCATCCATCGTATGTCATGAAACATGAGACACATGTTATAGAATTATTAGAGACAGAATCGATGTTCTACTAGACTCACACAGATAAAACACGTGCGGTGGAGGCGACTGTTTTTAAGTACACGAGCACCCAAACAACAAAATTATCAAACGACGCGACTCGACGACAAATTAACTTTTCCAGTATAAATGAATATTTATTTGGTACAGTTTCATCAAAAACATACTTGGCTAATATTGCAAATGTTGCATAAACTATTTCTTTGGAATTGGATTAGTCCATTTCAAATGCTGTAATTCGTTGATGAAATTTCCACTAGACGTTCAGTGACCGTGAATTGTAGTATTATTTAGTATATGAAGGACATTATTCGCATATGATATACGGATCTGAAACTACAATATGTATATCGGTGAACGTAATAGTGTCACGAATCGACTATAAAAAAAATGCACGATAATATAAACCAAAGCAAGACCAATTTTCAAAGAGCTCTTTGGCGCGTGTTGCTCAAGGATATTTAATCTTAGAACACTACGATATGTTGCGATTGAATTAAGCAAGTAGGACAATGGAGGGATCTTGTCAATTTGGACGGTAACATTAAACCAGCACGTTTAATTAATTGCGGGGCGTCGTGGCCAGTAGCGTACCGCATTCCTCGAGTGCCTTTACTGATTGGCAGGCTAATAAAGGGTCAATATAATTAACGCTTTAATTAACAAACTACATAACGCTGTGAACAAGACAAATATTTGTCTTGACATGTGAACATATTTGTAAAAGAAACCGTATCAATCTCTGATCAAAGATAATCAAGAAATTGAGATGAACGTGTTTGAGGTAAATTACATTTACCTATTGCGTACAGAGGACATACTGGTATTGAAGGCAAAAAGTTCTCGGTCAGTGAATCGTGATGACTTCCGATTTTATCACGAGGTCGTCGACGAAATGTATCCGTCACATCGAATTTATATTTCGATGATCCGTCACAAGATTTTTGGTTAGAAAATCGTCTATCGACACAGGTATTTTACGACACATCTCTACATAGGAACTTCTTCAGAATTAGTTACTACCTATGTATTCAGATTGCGTGGACTGGGAAAATATATTCTGAGGCCTAGAAAACGTTTTCTTCCGATAATTGCTTAACAGCAAGATGTACTTATTATATAAATTGAAATACAAAATTAACAGTGATAATTATCATAGTCATCAAGCAAGTCTTTCAAGTTATTCTTCATCTAAGTGTCGCGTGACTCCTCACAAACGTTCAAATTGACTAAATATACAAATTGACAAGTTACCCACATCACCTTGGCCGGTCCGCCGCGCACTGGCAGAAGGCCGCTCACATTCTATTCAAAAACCAAATCAAAATCAAAATTGTTTTCTAATGATCGATTACCAATAACTAAACACTGTCCCAACTGTCCCAAGTCCCACATTTTCTCTTGAGTACCAGGGGCTACCTACTCTGGCGGCGTGACCTACCGCAGATGGTCCCAGACGCCTCGTAAGGGGTTGCCTGGTATAGTGTGCCGTCTTTTATGACCGAGAGGTTGGTAGAGGTGGCCACTATAGAAAATCTCAGTAGTTAACAAAGGGGGGTATGTCCCAAGTCCCAACCATAGACTTAGGATTTCGCTACGCTAAGCAGACGTCCGAACGTGGAATAGAGATATTACAATCCTTATGAACACTAAGAGAGAGAAAGAGTCGATCTGTCTGTTGAACATAAAAGATCTTTGGTTCGTTGGTCCCACCCACAAACAGATGCGATACCATAACCTAATGCACACAACTTAAACATTTCTAACCTTTTCTCTCAGTTCTAGTACCAAGAAAGATTAGTGTATTAATCTTCAGCGTTTAATGCCTCGTTACCAGCTACCGCATTCCGACGACTAAACAACCAAGTAAAATGTAGGCTTCAGAGAGAAACTCAAAGACAAGGAAACCATTACCCGTGACACTGAGCACTTAAAGTAAGAGGCTTTATATTGCAAAGCAATTTTAATTTTATAAGTTATGGCTCGTGAAGATGGTCAATTTGTCAGCCTTGTGTTCAACGTACGCGAATGTCATCGCAATGACGAAAATAGCTTTATGCCTTGTTCACAAGGAAAATGATCTTACTTGGAGCTCTTGGAATCAACTTAACTGAGATAGGTAGGTATCTGGGTGTTACGTGCTTGATAAAACCCTTGCCGTATCTAGATATTCGCACAACCCGAGGTGCCATCCCTATATCTTTTAACATCACATAGCATGTAATTCTCTGGCTGTGAAGGGGCGGCGTGCGTAGAAGTGGCATTTGAAAACATTCTGTAGGTGAAATGGAGAAATCAATGGCAAATAATGATAACGACTTGTCACGAAAGTGTACAAGTTACCTACTAAGTGCCTTCGTAACTTGAAACTGGTAGGATAAACATACTGATACCTACTAGGTATAATGAATAAGACTGATGTTATCATGAATAGTGATTTATCATAACACTGTAGGTAAGCTTTAAAACTTCGTCACTAAGCAGAACTTAATAAATCTGACTCATGGTCATGTTATTATTAGTCTACTTAGGTATTTCTACTATTTGTTAAGTAATCGATGAGACAGGTAGGTAGGTATATCCAAATAAATTACAAGCGATCATAGGTTCACGTTCAACCGTGAATTAACTCCTATTATTATGTAGTTTCATGTACGGCTTTGTAGATTTGGGCCAAACCATGGAACTAGGAGGTGTATTAGGTTAACATCTTTGGCCTCTATTCATTAATTGAAAGGCTGAGCGTAAGCCAAAAGGGAGGAAACGCCCTAAAAACCATGGGGTGGCAATTCTATGAAAGAAGTAATAGAACAACGGTTTAACTATAAGACACAAAAGAACTCAGCGCCTACATAAATATACTATAGTAGTGTTAGAAAAAAAGTGAGACGTAGTGTAGTGAGCTTCAGGAAATCAACACGACCGCTTTCCGTCGGCGACTCTGTCCACTTTTACTTTCGCCCCCGGTCCGTTCACCTGGGGCCGCCAGCCTTAGCCAACTCCGGCCAAGCGAGGTTGAAGACGCGCCCTACATTCCTCCCACTCGGTGTTTACCTGACCATTATTAACAATAAACAGCTCTATTTACACAATATGGAAGCACGTGAAATTGGTTTAATATAAAGTAAACAAGTAGGTACCTACTTGCAATAAAAACAACACAATTATGAACTGTGTGAAGTCTTTAACTTGTTGAACATATTTAAAGAAATCTCGACAAAATGACGCTATAAATAATTTTGTAATGGGGAAGACCTCAAATACGAAGCAAAGTACAAATTATGCGGTCTTTTTTCCTAAATGGTAATATACCTATTAAGCTGGGGATTCTTGGGGATGAACACTCTATTTACCAAATGGTGTGACAGATTTGTTAGAAATGAGATCTCAACATCCAAAACAGGCGTGTTTACTCAGCCTGTTCACATTTAGGTAGCGGATAGATCAATCAATAAGATTGACATTTAACATCATTATTTTGAATCTTAAAAGTAGCAGAATATATGAATGTATATCTTATTGAGTGAATACACACACTTGTTTCACAGCAAGCAACAGGAATTATCATGAGTCAACAGAATTTCCATTTGACATCCCCTTTGTTGCATGGGGAGAATTTTATGTCCTGTTTCTAAGCCGTGCAAGCCATTGTAGCCTTGAATGTTATGCCACAAGTTGTGTTTTCGTTTGTCCTCTCATGATACCATTAAAATTTTCACTAGTATAATTCTTTATTCTGTGCCAGATATGTGATTTCTTCAAACATCAATTGAAATGAATGGATAAACATTTTTATGGTTTGATACTCACAGTACCACAACTGGAGATCAATGTTACGTACACATCTGAGAAAATATCATACCATGTAAATTAATTATTTAAATATTTAAAAGAAACTTGATTTACTAGATTTAAATGTGCCTAGAAAAATTGTGATAGTGAATTCGGCCATCGTCACTTACTACATTGAGATTGTGGTCAAATTAAAATAATCTTGTAATTGTCCACATAACAATCAACCTTTTATTATAATAATGTATCATAAAACCTTTTAAGCCTACAGTCACAACCAGGTATTAAAAAAGTATTTGACTTTGGATAAGTGGTTCACATTTAAATTAACTTTAATAATGTTAAGGTCAAACAAGTGTTTCAAGTATTAACAGAGAGAAGTATTTAGTGAGAGAACATTGCATACAACAAAAAATGTTTCCTCATAACCACACACACCTATTGTTCAAATAGGCCATAAAAAATATTTCATTATGGTAATAAATTTTCATGTTTAGTATTTATCCTTTATAGTATTAATTAAAGCAGTATTTAAAATATAATTCATGACTCAAGGAAATATTTGAGATTACCACAACAATACATTTATCTATCCATAGTAGGTAGGTAACAAAACAACCATAGCTTATTTTATACTAGCTCACACCATGGTTTACCACATACAGTTAAAATTTTTGGCTTGGGTTAATTTTGTAAATTAGGTTTGCTTTGTTAGTTATTTTTCTTTTCGGATAAGTTTATAGTATTTTATTACTTTTTAATCTTGGATATTATCTTCACTCATCGTCACTTAGGATAGTTCATAAATGTATTTTCATTTACCATGTTAGGGCACATGTTTTTGGAATGTGACCTAGTGTTTATGTTTGTAGTGTTGTGTTATGTAATTCTGTTGTGTTTTTTGGTTGTGTTCTGTTATGTGACTTAATAAATTACACGGAAAGTTTACAAAGAATTAAGAGTTCCCTTAATTCTTTTGTAAACTTTTCCTAATAGCATCAGCTATCTGCCAGTGAAGGTCTTGTCAAATTTGTCTATTGGAAATTAGCTAGAAATAAAATATTGAATAGCTTTTTTTTTACATTTAGTAATGTAAAAAAAGACACATTGATTTTATTTATTAGATTGGAATAATAACTACTAATATCAGTCTATGTACCTATAAAATGTAATTTTTTTCTAGTCATGGATAGTATACCCCATGAGTCGTGAGCACAGATTGACAGAAGTTAATTTTTCAGTCTGTTTGGCAGAATGAAAAAAGGGGGAGCGCTGCGCTGCACACGATTGGTTCGTCAGTCGATGCTCGTCGTCTATTGGATTCTCGCGTGTCATTTGGCTACTGTGATTTGGCCAAAAGTGTACATGCGCAAACTTGCCCCCACTACTGCCTATCTGTGCTCATCTTTCGTGGAGTTTACTTCATCTTTTGAGTCAGGGTATCTTTAGAAATCAATTTCTAAATGTGACATACTACATCTTTACCTAAATATCAATGTATAAACATCATTTTTAATGTGACAATTTAATATTAGTAAAACCACTGCACCTACATAACATTGGTATTGAACATACATTGGCCCAAACATTTGTGGAAAAATATGGATGTATTGGTTTACTCTTGGAATAGGACAAATATTAGCCACTTTATTCTCGTAGTTCAATAATGAAAGCATCAAGTGTGGAGAATTTATATTTGCAACATACCTACTTTGTATTTAGTTGCTTATTTGTTCACAAACTGTGACCATCTAGTTGCCCAAGCAGATGTACATAGTCTAATCTAGTTATTTCATGCACTCTTAAACCGGATGATTTGTACAATCTATGAAATTTGAAGCGAGCGATTTACATGCTGCAAAAATCGAAAAAAGGTCTTATTTTAAATATTTATAAGTTGGGTTACACTAAAATCTACTTTGGGAAATTCCATGTCATAGTTTAGTATCTAAACATATTTACTTATTATCACCAAATAAATTGGGCTCATTTTCTTTAGCATTACAATTGTTCAGTTGAAACAGTTCAGTACAGATGTACTGACATCTGCACTTAACTGAGCTAATATACCTAGTAGGTAGGTAGGTAATTCATTTATGTAAATTAGAGAAATGTATTTATTTACCCACATAAGTATTGTTTTACTTTACAGCAAATGCTAGGATAGCAAGTCAAACTGAAAGCAGTATCTGGGTGACTAAAACAAACAAAATGAGAACTTGTTGCCTGTATATCAGTTAAGTTATCAATAACAATTAATCACCAAAGATAAGAGTTTTGTACAAACCTAAAGTCCAAACTGAGATTCCTCTGGTGGGTGACCTTTGAGCTTCGTGCATCGCTCCGGCTTCCGTGCACGGGGACATCCTCCAACATGCTCACGCACTAGCTTTCGCCACACAACACAATATACCCATATCACTAGCTCCCCAGACGTAAAATCACAAGGTAAATAACAACATGGCGTCCCGTACACAAATGTACAATGCTTCCCTACGATTTATACGATACCCAATCAAACTGCTCACAAATAATATTTATTCAGTCCTCCCACCCAACGATTAAATTAAATATTGAATTATGAGAAATAAGTAAACCAATTTTCGGATACCCCACAAATGCTTGCACGTACATCTAACGCAACAGATTTCAGTTTTATAACAATAAGTTAAGTTATACGATACATAAACTAATTTCAAATTAAATTGCCATTGCAGGCGGAAAAAAAACAAAATTCTCAAAATTATAATAGGAATCGATGACTCCCGATGATGAATCGAGACGACATTCTATTTTTTTTTAGAATTTAATTTAGTTATGTCAAACAAAAGTCGGCCGCTGCCATATTCAGGGCTGCCAGTAGATATTTTCAATTATTCCTTCGGCTATGTTTCTGAAATGTCAGGTATGTACTAAATAAAACATTTCATGGACTTTAAATTTTTTTTCATGGTTGGAGGAGACAACTTGGAAAGTCACGATACACAATTCATTTCATTTCACCTACCTGGTGCACATGTATGAATGATCTTTAAAATACCACCGATAGTGGTGCCGATTCTGTTGTAAATCGCACTAAACTAATTTTAGTTACATCTCATCTCTTTCTTACGAACATGATTGAAAAAGGATAGAACATATTTTAAGTTGTCAAATTAATATTTGCCGTCTTATTTTGCGTGTATTTAGGCGTAACCACGATAGATGGCGACTAAATTTATATTGAAAACAAGCATTGGACTAATTTGACAGGACTTTTCTTACATCCTTTTCTTATATTCTTTGTTAGAAAGAGACATGATGACATTAAAATTAGTTTAGTTGTGAACAACAGAATCAGGGCCAATATGCAATAAAACTCAATATACACGAATGTATGAAAATAAAACGAAAACGTAACGTCACTCTGCAAGTTGCCGCCAAAAAGTCCCAAAAAGTTTCATGGAAAATAGATGTTACCACGAAATGATAAACAAAAATAACCAAAATCTATTTCTGCGTGAAATTCGATTCATACAAAACTGGCAGTAAAATTACAGTAAGGCAAAACCAGCGTGACCAAAGTGATAGCGAAGCGGGAGCGTCAGTCATGCGGTGGACGCTGCCCGTGTTAACTTATGGCGCTGTGCACACCTAAGCGACTACAACACGGGAACTACACGTTGGCAAAGCGGGAAGCAGGCGTCTCGAGTGTAGTATGAAATTCACTCGCCGCAGTCGCGCCGGTTTAAAAGTTGAGTTTCGCTTTGTAGATGCGTCCCGCGTACTTGACGCCCCGGTGTGGCCGAAGCTTTACGCGATAGTTGATACTTGGGATCGAGCGATAAACGCGTAAGAAAATTGGAACATTTGAAAATGAAATTCAGATTGAAATAACCTCTGAATCGGTAGAAATATTACAAAATCGGAAATGGTTCCATTTTTAATGAACCACTGTTTGTATTTGCAGTTATCAGAACGTAAAAAAGTTATCAGAAAACCGCAATATTGAACCGATTTCAATTCGAAATGATTAAAATTAAGTTACGTAATCGCCACACAGTTCAGTGGGGATAAATTGAACCATTTCCGATTTTATACTATTTCCACCGATTCAGAGGTTATTTCAATCTGAATTTCATTGAAATAAAGTTACTTAATCCACGTACTGTTGTTTGAAGGTGGGTAGGTTTTTATGTCAAAGTCAACTATATTTTATTTTACACGATTAACCATCGCTCTTGAATCGAGGAACTCTCCGATAGTAGGCAACACTATTTAATAATGTTGCCCCATGAGTAAATTACCCTAGATATGTCCTAACACAAAAATTGCCATATAAAAAACTGTTGAGTAGGTAAAATTATTGAAATTGCAAATTAACTGAAAAAACCTAGGTAAAAATCTCATTTTATTGCTTCGTACATTCGATTCGATCACGAGATGTATCTATTGTTCATAAATAATTTATCCACTTAAGATGCATTAACTAACTGTAATGTGTGACAAATACAAAGCAAAAAAACAATTTTACTAGATTATTGTGTATTAATAATAACTGATAAATAAAATTAATTCTTAACATTAATAAATTTAAGCTTGTTATACATTCACACCATTTACTTTTAGGTGCTAAATATTTTATTCAAGTTAGAGAACAGTGTCAAATGTGTTTATGTATTCTTAAGTATATTATACAATTATGAAACTTATATCGCCTTATAACTTCCATGAGATGGTATAAAGTATGTCTTGTACAACCAAGGTTGTAATGTAGGCCCGGCTCTTTTTATAAGATTATGTTAGAATGGGTCAGATATATTTAAAACTTGGGTTTTACAAGACTCTAAATAAGGAGGATAATTATAGTTTGTAAAAACTATGGTTTTGGTGAAGATTCTTGGGATGGCCTTGAAGGTTGACGTTTGTGTACATTTGGCTTCCTCAGTCTGTGGTAGTTTGGCATCACTTTGCTCAGAAAGTCTAGTTGGAGGAGTTGAGAAGGCTGTTTCTCTAAAGCTTCCCTGATGTGATGCTCTGAGCCCCATATCACTGTATTATCAGCTAGGTTCTGAGGAGCTGTTAAATTGCAGGCAGCACCTGTAAGATGTTAAAAGTAATTTTAACTCTATAAATAATATCCTACTTTATTCTAAATATTAGTTGTCAGGTTTCTATATAACAAAATAAATATAAATATCCTGAGATATTACTCACACACGGTCATCTAATCCCAAACTAAGCAGAGCTTGTACTATGGAAACCAGATAACTGATATAATACATATACTACGTTTTTTTTTATAAATACATACTTAATATACATAATTACACCCAGACTCAGGACAGACAGACATGTTCATGCACACAAATGCATGTCCCAAGTGGAAATCAAACCCATGACCTGCGGCACGAAAGGTGGAAGTTACAGAACAAGTCACCAGATAATAGAAATTTGTATGTTGAAAAGTACTACAATTTCATGGCTTTTATTTACATTTACAAGAATATTTTTTGAAATTACCTATATAATGAATAAAAATAATTTATAACTAGGACTATGTTCCCAATGTTGGTTAGATGCTGCTTTTATACTTTTGAATATATAGTTTTCTTTTTATATATTTATATATAAAATGTAAAAAATAAGTATTGAAATAAATGCATGGAATCCTAACTAATCGTAACTATCCTAACTAATATTATAAATGCGAAAGAAACTCTGTCTGTCTGTCTGTTACGCTTTCCCGCTTAAATCGCTGAACCAATTGCGATGAAATTTGGCATGCCTATGTCCTTCATAGGCATATAGCCTATGGTATGGAGAAGGACATAGGCTACTTTCTATCCTGGGAACGCGGGTGAAACCGCGGGGGACAGCTAGTAATAATATAATTATGGAACCACTTTTGATATCTGGATCACTAAATCTTTACCAAGCAGTGAAGTGAAGGGGGCTGATATTATGATGATTAATATCAATCATGTTCCAATTCAAAAGAAAAAATTATAGTACATTAACTTCAAAGGATTAAAAAAGCCACATTTGACAAGGGGATATCCCTCTTTGTCTGGCTATATTTCTGTCTTTATGGTATTTGTATGGATACAGACTGACACACAGACTACGTCGGACAGTTTTTTGTTAGCTAGAATATATCTGACTTTTTTAACAACCTTGGGCTGACATGTTTTTTTTTATTCTCGAGAAATATCTTGAACAAATTTACCAATAACACATCCGCTTCCAATTTTAACATCGACACCAATAAAAGATCTGCACTCAAACACATTGCTCTCTCCAATGTGTCCGCAGGGGGCTTCTAGCCTGCATCCCACCTCAAACACATTGTGTGCACCAATGAACAGTGGTTTGGGAGGATTCTCTTGTTTATCACTCTTTCTGTAAATTGAAAAACGAAAATAATCAATTTTTTTTTTCAAAACAAATCATGTAGCCTAGGGTGGTAAGTACACATCCTAGTAGAGAACTTTTTTTATGAGAAGCTTTTTCATTACATAGGTTGCATTGATTAAAATTTTATACATGTCTTTGTCATATGGACAAATCAGTAAGCAGTCTAAACAAACATTTAATCTACTTGCAAAACTTACTTATGTATGATAGTGGCATACTCTTCGATTATACAATACTCTGCAATTATTATTGGCCCACCTTCAGCAATAATGGTTACTCTAGGATGGATGACTGTACCTCCACCGATAGTTATATCTCCTTCCAGTGTACAGTCCTCGCATACTGTCGCTCCTGGCAATATTTTAATACTGAAATCACAAGAGTTTTTAAAATCGTTGATGTTATCAGGTTTTTCTTGGGTAGGAGTATAATTTTTATTACTTACTTGTGAGACATGTCGATTTCACGAAATATTATGTAGGTAACTTTTATGAAATTCTAGATTATATTATTAATCTAATTAAAATAAATAAATTAACAAACTTGTACGGTATAAATTCTCCTATTTACTAGAGGTGGGTAGCTATTCTAATAACTAGCCAAAAAACGTCTATTCACAAAATAGCCACGGCTATGTTATCTGTCAACACGATAATTGGCTATTGGCTACTGGATGGTTACTGGCTACTGGCTAGCTAGAAAGAATTAGGAGTTTTCTTACCTGTGTAACTGTTAATAATTCGAACCAATTTGAACCTTAAGTGCACGATTTGACAGGTATTTTGACTATAGAGGTATCATAAGAAATCCCCCTCATTACGAGAAGTTTACGTCCTGTTATAGGTTACGCACCTGGAAACCAGCTTGGGTTTAGACTCGGTTCAGCGACGTGCCATCAGAATTGTTGACGATCCCGAGCTCACAAGCGGTTTAGAGCCCCTTAGTCTGAGGAGAGACTTTGCCTCCTTATGTGTGTTCTACCGCTTGTACAACGGAGAGTGTTCTAAAGAATTGTTCGACTTGTTGCCCACTGCTACCTTCTACCATCGCAACTCTCGCCATCGACGGGGAGTCCATCCTCACATTTTGAAACCAGAATTGTTTCGAACTATGCGGGCTCAAAGGAGCTTTCTTCCGCGGACGGTCAGATTGTGGAATGAGCTCCCCGCCGTGGTTTTCCCAATGGAGTACAGCATGGGGTTCTTCAAAAAGGGCGTGAAGAGATTTCTTCAGGGTCGGCAACGTGCGAGTGATGCCCCTGGTGTTGCAAGCGTCCATAGGCTACGGTAACTGCTTACCATCAGGCGGGCCGTATGCTTGTTTGCCTAAGGTGGCATGGGTGGGGTTGTAAAAAAAAAAAAAAAAAACACACACCTAGCCGCCACTAGCGGGTGGCTGGCCGGCTAGCCAAAGCCATTCTAGCCGCCACTAGCCGGTAGCTGGCCGGCTAGCCAAAGCCAATCTAGCCGAGTAGCCGGTAGCTGTGTGTGCGTGCGCTTACTGCGAAACTGCTTAGTAGTGCGAGTCCCGAATGTGTAAAATTGGAGTGCATGTCGTTATTATTATTTCGAATTTTCGAATTAAAAACGAATTCAAACCTATTTTTTTTATTTAAATTTAATTTCAATTAGTCTGTAATATAATTGGGTTTAAATGAAGCAGCGCGACATCTATGGTTTACTTGCCTACAACTAAAGACTGAGTCTATGTACTGTGAATGCTTTTAATTCATATTCATATATAAAGATGACATTATTGTTGATTTTCGATGTTTTAATTAGTAATACGAGAGAAAGTCGTTTCTTTTCAAAAGAGTATACAATAAAATATAAAGTAAATTAAAAAAATATATCATTACATAAATTTATTATATTATCATCTAGATTAAACTTGTTGCAGCGGCGAGGATCGAACTCGGATCGCAGTTGAACGTTATTCAACTAGCTAACCGTTTCGCCCCGGTCACCCGGGCGTCGTCGTGTGTGGCACTATAAGTCAGCAGACTGGGATGGATTGCGTGAATTCTACGCAACGTACCCGTGGAGGCAGCTTTGCTTCGCATCAGATGATCCTGACACCTGTGCAGCTGCCGTCGTTGAGACGATACTGGCGGGAATGGAATGTTATATCCCAAACCCGCTAGTGGCTGCAGGGGTGAAGAAACGGCCGTGGTTTAACCGGCCCTGCAAAGATGCTAGACAAAATAAGCAGACTTTGTATGAGGCTTGGACCACGGCCCGAACTAATCAGGACCCTAACATCTCTGATGCGAAACGCAAATTTAATGCTGCCTCGAGGTTCAGTAAGCGAATGACTGCTAGGGCTAAGTTCGATTTCGTCGGTAGGTTTGGTGAGAGGCTGACTAGCCTTCCGTCTGGAAGTCGCGCTTTCTGGTCTCTTGCCAAAGCTGCTGAAGGAAACTTTTGCCAGTCGTCCTTGCCACCACTCCGTAAGCCGGACGGAAACTTGGCCCATAGTGCAAAGGAGAAAGCTGACCTTTTGGGCTCTCTCTTTGCCTCGAACTCGACTTTGGATGACGGGGGCGCCACACCGCCTACCATCGCGCAGTGTGCTAGCTCCATGCCGGAGATTAGCATTACCCAACGGGAGGTCCGGCGGGAACTGCTTTCTCTGGACATCCATAAGTCGAGTGGGCCAGACGGCATACCGGCAGTGGTTCTGAAGCAGTGTGCTCCTGAATTGTGTCCAGTATTGACGCGTCTTTTCGCGCTTTCCTACACCAAAAAGGAAGTCCCGTCTTCGTGGAAGATTTCCCACGTGCACCCAGTGCCCAAAAAGGGCGACAGATCAGACCCGACGAATTACAGGCCTATCGCCATCACCTCTCTTCTCTCAAAAGTCATGGAGCGAGTGATCAACACGCAGCTTTTGAGATACCTAGAGGATCACGAGTTGTTGAGCGACCGACAATATGGCTTCCGCCACAGTCGCTCAGCTGGTGACCTCCTTGTGTATCTCACGCACCGTTGGTCACTCGCTATCGAGAGTCAAGGTGAGGCTTTGGCAGTGAGCCTAGATGTGGCGAAGGCGTTCGATCGGGTCTGGCACAGGGGTCTTCTTACGAAGTTACCAGCATACGGGCTTCCCGAGGGATTATGCAAGTGGATCGCCAGCTTTCTGTCCAGCAGATGCATAAGAGCCGTCGTCGATGGTAGCTGCTCCGATAGCATGGACATAAATGCTGGCGTCCCGCAAGGCTCTGTGTTGTCACCAACACTGTTCCTACTGCATATCAATGATATGCTGTCTATTGACGGCATTCATTGCTATGCGGACGACAGTACAGGGGACGCTCAATACACGGGCCGTGCAAATATCCCTCGTTCCGAGGTGGAGGAAAGTCGCGAACGGCTGATGTCTGAAATCGAGAGTACACTAACTAGTGTCTCCGATTGGGGTCGACTAAACCTAGTCCATTTCAACCCCACCAAGACTCAAGCCTGCGCGTTCACCGCTAAGAAAACCCCATGGTCTGTGGCTCCACAATTCCAGAACACCTCCTTGAACATCAGTCAAAGCATCGGGATCCTTGGTGTCGACATTTCTAGCGACGTTTTGTTCCGAAGTCACTTGGAAGACAAGGTTAAGCTGGCATCCAAAAAGCTTGGAGTACTCAATAGAGCGAGGCAGTACTTCACATCGGGGCAAAGGCTGCAACTTTATAAGTCGCAGGTCCGGCCTCATATGGAGTACTGTTGTCATCTATGGGCGGGAGCACCTGGATACCAGCTTGGGCCTTTAGACTCGGTTCAGCGACGTGCCATCAGAATTGTTGACGATCCCGAGCTTACAAGCGGTTTAGAGCCCCTTAGTCTGAGGAGAGACTTTGCCTCCTTATGTGTGTTCTACCGCTTGTATAACGGAGAGTGTTCTAAGGAATTGTTCGACTTGATGCCCACAGCTACTTTTTACCATCGCAACTCTCGCCATCGACGGGGAGTCCATCCTCACATTTTGAAACCAGAATTGTTTCGAACTGTGCGGGCTCAAAGGAGTTTTCTTCCGCGGACGCTCAGATTGTGGAATGAGCTCCCCGCCGTGGTTTTCCCATTGGAGTACAGCATGGGGTTCTTCAAAAAGGGTCTGAAGAGATTTCTTCAGGGTCGGCAACGCGCGAGTGATGCCCCTGGTGTTGCAAGCGTCCATAGGCTACGGTAACTGCTTACCATCAGGCGGGCCGTATGCTTGTTTGCCACCTTAGTGGTATAAAAAAAAAAAAAAAAAAAAAAAAGCTAAGCCGCCGCCGTTCTAGCCAAATAGCCAAAATAGCTGACTAGCCAGCTGGCTTTTACACCACATATAGGCGGCTAGCTAAGCTATTAAAATTTCGGTTAGTTACCCACGCTACTATTTACATGAGTGAGGACTAGGGAGGGGGGATGTCGAAAAAATATCGATATTATTGAGAAATTTTCTTCGATTTTTCAATGTATCGATAGTATTCCAAGTATCGAAAAGGTATAAAAATCGATTTGCTGATAACTTCTAGCAACTTGTGACCAAGATTGTTTGTTATACATGATTTGGTTCGTATTGGTAAGTAAAATAAGAAATTGAAAATAATATAATTTTTTTTCAATACATTTTAATGCCTAGTTTTTCTCTAAGATCTGTAGTTCAGAATTTGCCCACACTGGCTAGAAAAAGCAAGTGGCAGTGAGAACCGCATCAAAATTTGAAAGAAAAAACACGAAACATAATAAATTTATTGTTAATTAAATTTAATGATACAATAGCATAACTCTTTCTTCGTTGTCGCGCAGTTGGGTAAAAATAACATTGCTGACGCTCAGTGTTGCCAATGCAAATTTTAAGGCGGCCGTGTACATGAGGTAAAAAAGCCGTGTTTATATAGAAAAAAACAAAGGTGGGCCGTGTCACTACTTAAAAAAAGGAAAAACGTTTAATTAATGTTAATTAAACATTTTTAACATTAAAAAACCTTAATTTTACAGCGCCATTTGGCAAATGTTTGCAAATTACCATAGATAGCTTTGCAATGTTGGCATTCGGAATATTCGGATTCGGAATTGGATACAGAAGGGCTACTCCGATGCTCGAAATTCGACAATCGTATAGTGCCATTCCTCTCGACCCTGTCACACATGCGAAAGTCTTAGTCTGCTTATTATATTATGTCTGTGGACTGGATATATTTCATTCATCGGTGGCTGAAATTCGCAGAAGTGCCGTGAGGTATTTAGAGCAGTCATAGAAATTAGATCATTCTGTACGCTTTGGTTATAAACTGTAATGTACGTACATTGTGAGCAGCGCGGCTGGGGAAGTACCTCCACCTTACACAATACCACAGCCAAATAACTTTAGCTAGATTTAGCGGTATGTTTCAAAACGAGCATTAACTGTTTTACAAAAAACTTAAACTGACTTAAAAGTACACAAAAAAGTTATCAAATCCTGACCTGATGACAATGCTTGGGAACAAACGGGAAGTGTACACTTCGAAACAAAAAAATATTTTCCAAATCAGTTTATAAATGACGGAGTTATGAGGTCACAAACAAAAAAAAAACAACCGAATTGAGAACCTCCTCCTTTTTTTGACGTCGGTTAAAAAGCGCTAGATCGGACGCTAAGAGCGCTATGTTGGCAGCACTAAAGTGATAGCCACCAGTTACTAACTGGTGGCTGTCACTTAACTAACTGGCTAACTGGACTTTTTGGCGGGAACTTGCAGAGTGACGCTGTGTTTTCATTTTTATTTTCATAAATTCGTGTATTTTGAGTTTTATTGCATATTATATTGGAGGGTATTTTATCCTATAAAGATCAATCCATGTGCACCAGTGAAGTGAAATGAAATGAATCATGTGTATCGTGACTTTTCAAGTTGTCTCAAGAAGGCCGTGAACATTTTTAGTACAATGACCACCATTGTACTAAAACATGACTATTATGGACGTTGACTGACTGAGGACTATGTGAAAGTGATTTAATGTGACTAGAACTTATAATATAACTGGAAAATGGCAAAATACACAAGCATTGTGACGCCAACATATTAAAAAAAAAAATTGGCTATCTGGCGATTAGCGTTTTTTCCCTCTACTCACAACATCTCATCTCACTCTGCTGCAAACAACTATTGGTTCGATTTATCAACAGTTAGGTAAGAAAACTCCTCATTCTTTCTAACTAGCCAGTAGCCAGTAGCCATCCAGTAGCCAATAGCCAATTATCGTGTTGACAGATAACATAGCCGTGGCTATTTTGTAAATAGCCGGCTACCCATCTCTATCCATAGCAGCGTTGCCATTAGGGTACGCATTAGTACGCATTGCGTACTATTTCGTTAGGTAGCGTTCTCGGGTACTCTCCCGCCAATTTGCGTACTATTTTACTGACAAGGCATAAAAAAATTAATCAAAATAATATAATAATATAAAGTTCAATACTTTTAATTTCTATCAACCAAGTTTCAGCATAAAATGAGTACTACATACCCCGGTGTGTTTCTTTTTAAACATCGAGGAACAATTCCTTTAGAGTAGTAATCCGATTCCGAAACTAGTCAGTGATTTGTTACTGATTTTGAAGAGTAAAGACCAATCACTGCATGTTGTGTTCATGATTTGACCAATCGGCGCGTATATGTCCTTGAATTAGCCAATCAGAGCGCATTGGCGGTGGTGGGAAATTGGCGGAATAGATTGCAAGCAAAATGAACGTCATTTCACACTCACGTCGTCGTCACGCTTCTTTGGGCTAGTTGTTCGATGTTTTCAAAATACGCTTTTATTAGCTTTACTTGTATGTTACATATGGAATTCAAAATTAATTTTCATTGACTTTTAACTGAAATTTTGCACACTTATCAAGTACCTACCGAATTTGGGACCATCGAGCTGATCTGCAGGGCTATTTTAAAACGCTCGGATTCGATATCGGAAATGGATTCAAAAACTACCGAGGCGATATTCCGCAATTGCTTTTTTTAATTTCCGAATTCGAATATTTTTGATGTTTCTTTACCGAAATATCAATTCGATTCATCGAAAATTACGAGGCGAATTTCAGCAATTGCTATTTTAATTTCCGAAAACTTGGAAATTAAAATAGCAATTGCTGAAATTCGCCTCGTAATTTTTTGAATCCGTTTCCGATATCGATTCCGACGTTTTAAAATAGCCCTGCTGATGATGGATTCGGAAGGTAGGCACTGGAACTCCATAACGGAATAACGTATGTTAGCCGTGTTTGAACTTGTTGGAATCGTCTTGAAATGCAGTTTGACTACATATGCTTTTCAGGGTCTGATGATGGAGTAGGAGGGTTGGCACTGGAATTCCATAATGGAGCAATGTTTCTTAGTCGTGTTTTGGCTTGTTGGGATTGTCGTAAGATGCACTTTGATCATTTATGGTTTTCAGGGTATGATGATGGAGTCAGAGGGTAGGTACTGAAACCCCATAGCGGAGCAATGTTTCTTAGCCGTGTTTGGGCTTGATGCTGCCTAAATGTAAGCAGTTTTTGTAATTAAGTTTAATATTTGAATAAAAATCGTGGGGCGCTTTTCCTTGAAACCCAATAGAATTTCTTATCATTATTATGAAGAAATGTCGTAAATTACATATTAGACTTAATTATAAAAATTGCTTACATTTAGACCCTTACGGGATAGACAGAGAATATACATAGGTTCAATTTTATTAAAATTTAACACTTTTTAGTGCAGGGCTTTTTAAACATGTTTTTTTGTTTTTTTTCATTATAATTTATTTTTATTCCATGTTCGTTCATAATTCTTTGTTACTTTTTGTGGTTTCACAGGTTTGGTTTTGCTCTTTCGTGGTACCTTCGGTTTCAGTGCGCAAACGTTACTTACAAAATGCAAATAATGCAATTAATAAACATACTTTATCTGAGCAATAACTTGAATAATATTTTATTGACTGCGTACTCAAAACTTAAGTTACGTACTATTTTTAGGTTCTGTGCGTATCCTATCATGAAGTCACTCTGGCAACGCTGATCCATAGGTAGTTTCTGGTCAGCTGTTGATGAATAATATCTGTTTTGATAAATGAACCTAGCTCGGTAAAGTTAATTAAACAATAATGGAGCCTACGTTCCCATTTCCCTTTACACCTTACGCTATACAAGAAAAGTTTATGAAAGAACTCTATTTTACTATTGAAAATAAGAAGTTAGGGATATTTGAAAGTCCTACTGGAACCGTAAGTATAATACAAAACATGATATTTGTTGCTCTTTTTTTTACCACTATCTCACCATGCACACCAGCCTAGAAGTAAAGAAACTGGCTCTTAAATGCAGCTGGTGGATCATCGCCAGGGCCGTTTTTAACCTATTGGAGGCCCTGGGCATAGGATAATAGGCCCTATGACTATGACAGAGGATAATTTTATCTAAAATAGGCTGTTACTGTTTTATTTCTTTACAATTTCATCAAATTAATAGGTATTCACATATAATCTGGAAAAACAACTCTTTTAGCATTTGGTATATGCAGCAAACTTAATCATGTTGATTGAAAAGGTACTCTTCTAGCTTTAGATAATTAAAATCGTCAATTACTTCTTCAAAGTCTACCTATGTCTTGGAGTATGTTAATATAATTATCTGTAATATCGCTTATTGGCTGGTGATCTGGCAGGAACTAGGGGGCCCTATCAATCGCGGGGCCCTGTGCACTTGCCCAGAGTGCCCAGTGGTAAAGTGGAGCCTGCACACCGCTTGGGGCTTTGCATCTATAGTTCTCAGCTATGAAGGTACTATTTGTATGAAGTACTAACATGCTATGGTTTTCTCACATTGTTTTCCTTCAATAATAAATCCAATAGCTTAAGATAATGTATGTTAACATGAGTATTGCACTGATTCATGGTATTGTTCTGACTTCCAGGGTAAATCGTTAAGTATATGCTGCGGAGCTCTACAGTGGCTGAAGGACAAAAACAAGGAAGACCTAGAAGAACTACAGAATGAGATAATCAAACTTAAACTTGATATTTCTGATAACCCAGGTATATTTCTGATTTCTGATCTATTCTACTATTGTTTATTTGACAACTAGTTTCCATCCCACAATTTCGGTGCACTTTAGTGCTCCCATAATGACGGGCCAGTTGGCGCAGTTGGTTAAGATTCACCTTACACGCCGCAGGACGTGCAAGGTGCAAATCTAAATTTAGTGAGATGAGATGTCCTAGCTGATTACCACTTCAGTATACCTGTAGCAGTAGTTAGCTCAAGTCTGTTAGTTGGAAAGCTATTGTGGAGGCCCATGTTTAACAGTGGACATTTCTGGGCTAAATATGGATGGCAATGAATAATATTTATTCATTTTTATTTATCCCAAATTGCGAGTAACCTAGCAAAGGAAGGCCTAGCTATAATTAAAATCGCTATGGAATGGTAACTAAATGATGGATAATATAAGACCATAATGTCTTATATGCCACAGTGATGTATAGCCCACGTTGGCTGTGGTTCTCTTTAAATGATACCGTGGTGTGTAGGAGGCTGCAACGCTACTGCTACTAAGTATCCATGTCTAATCCAACATTTACATTTTCTTTCCCAGACACAGTTGACTGGCTGCAAGAAGAGTATGAAAAAATTAAGAAAAACCAAACTTTAAGCACTTTGCAAAGTAAACTTGATAAAATTAAGAAACGGCAAGATATATTCAATGAAATTAAACTGCGTGTGGACAAACAGAAATCTAATTTGTCTAGCAAAAAAATAGAATTTTACTTTCAAAAGGTTGATAAAGGAAAAGAGGATGTTGGTGATAAAGAGAATTTTCTAGAAGCTGGTGAGAGTGAGGAGGACAGAGATCTTATTCTCGATGAGCTGGAAGATGGAGATTGTGATTCGGATGAAGATATTGTTGATGATGGTCAGACTGATGATATCACAAAGGTATATGTCATATGTTAGTAACGATAGTTTGATTATCTGTGATGGTTTGCTGGGTACTTTTCTACTTTTTTAATAATAATGTAGATTAAGTGGAGAGATGAACAACAATGTGACATGATCACTTTTATTTGTAAAAGAGTCACATTTTTTTTGAGGCTCTTTAAAAACATATTATTTTAATCATGCAAGAGAACGTTTGTTCACACGAATATGTCGACTCGAATGTCGTCAGTACTCCAAATGGATCAGTTGCATGATTTTAAAGGGTTTTGATAAAATTATTAATTTTGCGTATGGAACGAAAGAGCCGCAACTTTACATCGAAAGAGCCGCAGGTTGCCGACCCCTGACCTAGCACAATACATGATTGAAGTCACGATATGTTTGAATTAAGTTCAGGACTTTACAGTATATTAATTGATTATTCAATCCACTAAACTACCTACCAATTGTATAAAATAGGGGTTTGTAGATTTTAGCATACTTTTCGGCCACCTTATGAGTATGCCAGGTTCTGAACAAAAATCTTCGAATTTTTATTTATGAATGAAAAATATATGAATTGTATTTTACACATAGATAGCTTGGGATAGTGGACAAACCTGCAGAGCAATAACTATTTAGATCTACTTACTAACGATCATATGTTTCCAGATATACATAAGTAGCAGAACACACAGTCAACTATCGCAGTTCATAGGTGAAATTAAAAGGACAATATTTAATGAGGACACCAGAGTAGTAACATTGGCTTCTAGACAACATTATTGTATCAATAATGATGTTAATAAACTGAAGAATGTTAATCTTATTAATGAAAGGTACACTTGACTTTACTGAAAACTGTTCTGCACAAAAGTTTAATACCATGTAATAAAAATGTCTGAACCATCTGGTATTCCACCCCTGCCAGATTTTCATCTATCCCTCTGGAACACAGATGAAATCCTAACTTAATATTATAAATGCGAAAGAGAGTTTGTTTGTTACGCCTTCACACCTCAACTACTCAACGGATCATCATGAAATTTGGCATGCAGATAGCTTATGGTATGGAGAAGGACTTTTTTTTATCTACAACTAGTTAGACAGCTAGTTTCAAATATTTGCAAAATACTTTTTGAATACATACTACCTATTTATTTATTTATCAATCTATTAGTTTTATCATAAGTTTTATATATTTATCTATTTATGGTTTAAAAAATATTTTGTTTCGATTTATGTTAATTTATTAAGCATTAAAACTCCTTATCCCTGTTCTATTTACAAATAAATATAATCTTTATATATATAATTCTTCTGCACGTTTGTTTGTCAGTATCTAGGTTATATTATCGACAGCAGCGCCATCTACCGGGCTGATTTGTGAATCTAAACCATCCAGGGCGCCACTCAAACGCATACAAAAAAACATTCAAATCGGTCCAGCCGTTTAGGAGGAGTTCAGTGACAAACACACGTACAGTAGAATTAACTCCCTGGATGGTTTAGATAGGGTAGGGTAGGGTAGCACCACGCGAACGAAGTTGCGCCGGGCAGCTAGTTATCATATAAAAATATAATTATATTGATTTGTACTCAAAATGAAAATTTCAACAGATGCTTAGACTTACAAAAATCAAAAGGCAAGTCGACATCAATAGGAACAGAAGGCAAAACTCTTAAAAAATCAAAGACAAAATCGTGCACAGCCTGTCCATATTACAACCATACAAACATAACGCGTTTGAAAGAGAGAATACTTGTGGATATATTAGATATGGAAGATCTGGTGAGATGTGGCAAGGAGCTGAAGGCATGCCCTTATTACGCTTCCAGAATGGCTTTGGATGATGCCGAGGTAACAATAATTCATCTATTCTATACTTATATTATAAAGAAAAAAATTACAATGTGTCTATGTCTTATAATGTCACTACAGAGTTATTTGCAAACAAAGATCGATGTTTGACAACTTGAATAACCATGAAAAATTATCCATTAAATGATTGTACGCATTCTTTGGAATTTAGAATAGCTAGACTGATGTATTATATACAATATGTACAACTTTCTATGTATATAGGTTTTATCGACCACGGCCATTTGCAAATCAAAACAAAATGGTGGTCGAAAAGTACTTTTTGTTGACTGTACTCGCTTTGTCTTCCAATATACTAATGTACACCAAATATCAAGTTAACCCGACCATTGGAAGTGGGTGAAATTCGACTTGCAAGATTCCACCCGAACAAACATAAGTTACACATATACATACATACATTGCAAGTTAATTGCTAATAAAGCTAGTAAAAATAGTTTTAATTACAGGTGGTATTAATCAGCCACGCAGGTATAGTGAGTTCTGGCGCTAGATCTGGCGTCTCACTTAAGTTACAAAACAACATACTAATACTAGACGAAGCCCACGGTTTAACGGCTGCCCTAGAAAACGCTCATTCCGCGCCAGTATCAGCGAAACAACTGTCCTCTGTGAAAACATTCCTGCAATTCTATATAAATAAATATAGAGCTAAATTGAGCAGTAAGAATTTACTGTCGCTGAATCAGTTGAATTTTGTTGTTGGAAAGTTACTTGGTAAGTTTTAATAGGCATTTTCAACACACTTGCTCGTAAAATGGCTCTTATGGCACTGATTTTAATATCATAAGACAGCTTATTACGAAATGGTGCTTTTTATTTTACATTACCGCATTATTGTTTTATGATATTATCCCGATTATGTTAAGGTTGTATCTCACTGTAAGTGATATATGTGTAGGTAGACGAAGCGTTCTTAATTTAAACGGGTAAAACAGTTCCTATAGTTTAAAAAAAAACCTGCGCTTCATATTTGTTAACGTTCTCATTGTTTGGTTGATGACTATCAAAAAATCTACTTAAAAAAGTGTGTTGAAAAATGTCGCATGACACGCGTGTGCATTGATTATTTACACTCTCGGCTTCCTTATCGCGTTCGCCTACTCTGTAATGATCAACTGTGCACACATGTATCACAAGGTACTATTGTTTGACTACGATCTCACCATTGTGTGGTGATGTGACCGGAAGTGGCAAAGAAACATTGCCTGGTTCTCAAATGCAGCTTTTTGTGAATGTTGATTGGTAGCCAGGCAGCTCAATAGTCGCATTTGAACCCTTGAGTCACGGCACTCGGCTTCAAAGAAGATTATGAAAACTAAATTAAACCGTAAAATTCTTAATATACCCCCTTACTCATAAAACGTTATTTAACTAATAAGCTGATTAAGTGGTCACCTAAATAACGTCAAATTGTTTGACAATGACAGCAAGGTGACGTTATTTATTTGACCATTTATTCAGTTGATTTAGTTAAATAGCGTTTATGAGTAAGGCCGATAGAGTACAATTTTATTTCAGGAATGATAAAGAACAAAACGCCGACAGAAAAGAAAGCTGAAACAACAATATTTACTCTAGAAGATTTCGTTATAAAAGCTGAAATAGACCATATGAACTTGCGCCCTTTGGTTGAATTCTGTAGAACAACAAGATTAGCTCCTAAGTTACATGGGTTTTCTATGAGGTACAATCAGCAAGTATTGGAAGAAGAACTGAATAAGAGTACTGTGAGCAAAAAGAGCTCTCTTGAATCGTTTTTAAGCAATATTTCTAAGAAGAAATCTGAGAAGAATGTTGAAGAAGTTAAACCAGAAGTAAAGCCGTACGTTCAGGTATTTATAACACTAATGATATCTATCAGCAACACAAAATAGTGCACACTACCAAGAGATTTTAGGCGATGATAGCTCAGTGGTAGTGACGTCGGACGCCGAGATGAAAGGTCCCGTGTTCGAATCCTATAATGAGCTTCAGCTTTCAGTGAAGAAAAACATCGTGAGGAAACCATAGCACGATGGTAGGGTACTTTGTAGTACCCACCTGGCTGGTCGCCAAGCACCTGTAGCGAACCACTACATAATGAAGTTCACACGCCTAGCGATAGATGGCGTGGCGCCACATTATCCTGCATCGCGCTTATAAAGCCACAACATCCTGCATCGCGCTTGCGAAGGTTTCGAAGCGATCTGCATATATACAAGTGTCCGACATGTACAGTTGGACCGCGGTCCCTGCGGCACGCTGACCCGGCCTGGCGGAAGATCTTCCCTTTTAAATGAAGGTGTCATCCACCTTGCACGGTACCACTCGCACCTTATATCGGTGTTTCAACAGCTGCACTTGAGAACCAGTTCCTTCTAGTCTTTGTGTACTTACCACCTCTACACATCATCACTTACCATAGTGAGATTGCGGTCAAAAATAAAAAAAAGATAGATGGCGCCACAAGGCCGACAATACAACGATATTTGCGATTACATGTCAAACCTGCATCGCGCTATCGAAGTTCTCTGAGCGCTCGACATGTATACGAGTTTTCAACAGCTACAGTTGGACTGCGGTCGATATTCCTTCTTTCCTCCTAGTCTTGCTAAAGTCCACAGGCAAGGGTAACCACTTACCATCAGTGGGCTTGCATGTCAGACTTCTGACGAAAAAAACATCTTGTTTGACAGGCCAGTTGGCAAAAAAAGTAATAAAAAAAAAAGTAGTGGCGGTAACATGGCGGCAGCTGTCGGCCAATAGCGTTTCCCAAGCTTTGAAAATGTATCTTCTGCGCAGGTACATCGGTAAGCCATATTAATTGGGTACTACTGTACAAGCTCTGCTTAGTTTGGGATCAGATAGCCGTGTGTGAGCAATGTCCCAGGATATTTATTTAATTTTCGTAACAAAATCAGTAGTTTTGGCCAGGAAGTTCTTCTTCTTCTTATTTTTAAGTTTGGCAACCAAGCCCAAATTAGGGCTCATTTCTGCCAGTGTCGAGTTATATTATAGTTTCCCATCACGATAAATCACTTTCACATATGGTCCACAGTCAGTCACCGTCCATAAAAGTCATGTTTTACTACAATGGTGGTCATTGTACTAAAACTCTTCACAGACTTTTTGAGACAACTTGAGAAGTTACGATACGGCCAGGAAGCTGTTCTGTGACATAATGTTTTAATTATTGAATATGTTTATTTCAGCCACCAACAGAAACATCAGCCGGTAGCGGTTTGTACGCAGTGCTGGATTTCCTAGAGATGCTATGCAACAGAAGTGAGAATGGCAGAGTGTTATCACAGAGTAACGAACAGAGTGGACAGTTGAAGTACTTGCTGCTCAATCCGGCCGAGCATTTTACTGAAGTTGTCAACCAATGTCGATCTGTCAGTATTTGTTCTTTTGTATACTAACTACGTATATGAATTCTTACGGTATTTTTCTGGATAAAGTAGTGTATTCCGAACCGGTGGTAAATTCAACTGTATGTACCAATGTAACGTTCATAAGTGCCTTACTAGGGCCTAATAAATTACTTTTTGATTTTGATTTTGAAAGCATTAACTAGCTGTCCCCTATTCCCCCAGGATGAAAAGTAGCCTGTGTCCTATTTCAGGACCTTAAGTTACTGTAGGTATACCTTTTATGAAATCCGTTCAGCTGTTACAGAGCTGATAGCAACAAAACACACAAACTTTCGCATCCTACTAACATTATAAATGCGGAAGTTGTGAGTAAGGATGTACGTTTGTTACTCTTTTACGCAAAAACTACTAAACGGATTTGGATGAAATTTGACACACAGATGGAATATGTTCTGGATTAACACATAGGATACTTTTTATCCCTGGAAAACATAGAATCCCTCGGGAATGCGGGTGAAACCGCGGGGGACAGCTAGTTTATAATATAAGTAAAGTAAAAGCAACGAAAATTTTCAAAAGCAAACACAGTCGTAAGCCATGCCATAAAACTAGCTTTGTTTGAACAGTAGATTATATGCCTTATGTCAACGATGTAAAGTATTGTCAACGATGTAAAGTCTTGTCAACGATGCGCGATGTAATTAATGTCTTGTCAACGATGTAAAGTCTTGTTAACGATGTAAAGTCAAAAACTTTACGTTTGGTTTCACATCGATGTTTTTAATTTCACAGGTGATACTAGCAGGCGGTACAATGGAGCCAATGAGTGAATTTCAAGAACTTCTATCAAGTAACAGCAATGATAGAGTGAATGTGGTTAAATGCGAGCATGTAGTGCCCCAAGATAATGTACTCGGTATATGTCTTTCGAAAGGACCTTCTAATGTTACATTGAATTTCTCATACGAAAATCGCATGTCAAATGAATTGGTGAGTTTGATTTTAAATATGTTCAGTAAAATATCTCTATATCCTATAGGATATCTGCTTACCAAATATCATCGCGATCTGTTCAGTCTTGGGCCCTGTGCTTGGGCGTGTATCAAAACTCGGGTCAAGTGTCAAGAATAGATCGTGTTAATCGAAACTGGACTTACTATCATTTGTGCTAGTTCCAAATTAAAATGTTTAAGCTCGACTCAAAACTTGAACATTGATAGACATTCTATTATATGGACATTCTATTATAGTGACGTTTATAAATACAATGAAAACTTGACCTTATTTCTTTACGTTCGTTCATCTATATTATTATATAAATAACCTTATTTTGACGTAATAAGGTTATTTTTGCTTAGAAATTCTTAAACGGTCAAAGGTATTTCTTATAAAGGCAGGCAGTCAGTTGCTTACGCATTTATTATTGCGATTCATATAGAGCTTCTAAATCATTTACGAATTATCTTCCTCTAGACCAGGGGTGTTTATTTTTATTGTTTTTAAAACATACAGATTAAGCTTCGTTCGGACGAGAGTTTAAAAAAGCGTTTAAATAAGAGCTCGGAGCTTTTGTTACCGCTCGTGCGAACGTGGCCTTAAATAGCGCTTGGACGTATAAAAAAGCCTAAGCCAATGTCATAAGTTCTATTCAAAACTTTAAAAATAACGCACGTTAAATGTTTGAAAAAGCGGTCGTTCGAACTTAGCCTTACATTGTACTGTTACTTTCAAAATAAAATTAGTACCTCCCTTCGATAATTTTGGAAGTATCTATAATTTAATTCATTCATTTCAGCTAAACGAAGTGGGTCGAATTCTTAGGAACATTTGTAGTATTGTACCGGGAGGTGTAGTGTGTTTCCTACCCTCGTACTCATACGAACAAACTGTTTACGAACATTTGAAGACCACCAAAGTTATCGATACTATTTCCAAAAAGAAAACTATATTCCGCGAGCCAAAGTCTGCAGCTGAAGTTGATCAGGTATTATTGTAATCTGAGTTCTATTAATAAGGGCTTAAGGTTGATTTTCAAATATAATATTTATTTGCAGGTGCTAAATAAATTTGCTTCAGCAGTGAGAAATAAAGATGGCGATAAAAATGGCGCATTGCTTCTCAGTGTGGTTGGCGGGAAGCTGAGTGAGGGATTGAATTTTAGGTGAGGTATTGTTGTCGATTTTGTTACAAATCGTACTAATTTTAATATCGTCACATCTCTTTCTGACAATAATTATTGAAAAGGGATAGAACATATTTAAAGCTCTCAAGATAGTCTTTGCCGTTTTCATTTGTGGGTAAATAGACGTAACCTTTATACGACTAAATTCATGTTGAAAACAAGCAGTTACGACTAATTCGACAGGACTAAATTCTTTACATCCTTTTCTTATGTTCTTTGTTAGAAAGAGATATAGTAAGGGTCCGTTCACACATACCGGCTCGGAGAGAAGGGAATATTTTGATACGCGTTTAAAAATCGAGTTTAGCATCATTGAAATAAGGTTTATTACCTTCATATTTATAATGTTAGTATGGATATACCCCCCCCCCATTATTGATCCTGGCTAAGGGCCTGCGTATGCTACCTGACTAACACCAAATAGGACAGGATTGATTGAATCTAAAGAATGAAACAATTTTAATGAATAATAAAAACATTTATTCTTCAAGAATGTCATCCAGAAATTGAGTTGAAGCACTTATATCATTATAGCAGCTCCAGCTCAAATACCATAGTACGGTCATAGTATGCGCACAACACCCTACCGTACGATTTCCCACTAGACAGTTGCAATAATAAGCAATGTTGCTGTCTAAAGAATTTGCCCTATCTTTACTTATGAATAAATTAGTGTTATACACCTTGCTGCTCACATGTCGTGATTTTATTCCCTAATTAAATAATTATTTTGACCTAATATTAAGGGCAAATCCTCTTCTATTTCATTGCTTATTTCTACATAGTAGGTAACATTTGTTCGCACATGCTCCCCATATTAGGACCTAGCCTGTTTTAATTGGCAGGATCCTAATGGAAATCTTTTCAAGTCACTTATGCTTAATCTAGGAAAATTACCAAGATGGGGAGCATGGCCGTCTATTCTTTGGGAAATCGTACGCTTTCTGTTTATGTGTTCCCTTTGAATAAATTCCGATAAAAAGTTAGTATTGTTTAATTTAGCTAGTGCAATATTTAAAGAAAGAAAGAAAGAAAGAAAAAGGATTTATTCAGGACACACAACATTACATTAATGACAAAATAAAAAATATAAAAACAGAACAAACAATAAAAATTACACAAAAATGCAATGTTGCGTGATGCCAGGAATAGGTCTCGACAATGTGCTTAGGTTAGTAAGAAAAACTAACCCTCGCGCTGGTTTTCAGTCGAGGCCCACGTCCATGACATCACGATTTAGATACTCTATGGCAACAGGCGAGTCTTGTATGGTTGGATGGAATTTATTCAAAAGGGTACAAGCTATTTTAAAATCATCCATAAGGTGTCGTGACGCTCTATTTAAATATTCTTGTCTAAATAATTTACAGTCTCTTTTTATTCATCCATTCATCACTTCTACGGGTGGTAGAAGATACATAGTTACACATCTAGATTTGTTTGCTTGTTCAGTTGTTAGCTGGTGTTCGTCTGGTAATAATGATTCAGGCATATATGTTTTATAGCTATAGCTCTCCAATTCAGGGATAACATCTCTAAACCCTCTATACAAAATGAATACATCATTTTCTCTAAAAAAGGAGCGCATTGGACCATTTTCATCTCTAAACATATCACTCATGATTGAAGAATCATTTTTTGTTGCTGTGTATGGTCCAGCACACTCTTAAATATACCCATCACAACAAACAATTAAAAATGGCTAGCCTTTGGTTGCTGTCGTCTGTTCTGAGCTTGACAAGATATATACTCAGAGCAACACTAGGCCTTTGAACTTGTTCATTTAGTTGTGGAATACTCCTTAAAAGTTCATTGAATTGTTGAGAAGTTAGACCCAACCAATAACGGCACATATGTGGATCCATCAAGTTGATATTGTTAAAGTCTAATTGCCTTTCTGCTGCATTTTCTAGTCTATCA
Organism: Polyploca ridens; assembly: GCA_951394255.1. Lineage (NCBI taxonomy): Eukaryota > Metazoa > Arthropoda > Insecta > Lepidoptera > Drepanidae > Polyploca > Polyploca ridens. The sequence goes on from OX596253.1 coordinate 4,193,857, forward strand.
AATATATCATCAACCTGAAACCCGGTAAAATCTCCATATGGAGCATCTAGATCCCACTTATTGCTATACAAATGGTAGCTGCAGATTCTGGCACTTAAAGGAATATACCTATAATATAATGTAATGTCTTATAATATAAAATACAGTGTATGTTGGTGAAGTGTTTGTTTATTTTTTTAATCCTGGGGCGAGAAAAATATCAATATTTTGTGAATGAACATAATAAAATATGACTTGATTTTTGAATCATATTTGATTGAGACACGCGATGACACAATACTGGGCCCAAAATTGGTCAATCCCTTTGTTATGCGCGGTTTTTGGGGACGAAAAATCGATCTAGCTAGGTCTCATCTCTGGCAAAACGCATTCTTCCGAGTACACACGGCTACAGATCAAGCTATACATTTCCAGTATAAGCTGATCTCGCATTTTATAGGATTTCGGTACAATGGGAGGTCAGCTTGAAATGTATAGCTTGATCTGTAGCCGTGTGTACAAAATAATTATTTTTACAGTGATGACCTCGGACGCTGTGTAATGGTGATCGGGATGCCGTATCCAAACGTAAAATCACCGGATTTACAAGAAAAAATGAACTATTTGAACAGAACCGCTGGCGGTAGTGCAGGCAGCATTTATTATGAGAATTTATGTATGAAAGCTGTTAATCAATGCATTGGTATGTATATATTAATGTTATCCAATATCCATTTAGTTACACATAAATGATAGTCGTGTCGATTCTGTTGTAAATCGCACTAAACTAATTTTAGTCACATCACATCTCTTTCTTCCAAACATTATTGAAAAAGGATAGAACATGTTTAAAGCTGTCAAATTAGTCTTTGCCATCTTCATTTGCGGGTAATTAGACGTAACCGCGATAGATGTCCCAGGATAATTTAATAATAATAATAATTTAATTGGACTAATTTTACAGGACTACATTTCTTACATCCTTTTCTTATGTTCTTTTTTAGAAAGAGACATAGTGAGACTAAAATTAGTTTAGTTGTAAACAACAGAATGAGGGCCATTGATTGACCAGAACAAACTAGGATTTAAGTATATTAATATAACATTATTTTAGGTCGAGCAGTACGACATGCAAGTGACTATGCATGCGTAATATTAGTGGATGAACGATATTCCAGAAATCAAACTATGTCCGCATTGCCATCCTTTGTACAGGTAAGAAATATGAAAGCTGAAAAAAAAACTGTGTTTTTGAAGTCTGTTGTTTGACTATGAAATCAAAAATGGTCGAGTTTCAATTTAATTTGGAACTTGGACCTTTGATATAATATTTATTTTCGATTGAAAGAATCTAGTCTTAAATCTTGACTAAGTTTTGATTATCATTTTCATTTTATAATAGTTTAAGGGCCTTTTAGGCCTTATTCATTTTAAAAATAGGCAGTAAGGTTTATAAATAGTCTATTCCTTCGTTTACAGAAATCTTTGATATCAAACTGCACTTTCGGACCCACTATTGGAAGCATAGCGAAATTCTTCACAAGGCATAAAGATAAGAAATTATGAGAACAATTTATAAATACTGTACAAAACATATTGAAAGCTCTCTGTGTAATAATAACTTATTGTATGATAAATATTTACATCTTTTATTTAGGACTATGCATACTTATTTATAAAATATCACATTATGTATATCAATATTTATAGAAAATAACAACAATATTTTTTACAATGGATTAACACATTAATCTAAAACTAAAGGTAAAGTAGTACCACAAGGGCCTTGAAAATAAAAATGAAAGTCTTGCGTAGAAGGTGTTTGTTCAATATTGAATTCAGCTACGATAGCTCCTCTGGAGGCTGCTTGGGGAGCAAATAGAGCTGCCGGGTACACTACAGATGATGTTCCTACTACAAGCACTACATCACATGTAGACATTGCTGTTTCTGTGAAATACAAGGGGAGTATTAGTTCCTCTGAATATTATAAAGGAAATTCTCTATGATAATGAAGTTTGGACTCTACATCTTCCACATAAGGTATATAATTCACTGTAAATTATTAGGTATAGCAATTGGAATGTTGAACTTAGACGATACATTTCAAAATACTTACGAGCTTTATCCATAACAGCAGGATCCAAGTTTTCACCAAACCAAACAATGTGGGGTCTCAGCAAACCTTTGCAGTTAGACTTCTTGCAATGTGGTAGTTCCTTTATAGGGATATTTGAACCAATTATATTCTCATCCGGAGCTCCTTTATTTGCCAGGGCCTAAAGAGTTATTAAGATTGTATATAATAAAGAAACTACAATAATGTACAGTAGTACCCAACTGATATGGCTTACTGATGTACCTGCGCAGAAGAAACATTTTCAAAGCGCAGGAAATGCTATTAGTCGGCAGCTGTGGCCACGTGTGCGGAGGGGCGTCACTTACGAGTGAGACGGAACTAACAGCTGCAATGTATTATAAACCTTATAGTAGTGATCGTTGATTGTAAGTTTTAAGCATTCTTTCGTTAATCTTCGGGCCATACTTTCTTTTCTGTGCGAACAAAGATTCACAACGCGCCATATCAGTTGGATACTACTGTACTATAATAATGTACATTAGGGAGAGAAGGAATCCTTTTTTACCTAAAGGCAAAATATTATTTACACAATGGTTTATTACATGCTCACAATAATTTCATAGAAAATATAGCTACTGTTCACATTTTTTTATTGAAGAAAAAGGTTTCACTCCCTGTTTTGTCTAATCTTAAAAAAATGCTGAGTATAGTTTGAGTTTTAGGTAAAATTACTTTTTACTTACCTCACAAATAGGACTGTCGGTGTTATCCAGAACCTCTCTACATTTAGTACAGCGAGTTTTATACAAGTTACCATGTAACTCAATTATGTTCTTGGATCCCGCTCTAGGGTGCAGACCATCTACATTCTGGGTTATTACTGTTATTTTCTTTTCAGACCCATGTTTTGCTTCATAGTTTGCTATTGCTAAGTGGCCCTGTACACAAGTAAATCAGGTAATTAAAAGTTTGACGAAAACATAGTTCTTACTTTAAAACACTTTTTTTTAAATAATACATAAAAAGTAGGTAGACTTTTTTTGAAGTAGTTAAAGTGTATGTTTTGCTTGCTTTGTCCAATGGAGATAATTTTATTTAATATGAATGCAATATATAGGTATAGATATTAAATACCACAATTTACCGCATTAGGTTGGACTTTAGCCGCCACTTCTCTTCTGTAATGGTAGAACTCCCATACAAGACTTGGACTAGTTTTAAAAGCCTCCGGTGTCGCCAATGCCGTGGATTGATACTTCCTCCACAGCCCACCAGCTCCTCGAAACGTTGGTATTCCAGATTCAGCACTGATACCCGCTCCGGATAGAAATACTACTTCTTTCGCATTTTTCAATACTTCTCTAAACTTTGGAACGTCGCTCGATTGTCTTCCCGACATTATTATAGGTACTCTACAACTGACTACGCTTCTACGTATTGTTCTTAATAAACTAATGCACATAATTAATTAATATTGCTCAATGGATTATTTCATTTACAATGAATATTGATAATAATCCAATACAAAGATGTTGTTTGTAAAGTGTTTGCTTGCAGCTGTTTTGTGCGTAATTTGACGTTTCATTTTTAGTGTTGCCATTGCCAATATTGAGATTCCTGCTGGAATTATGACAGCTGTCTGTGAGACGTTATAATTTTACGTTCATGGTTTTCTGTATAATTTTTCTTAAAGGGGATAGAACCTTTGTGGCATAGCTAGCCGCCGCCATTTTAGTTTTTTTTCAATGTCGCGGCGCACGATGTAACTAGTATATATGGGTAGAGGACACTTATACAAATAAAAAATGTTAATCAATATGGTGGCCTAAAGTGTCACGTTTCCGAGATATTTGGAGGTAAAGATCGCCATGTGAGAATTATGACAATCATTAAAAATTTACTTATTACGTGTTTATATGCATTCGATTGTATTCAAATAATAGTTCCCAGGTTGATCAAACTATGCGGTCTCAAAGGAGCTTTCTTCGCTTACAATCAGGCGGGCCGTATGTTTGTTTGCTACCTAAGTAGTTTTAAAAAAAACCTTTTATTTAAAGGTTTAAGGTCACGGCTTGTTTCTATTATGTGTTTTAATATATTTTTAAAACCGTGATGCAATATTATTTGACCACTATTGCTTAAAAACAAGAACATAAATTGTAGGTACTTAATCAACTTTAAACTATTGTCATTTTTTGTTTGTATAAGTGTCTTCTACCCAAATATACTATATACACCGTGCGCCGCGACATTGAAAAAAAATCAAAATGGCGGCGGGTGGCTATGCCAGCTCCCATACAAAAATGTTCGTACCCTTTTATTTATAAAGTTGAATAAACTATACCTCGTTTTATTTTAATAAAGTGTTTGAAGATTTTGGCATACATCAGGCGTCATATTTTTTTTTAAATGGCGGCGCTCAAGAAAATCTATATACTTCGATTGGGGAGACGGGGGAGACCACGGAGGAAAGAAAGAATTTCTTCTTTCTTTCCTCCGTGGGGGACAAAGAGAATACAAACGCTACGCTGTGGGGGAGACTCATACTCATACCACCTCATACAAATAAAAATATTAGGGTGTCTAAGTCCTAGAATGTCAGGAGTTATTTGCAAAAAAAGATCGATGTTTGACAACTTCAATAACCATGAAAAATTATGTACCTACGCGTGACCTAGTGTAAGCAACTGTAATTTTACATCCCGTTTTCTTTAATATAGGTATGTTGGCGTCACACGGCTTGTGTATTTTGCCATTTTCCAGTTATATTATAGTTCTAGTCACAATAAATCACTTTTACATAGTCCTCGGTCAGTTGTCTCAAAATGTCCCCGATAATTAGTTTTAGTAAAACTTTTTACTATAATATGACTTTCTATACATATAGCTTGAAGACTACAATAGTATACTGGCTAGCTTGACCGATCGCTAGCGCTGTACCGCGCTTTAGGTATGTGTCGCCGTTCAAGCAGAAGGAACGGAAGGTGATAAAAAGTCCTTGTAAACAGATAAAATTATGTAAAAATTAAAGTTTATCTATTATAGTCTATTTCAAATAACATGAGTTCGGTGACACATGGTATTTTATTAAATTTCTCAATGGTTAATGTTCATTTCGATATAATAAAGGAATACTATGATAGAGCTAGGTTTCACGAAATATTGTGAATATTATTTCAGAGTAATCAAATGGAATTTCACTAGATATTGGTAAAAAACCCTTGACCTTGACGACTCATCTTATGTGAAATAGAGTATAGATATAAAGCAATTTCTGGCTATAGATATTATCTATAGCCATGCAAAACAAATATAATCATCTATTTTTACACATACAAATCTTAATTTAGGCATTTGCCTAGTATTTTGACACATAACTTTGTACCTCTAAGATTTTCACGGAATGGTAATGCTTGAAAAGGCATACATAGACACATAAGTATGTTTTTCATTAGTCTCGGTAATCTAAAGCCATACGCTTCTAGAGTGTCGATGTACTTGCTATATTTATTCTGTAATGTAGGTGCAGTTATTGACGTGTCAATATATTTTGGTGAGAACGAACGTTAACATTTATATAAAATATCTTTGGTGAAATGCTGGTGACACCAAACTTGCTTTTAGGTACCAAAATTGCCTTCCAAGGTACCTACTAAATCTGTGTTTTTCCTGTTTGAGATAATGGGTGCACTGTAAAGATATTTGCATAAATGTATGTTTTTTATTCTAAGAAAGCAAGGGGCGATATATTTTATAAAGTTATGTAACTAAAGTTCGACTAAAGTAACATGTTTAAAGACGAACGTAGGCAGGTATTAACGAAGATGAAGATCTAAAAAAGAGATGGAAAGTTTTTAAGAAATGTTAATGAACGAGGAGAATGTATGGAGTAAAGTCCTTGGGAATGTACCTGTAAATATAGGTCTAGTTAGGAGTTTCCCTAGCTAGATGAAGTAACAATGGCAGTACGAGGTAAGAAGAATGAAAAAACAGGCTAGATGGAATACCAGTTGAGGTGTGGACGTAGGTGAGGTCTATGTAAGTGGTTGACTTTGTTATTTAATAAGTTGTTGCATCAAGAGATAATGCCCATTGAATGGTGCGACAGTTCGCTAGTGCCCATAAAATGAGGGTGATGTGCAGGAATCAGCAGTACCAGTCTGCTCCGACTTTCGGTACGTCATAAAAGGCAGAGCGAAAGTCGTATTAAACGTGATATAAAGCAGAAAGTTCAGGTTGTTTGAAAAGGCGACAGGTCACAAGAATAACATGTGATCCACGGCTTTGCAGCCAAAGCCCTAAAGGGGAAAATCGATAACTCCGTGATAAGACCTTTTGCTATTTACAACCATTGGAAGCTATTCCAAATAGATTGGATTCATTGGAACCTATTCCAAGTACTAGTAGTAATTTAAATTAGAACATGTGACAATAGAGGCAACCTCTAGCATTAGTCATAAGAATAATAACTATGAAATTATAAGTGTATCCTGCCCATTATCATTAGATATAAAGAGTAATAAAAAGTATAATAATAACTGTAACAAAAGTAATATTAACCTGGTACACCAGAATATACAAGGAATTAAGGGCAAGGAATTAGAACTAGAGTTATTTCTGAACTGTGATAATATTGACATTTTATGTATCACTGAACATTGGCTAAAGGCCCATCAGTTCATGTTTAACTTTAGTAAGCACCAGGTTGCTAGTTCATTCAATAGAAAAGATTCTATTCATGGTGGCTCACTAATAATAATTCATAACAATTTGAAATTTAAGGAACGCATAGATATTCAGAGCCTATCTATTGAGCGAACTATAGAAATAGCATGTGTAGAGCTTGAGCAATTCATTGTCATGAGCGTATACAGACCCCCTACTGCAGTATTCAATTTGTTTGAAAAATGTATGGATGAAGCTTTGTGTAAACTAAATAGTATGAATAAAAATATAATAATATGTGGAGATTTTAATATAAACTTGTTGGAGGATAATGCGATATGTAATAAACTCAAATCACTTTTTCTGTGCTACAATCTTGTAAATCTTTTTTTAGAACCAACTAGAATCACTGCCACTTCAGCAACTTGCATTGATAATATTTTTACTAACTTACAGCCAGTAACAAAGTCAATAATAAGTAAATTAAGTTCTGATCACTGTGGCCAGTTGGTCTCATTTCATATGCCTAGAAAAAAAGTGATAAAAAAAGATATTAAGTGTGTTCCTATGAGTGAAAGTCGCCTTGAAAAATTTAGAAATAACATTGTCAATAAATTACCACACGTACCTTACGATAATAATAATGTTAATGAACTTTATAACTCAATTTTTAATTTAACCAAAAATGAGTATAATTCAATGTTCTCTTCAAAAACGGTAAAACGGAAATCTAATACGGTCTTCAATGACTGGGCGACGGTGGGAATTTATATAAGTAGGCGTAAATTGTATGAATTATATAGGGAAAAACAGTATAATCATGATGCTGTTTTTCTAAATTATGTAAGGAATTACTCAAAAACATTTAAATGCGTTTGTACTGCGGCTAAATCAATACATATAAGAAATAAAATTAAAAATAGTCAAGATAAGATCAAGATGACTTGGAAAATTATAAATAGTGAAACTGGAAAGTTCAAAGTACGTAATAATGAGTTTCAACTTATTATTAATGATAAATCAATCAAATCTGATCAAGATGTTGCTGCCGCTTTTGAGACTTTCTTCACCAATATTCCGGTTTCGACTACCAAGTCTCTTAATTCTTCTCCCTCCCTCGCTGTATCTTTACTTAGGAAAAATGTAACAGAATGTACTGTTGACTTTAAATTCTCAACTGTTACTTCTAGCGATATAATTAAAGCTTTCAAATCTCTAAATTTGAAAAACACTGTTGATCTATGGGGGCTTTCAGTTAAACTTATTAATTCTATAATTGATTGTATTGCACCTCATTTAGCTGTTATTTTTAATAAATGTATTGATTGTGGTGAGTTTCCTGATCTTATGAAACATAGTAAAGTAGTGCCTTTATTTAAATCCGGTAGTACATCCGACCCCACAAATTTTAGACCAATTTCCATACTACCGACATTCAGTAAAGTATTCGAGAAAATTATACTTAATCAATTGATGGTACATTTCAATAGTAATAGACTGCTTCACAGTAATCAATTTGGTTTCACTAGGGGTCGCTCAACAACCGATGCTGGTATTGAGCTTATTCAACATATTTTTGACGCCTGGGAAAATTCACGAGACACCCTCGGTGTTTTTTGTGACTTATCCAAGGCTTTTGATTGCGTCCATCATAAAATACTGATCAGCAAATTACATCACTACGGCGTTAGAGACACTGCACTTGATCTTTTGATTTCTTACTTATGTGACAGAATTCAAAAGGTTGAAGTTAATGGTAAAGTATCCCCTGGGTCATCAGTAACTATGGGTGTACCACAAGGTTCTATCCTTGGACCTTTTCTATTTCTCATTTACATCAACGACTTACCATATCTTGTTGAAAAAAAACATGAGATAGTATTGTTTGCTGATGACACTTCACTTCTTTACAAAGTGAATAGACATGATTTTAATTCTGACGATGTGAACAATGCTCTTTCTGAAGTCGTTGATTGGTTTACTATTAATAATTTATTGCTAAATGAGAAAAAAACAAAATGTATCAGATTCAGTCTACCCAATGTGAGACATTCGGACACAAATATTGTAATTAAAGGCGAAAAACTGGATCTTGTTGAAACAACTGTATTTTTAGGTATCACTTTAGATAATAAGTTACAATGGAGCCCTCACATTTGTAAATTGGTGGATAGACTTAGTTCTGCAGCTTATGCAGTGAGAAAAATTCGCGCTCTCACTGACGAATCTACGGCAAAATTAGTTTATTTCAGTTACTTTCACAGTTTGATGTCTTATGGTATCCTCCTCTGGGGTAGTGGTGCCGAAATCAATAGAATTTTTATACTGCAGAAGAAGGCTGTCCGCGCAATATATAAAATAAGGCCTAGAGATTCTTTGAGAGACAAGTTTAAATCTATTAATATAATGACAGTGTCGTCACAGTACATATATGAAAATCTTATTCATGTGAGGAAAAACTTAAATAACTTTCCTAAGAATAGTGACACTCATAGTTTGAACACTAGAAATAAGCACAAACTTGCTGTACCTTTAACTCGGCTCAGCAAAGTCCTTAACTCTTTCAAGGGGCAATGTATACGTTTTTTTAATAAAGTACCCAAAGAAATCCAAGAGCTTCCTATACATAGATTCAAAAAGATAGTTAAACAGAAGTTATGCACGAAAGGGTACTATAAAGTTTCTGATTTTGTAGATGACAAGAATGCATTTGAATGAATTGTTCGCTTCGCAGGCTATTGTTATATATATTTTGTAATTGTAATACTTCTATTTACATACTTAAAAAAAAAAACACTTGCTGAGTTTCTTGCCGGAGTCTTCTCAGTTCAAGTTGTATTTGGAACCGGTGTAGAGCCATTTGTCAACGTTCATAAGTGCCTTATCAGGGCCTAAATTGAATAAATGCTTTTTGAATTTGAATTTGAATTTGAATTTGAATTTGAATTTGACCTGTCATAATTTATGGTTCGGAATGTTGGGCAGTAAAGGAGACGGATGAAAGACGATTGCATGGACCTAAGATGAGGATGTGTGGAGTGACAAGAATGGATAAGATAAGGAATGAGTACATAAGGGTAAGCTTGAAAGTAGTATCAGTGACTAAAAAGTTGAGAGGGAACCGTTTATAGTGGTGTGGACTATGGACATGAAAGCCACGGAAAAGAGTTATGAATATGAAAGTGGATGGATATACGGGAAGAGGAAGTCTGAAAAAGAGATGGATGGATTGTGTGAAAGTTGATGTGGGTAAGAAAGGGGTGAATGCTGGTATGAGGGATAGAAGAGATAAATGGAAGAAGTATAGTATACCTCACAGATAGTGGGATCGGCGCAATATAGGTGTAAGTATACATTACCTACACCTATATTGCGCCGATCCCAAATGGTTGGGAACAAGACAGTTGGATACATTCATTTTTTATTTAAAAACGTACTTCGCTTTAATTACAGTTGTACTGTAAATTTGATTCCTTTGTAAATGCCTACTAACTCGTTTTTTCGTATATACCTACGTTCGCCGTTTTTCCCTGTGAGGTATATTATGCCGAAAGTTATGAAGTATTGTTCCCACGTGAAAACCACGTTGTGTGTTAAAACTTTATAAAATGTAGCGGGAATTAAACCCCAGAGCGAGCGAAAATTTGTAATCAGTTTTGAGCTTTTCCTAACACCGTTGTTATGATACAGCGTTTTGTTTAAACTGTCGAGAATATTAATGCTGCACCGATTATAGCTCATTGATGGTGTCCTTCCCCATGAGCTTTGATTATGAAACAAGTAGCCTTACTTGTAGCAAGCAATCCCATGTGGGATTATTAATAAAACCTATTTAACCAGAATGCATCACTGTCCTTCTATAGCAATCTAAAAGGGACAGGTAATTGCTTTGAGATTGCAATAAATGGAATTGGTCCATTAATGACAAATGTACCTATAACATTTACGCTCAGTAAAAAGCTCTCTGAAGTATCGAATAATTCTGAGAACTGTCTGGCCGTAGTAGATAAGCCTAAGCATATATGTATGTCTACGTCTTAAATCTTGCCTAAAAATGGCGTCCGATCTCTGTAACATTACTTAAAAGCTATTAGGCACACGCGGTGGCTGCGGTATATATCAAATACCAACACCTGTATGCTTTGTGAACGAATCCATTGACGTCATAGAGCTCGCGCATGCGCAGAAATTGGCGTCGCCATCACTGGATTTGTGGTGAAGAGGATCAGCACAACGCGGCACGCTCTATAAGCGGGCAGACGTGTCACACTACTTGGAAACTTCGAGGCAAACGCGGGAAACCACCACTGGTAAGTGAAGACGTAATTTTAATTGCCAGAATTAAATAATAACACAGCTCCCCGTTTTTAAGGAGAGTGTATGATTATACTGAACGCTTTTCATTTTATTTGAAGACAGGGTACAAGATTTTATTCACGTGTTGATTAGTTTTTCTTTAGGTTTTATGCGGTATTTTAATTGTTTGCTTTAGGATTTGCGTTGCGTTTTATCTTGAGTGGGTGTATTTGATAGGAACGGGTATTTACTGAATATCATTTACAAGCCACTAAAGAGTTTGTATATTGAATAAAATTATAAAATCGGCCGTGACTACGAATTACTTCAAGGGAAAGTAAACATGTTTACAACTTGTAAACTCAATTTGAGTTCATATTTGCTTATACTTGATGCCCGAAGGCTGTTTATAGTTTGTTACGAGAAGTACAAAAAGGCCAAGGGATGTGAACAAGTTAAATTCGAGAAAAGGAAAGGTAACTATTTGTAGAAGAATATAAAATGAGTGTTTGAAATTGTTAGTTTTAAATTAATGGAAGGATCGTCGTTTCATGTAACGTTTATTAGTTTTATCTTTCATGAAGATAATAAATGCTCGACGAGGAGTATATTTTCAGTTTATAAAATTGAATAGCTTTTGTGTAGTAAATGTAATAAGATACTCGTAGCACCTTCGTAGCAGTTCGTAGCACTGATTTGATATTTTTTATCCAATGCCATAGGCGCCGACTCCGTAGGTGCTCGGGGGCTCCAGCACCCATGAAAAACAAATAGTAGGTGCAGAGCATCCATGACCACAGACATTCAAATTGATAAGTAAATAATCGGTTTTTGAGCAATATCCCTACAACCACAACTGCTCATGGGGCGAGTTAGACTATACTATATTCTCTATGGTCTAATTAGTATTTTTTTTCATGAATGCATCACCTTTTTGTCCTATTTGCTTGTCTGTTCTTTTAAAAGAGTCGTCAATGGGCATGAGCGCCCACGGGGTTGCCTAAAAGCCGGCGCCCCTGCATAATGCGATGTATAGGACACGGGTGGGATTCCATATGAACGTAGAGCTATACAATTAATTAAAATGCCAAGATGCTACGGTTTCGGAGGAATTGTAGAGATTTGATTACAATAATGTTTATTAAACACTAGTTAAAATGACGATTACCTGTTCTTTAAATTGTCGATATTAAAAATATCGTTCGTTCAGTATCTAAAAATCAATGATATTATCAATGATAGCTTTTCATTCTTTTGATAACTGACTTTGTACTGATACTGATGATAGCTCAGTGCCGTCGAATGCTATTATAGTGGGTTCAAATCCTACAATGAACTTGAGATTTTGTAGGACATTTTGTAGTAGGTACTCGCCTCGCTGGCTACCCTCAAGTTGAAAATCTATCGTCAAGCATCTTTTTTTTTATACGACTAAGTCGGTAAACAAGCATACGGCCCGCCTGAGGGCAAGCGGTTACCGTAGCCATATGTACGCTTGCAACACACGAAGCATTGTTCACGCGTTACCGACCTTTCCCCCTCCCCAATGAGCTCTGGCGACCTTACTCACGCGCAGGAACACAAATTTACACAACATAAAGTTATTTGGCTGCGGTATTCTGTAAGGTGGAGGTACTTCCCCAGTCGAACTGCTCATTGAGCGAATAAACACTACGTTCTACCTCTCTGAAAATAAAGCTATCGTTGTATTTCACCAAAACTGCACTTGAGAGTCAGTAAGGTAGTAGACTACTAGGCTTTGTAAAAGATAGTCATAAAAAACGAATTATAAACGTCGTCATAAACAAGGGAAGCCATATAGCATCGGGTGTACAAACAGCTTCACAAATTTATGATAAATAAAACTGGAATAAATAATTTATTACAATACTGAACGATCTACAATACTACCGAATATCTCATTAAACATGCTCAAATCTTCAGAACTCCTGAAAGCATTTGAATACCAAATTGAAATACTCTGTTGAGTAGCTTGGTCATTATAAAAGGTTTATACCAAAACCAATCTAAATATACATTTATACCCATTTTACTTTTAATATCTATAATATATAAAAAAATCTATTATAAAATAGTAATTAGAGGTTAAACTCTGTGTCCACACATCATCATCATCATCATCATCATCAGCCTATAATGTCCCAATGCTGAGCACAGGCCTCCTTTCACAAATGAGGGTGAAAGGGAATGGGCAATACTCCACCACGCATGCCCACTGCTCGGATCGGTGGAGGTAGTCTAGTCAACCTACTGTTGGAATTTTTTAAGCCGCCAAGGAGGCATCCAACTAGCTTAACGACTATCACAATTAAGTGATAACCGGAACCAACGGCTTTACGTGCCTTCCGAAGCACGGAAACGCTCGATTTGAAATATCACTAGGCGGTCATCCATCCAGGTACCTTACTTAACTTTTCCGATCGATTAAGAACGGCTAATCATGCTACACCACGAGCGCTTCACACATAACTAATATTAATTCCAGTAAGTCCTTTTAATTGCTTCAGCCGGGTCAGTGCGGCAGGTAAGGTAACTGTAATACAAAGGAATGAATCTCACTTGGGATGAAAAGAAATGAAAAGAAAAGAGCTAATCAATGTTTAGCGAAGCATACCGTCTGGAGCCGGAGATTGGTCAATTGAAAGCGCATTTCTTCATAAAGGTAGCATATTGTTATTGTTCGACGAAAATGAGAAAAGGAGGGATAAAGGTTTCTGCTTGTAACATTGATTAATTTACGATTGGAGTCTTTCAACTATTTTGTGACGTGCGTTTGAATGCAAAATCTTAGTAGGTAAGTAGCACGAAATTTTCGAAAGTATATATTCTAAGTAGGTACATTTCTTTGAGCTTACAATCTTCTCCATTAAATTAGTCCTTAACTACATAATAATTTATTCCTCTAGGCATGTCCTAGAGGAATAAATTGGTTCACACTGAGTCCCGCCAAATTGTTTACGGAAATATAAAGCCGACAATGATGGATGAAAAAAAGTATAAGTTATGGCGAAGTTTGAAGAATATAGATAGATGATGTTATTGTTGCGCAGACCCGAACTTTCTTCTTTTATGATTATAATTTGAGGGGATGATAGCGACGTCGAATTTTTTGCAAAGGTTGTTGCCTCGCCCCCGAGCGACAATCGCTTAGCGATTAGGCGCTGAATATAAAACATTCATTCAATACTGAAACGCCCACGTGCTACAAATTGTCGTTGTTTTGGTACATGTAATGATGTTTTAGTATAATCGCGGTAATTGTACAAAAACTTTTCACGGACTTCTTGAAGCAACTTAAATACACATGATTTATTTCATTTCACATCACTGGTGCACATGGATCGATCTTTATTAGATAAAATACCACCGGTAATATGCAATAAAACTCAAAATACTCGAATATATGAAAATTAAAACGAAAATGCAACGTCACTGCAATTCCCGCCCTTAGAAGTCCTTACAATTATAGGTATGACTTTGAAAGGTTTTTGCTTCTTCTTCTTATTTTTAAGTTTGGCAACCAAGCCCAAATTAGGGCTCATTTCTGCCAGTGTCGAGTTATATTATAGTTTCCCGTCACGATAATCACTTTCACATATGGTCCACAGTCAGTCACCGTCCATAAAAGTCATGTTTTACTACAATGGTGGTCATTGTATTAAAACTCTTCACAGACTTTTTGAGACAACTTGAGAAGTTACGATACACATATTTCATTTCATTTCACTTCACTGGTGCACATGGATGATCTTTATTGGGTAAAACACCACCGAAAATACACAATAAAACTCAAAATACACGAATTTATGAAAATAAAAACGAAAATGCAACATCACTCTGCAAGATCCCGCCAAGAAGTCTCAAAGGTTTTTGCTTAAGAGTTGTATTAAGCATGCTACAAATATGTTGCCAGGTTTTACCTCCATTAATTATTTTCCTACGACTCTATTTATACTCCAACGGCAAATAAAAATAAAAATTACAATAATAAACCTATTCTTGACCTCTGTTTTAACTATGTAACCTAGTTTATCTAGGTCATGTTGGATACTAAATGGTTCTTGGTTCCGTGATAAAGCTAATTATACTGAAGCTGATATGCGAGGCTTTAGTTGATTAAACTAGACTTGTAGTACGAATGAGCGGCAAATCCCATCACGTGTATAATGGGCATAACGGCTTTGGGCTATTCTCAGAATTATTTTATTCAAGTCAATTCTATTTTCGAAAAATTGTTTTATTAAGAAAAATATACACAGACGAATTGAGAACCTCAACCTTTTTTAAAGTTGTTAAAAAAATTAAACCGACCATATTATTATACAGAATGAATTGACGAAAATATTAATAGTCTTAAATTGAAAATCATTGGATCTACTGTATTTTGGCCCACCCCGTTAAGAAGGGGTCGCTGCCTCAGAGCCGACTCGCTCGCGGTTTTGATGAAATATGCAGAACAGGGGATGAAATCCATTAAAGATGACAAATCGTTTTACCATTATACAATTTTAGACCCAGTGAATTATAAAGATGAAACTCGGCACAGAGATACATATTTTCCTGGAATAAACATGGGATACTTTTTATCAAAAACTAATTGAAATTCCTCTTGAAAATATATCTGGGGGCACGGAAGTCCCCCATGCCAAAACGATGAAATTTTCAAAAGTTTCAGTTGTTAATTGGACCACGCGTTTTCTTCGATACAAACATGCTCATTGGAAGAGTGGGGCCTCAAACAGGTATTCTTTTACTCCGATATCTGTGCTTCTCCAGCCATTGTATTCTTAGATAAAGACTATTTAAGACTCAAGTTAATGAAATAAATATTTTTTTATTAATATTAATTACATATATTTAAGAGTAGGTAATTATATTTAGTAATTTTTATATTATAATTATGAAACGCTGCCAGCCTGATGGGAACCTTGCCGTCAATCGAAAGCGGAGCCAGACTTGAGGACATTTTCTACATATCTGGGGGCACGGGAGTGCCCCCCGCCAAGACAGCCAAGCGAAGCGCAAGGGCACTATCTACCTTTTCTCGAAGCGCTTCGTCGTTTTTTTGAACTTGGGTTTGGATTATACCAGATAAACAAAATTCTCGGGACATGATGTCAATAGTGAACTTATTTTGTATATATTTGTTGTAAATAAAGTTCTGTTTATTTATTTTTAGAAGTAGGTATACTTGTTCCTTTATTTGGTAATCCTCCTGATAATCCTTAGGTAATCCTGATAGAAACGTTTGTGAAATTAAATTCTGTTTGAAATATACCATTGGGTGGAGCCAACAATATGTTTTGTGCTAGGTATTGTGGTAAGAATGGATTCACCACAATGGTGTCGAGGATTGAACCAATGACCTTAAACATTATTGCCGAGCCTTGGATATTCAAGCTATTGACCTTTATATCTCATACATACCTTATAAATTAACTCATACATGAAATTGAAGGTATATTCAGCGCTATTATCTATATTTCTTCTTTATAAAGATATTGTTCTCACTTATCGATGTACAGCCCAAATGGGTTAGAAATTCCACCCCTAACGAACGAAAAGCTAATTATCTTGCAATTTAACCTTTATGCTAATTGATTTACGAGTCATTTAACATAGAGCTATTTGTAGCTCCTCCATACGAATAGGGTTGCGTGTATTGATTTGATATATTCCGGGATCCAGATTTACGGCCGGTTAATAGTCAAAGCGCTCATCTGGCAAACAGCGAGTGAACAGATTGCCAATCAATCATTTCCGATTGGACGCTTAAATAAATATTATATCAGCTGCAAATGTACCGAACACAATTGTTGGCCATTTGACATATTGTACGGTCAAGCGTTTTATTTTTGCCGTGTTAACATATTTGTATCGTTCTACGAAATCATTGTTCTTCTTTTCGATCAGTTTTTAGGAGTGATGGAAAAACGTTGTACAACATAATTGGACTGTTTTACAAAAACCTTAAACCGACTTCAAAGTACACTAAGAAGTAATCAAATCTGATTGATCTGATGACAATGGGACCAAACGGGAAGCGTACCCTTTCAAATAAAAAAAGAATTTTCCAAATCGGTTAATAAATGACGGAGTTATGAGGTAACAAACATTAAAAAAAAAACAAAAAAAAAACTCCTCCTTTTTTTGAAGTCGGTTAAAAATAGCATTTTTTGTTGGCGAATACATTTTTTTTAGGTTATCAGAAACAAATCTTACGCTCTGCAACTGAAACATGACAGAAACAATTTTAATCAATTGAATTTGCACAGTATTCTAGTAGTATTAATATCAAAACAAATAGACTTATATTTCTCCTAAGTTTTACCTTTCAATAGTACATCTCTTTAGATCCAGGCATATCGCCATTCCAGACCAATGAATCAGATGTTTGGGGACACGTTAGGGTTTTCAAGGATGTCACACAAATTATATAGGTACCATGTGGATAGTGGACGTATCTAAATTTAGTTTTCGATTGATGTTCTGTAGAATTTTGGGTACTTGTGGACCCTGAATCGATTATACCCTTTGGGATTATTAATTTAAATACAGATCTACCTACATCATCTTTTGTTAATAAAAGAAAATAAGTGATCTTGTTTGGAGGGCAGATTGGACCACTTAATATTTTGAGTATAATATACAACTTTGTATTATTATGATATTATACCCATGGGATAAGTTGACCTATTGATATTACTAGTTCCTCTTGCTGAGGGTCAATTTTAAATTCGAAGTTTGTTAATAGAATTACAACGTAGGTGGTGTTCTAACAATTTCCTACTCATAGTAGGTAACTTCAAAATTGTCAGAGTAAATGTTTGTAATACCTGCGCCATTTTTACTAAGTGGAATAAAGAGAATTCTTAAGTTTTAGTTTCTTTGTTCTGTAACTTGAAAATAAAATCAAACAGTGTTTTAATTTGAAGTTATTTCATAGAATTTATTATTGTTATTTATATTTAGCGAAGAATTAAACTTTTTGAAATTTTATGAACTAATTATAATGTACCTAAGAACATTTGATAATAGCTATTTCATATTTTCTTGATCGGTCGTAAATAAAATATTAGGAAAAACTATATAAAAACTCAAAAATTAATTATTTCAAACTTATTTGACTTTTTATTTGATGATATATGATATATATTTATTTAAAACAATCCTAACTAATATTATAAATGCGAAAATGAGTTCGAAAAACGGATCATCATGAAATTTGTCATGCAGATAGCCTATGGTATGGACTTTTTATCTGGTAACGCGGGTGAAACCGCGGGGGACAGCTAGTTATGTATAAATTACAAATTTCCTCAAGTCTGCCGCTGCTTCCGATTAACGGCAAGGTTCCCAGTAGGCTGGCAGCGTTTCCTCTTTGGATATCCAAGCTGATGCGTTGGGGGAAAAAGCTCTCCCCCGCTGTTCTCCAGAGGCCTCGATTAATTTTAATTAAAATAAAAACAAAAAAGTTAACAGTAATGACGAAATACAAGAAACATTTTTTTTTTCTTATTAGCCAAATGCGGCCGCTGTTTTAAAATAATGGTTTCACAATTTAATTAGAATTTTAAATGAGACTTACGAAGACCAACCAATTATTTATCTGTCAACAGTAATTGCATGAAAAAATACTCCAACATTAATGCATTTGAATTGAAATATGTCTGTGATTTTTAATACACAGAAAAAATATCACGGACCAGTATTTTTCTATTATTGTAATTCTCTGTTATTTTACTGGTTCCAACATACAAAAAGAGAGTATGTTATACTGTCTTAATACCTATTGTATAAACCGTATAATAGTACAGTATTTTCGTCGATAACTAGTGCTAGATTAAATATACTCGTAATGAGAGTCTCGGATTTATTTATTACAAATTGTGTGAGAGTTGATATCGATTTTATTTGTAAATCTGTAGTTTACAAATATGTAGTTCATTAAAGTGTTTTTACCTCTCTTTACTCTTTTTACTCTCTTTTTTTTGTCTTTGTGTTTTTTGAGTCACAAACTTATTTAATTTATTTATTTAATCAAAGAATAATAAAACAATATTACTAACATAAACCCCCTTATTTCATGACATTACTATATAGAATCAAGTGCACTCAAAATTAAAATCAAAAAGTCATTTACTCAGTTTAGGCCCTAGTAAGGCACTTATAAACGTTAAATTACATACAGTACATACAGTTGAATTTACCACCGGTTCGGAATACACTTAAACTGAGAAGACTCCGGCAAGAAACTCAGCACACTATTATACAAATATTAGCTTTATTGTCAAAGCTGTGATTATACATTACAAAAACAAATTGTTATTCATAAACAATATGATAAGTTTGAACCTTACATAGAACATGAGTCAAAACCACCAGATTTCCGTTTGTGGGTAATATTAGGAAACTTTTGGATTGACGAAAATATTATTCCAAAACTTCTTGGTGGAAAGAGTCTATTTTACCTGAGGCACAATTTCTTTAGTTTTGAAAGTAGTATATTTATACGAATTTACTAGTTGTCAACCGCGTTCAGAAGTTAAATCGGGCGTTAGACGTTTTGAAAACTATCTAAATATTTTCCGGTACAATTATTATCTTTGATCGTTTGTGTTGATGTGAAACAAAAGATATATACAACGTGTAATGGATATTTCTATTAGTAATCCACTTTTTTGGTACTAGGCGCACAGATCACGGAAGAGAACATTTTATTTTAATATTAGCAAGTGACGCAAAATGGATTTTAATTCAATAAATTTGGACAACATATTAGTATGAATTTTTAAGTAATTTATTTGTATATATAACTTTTTATAGAGTCTGATGTATTCTTCATTCATTTCCGTTACAAGTTGTAGATATATTTCAGAAATATTTCTCATGTAAAATACCAAATACTTCTATTATCATGGAGAGACGTGGCAATGGTCGATTTATTGTTTTATTATTGCGTATCAAAATACGATTATTAAGTAAAGACGCGTGAAAACTTTCCAGACATCTTCAGAAAGTATTGATTGATAAATAATTACTCTTTAACTATAAATTATTCTTATTCTTACCTATATTATAGTACCAGGCAACTACCATCTCCACGCGGATAGGATTCTACCTTCATATGAAAGTTTTAGAATATATGTTTAACTATGTCGATTGAATTATCTACCGTTTGCAGGAGTTAATGGAGAGATAAGCTATATCCGTTCCTTTGAGTCTCAAAGGATAAATTACGTGCTACGTAGTGGAGAGTATGATACCTATTCAATAACAGTTGCTATGTAGAAGTATTAGTAATATCTATGGTAATATCTACGTCTAGTTTTACTCTTCTCTTTATTGGTGTCAAGGATATTGGGTGCATATATTCACATGTTAATGTGTTCATAAAATAAAGTATTTCTCATTTATCCAAACTAAATGAAAATCATAAATTATCTGATAAACTACACATTACTTGCAAATATATAAAGATACTTTGACTCAGACTCAATGCAAACAGACATTCATGCACACAAATTTGTGTCATAGATGGGAGCCATGGCTTGGCAATCAGATTACTTAACCTCCATATCAACCAGCCCGTCAAAGATTAACTATGTTGCTAAAGATATTGCTCTTAATAAACATTGTAAAAAAAAACGCCCTCCTCCTAGAGACGCCTTGCTCAACAGTTTCTATAATATTCAAGCGTGTCAGTGGGCGGCACCGTTTTACCAACATATGACATATACATTTTGTCTTATCGTTTAGTACTGTTGACACATAGTGCTGTTATAGAGTCGATATTAGACTGAGACGGCTTGCACTCGGTTATGGCATTTTCACAATTCACGGGGCACGAGAATGTCATTGTTTTCGTCTCTATATAGTTATGCAAGACTCCTTGCTCTGTGTTTATCTTCGATAGGTCAGATAAAAGTTCATACTCCACTTTACAAGCAAACCCGTGATCCATATCAAAAATGCCTGTTAAGACTTCCTTTTTACGCCATTCTACTTCCAATTACTAACAATACAAGCCGACTTTCAGTTGTCAGTCATCGCTATACGGTCGGTGTGAGCATAATGCAGGGATGCGATTCAGGACGAATCGGGGCCGCAGCCGAGAACTGGGTCACCGGAGCACCCGAGCACCCACCCGGTGGAACCTACAAACACAGAATCTGGAACGCAGCTTAAAATCCATAATTTGTAAATAACTATTCGTTTGATTCCTATGCGAAAATGCTGTTCTGTTTTTGAGTGGATACGTGGATGTTTTTTTTGTCAACGAGGAATTATCTAGGCTAAGTCAAGAGGTCATTACACTCATTTGTTGGCTGCATATTATGATCAATTATTAGGGGAGTAATATGAAATCCTAAGAAGATTTATAGGCTTAAAAAAGCCCCTTATTGCAAAATACGGTTTTACCGGTTTTACTAGGCTTGACTAAAACCGTATTTTATAATAAGTGATCAGGTTTAAAGCGTCCGTACGGAGGAAGCAAAAACAACGTTTATAAGTTTATTTAATAACCTTATAATAATAGTTTCTTATCGGCCCCTCGACGGTACAATGCATTAATTTGTCTTTACCACCAAATTAATCCAACTACCAAATTATGTGTTGATCACAGCATAAAATATTCATGAGGAGGTAATGGTGCCGATTCTGTTGTAAATCGCACTAAACTAATTTTAGTCACATCTCATCTCTTTCTTACGAACATGATTGAAAAAGGATAGAACATATTTTAAGTTGTCAAATTAATCTTTGCCGTCTTATTTTGCGTGTATTTAGGCGTAACCGCGATAGATGGCGACTAAAATTATATTGAAAACAAACATTGGACTAATTTGACAGCACTAAATTTCTTACATCCTTTTCTTATGTTCTTTGTTAGAAAGGGACATAGTGACATTAAAATTAGTTTAGTTGTGAACAACAGAATCAGGGCCAATATCTAGTTCTGTGTCCAATTAACATGCTTTGTGTTTGAATTAGCTTTGATTTCAATGCCTATATCTGCAATGTACCTACCGCGGCTTTCAAGGAATTTATTTTCTCTTCTGAACCTGATGTGCTTTTGTTTTCCATCCTATATAGATTCATAGGCATGTGTTTGACTATAATATCTCTAGGTACAGGTGGTAAGCAAACGAAAATTAAAGAGAACTGGCCCCCTAGACAAGATGGTTGTCGACAATGTAAGTAAGGTAACTCAGTTGTTGTGATGTCGATCTAATATAGTGTATGAGTTTTCGGTGAAGAAAAACATCGCGAAATTATATCTGTCAACAAGTACCGGTGTGTTTCGATAGCTGCACTAAACAGCCAGCCCCCTAGACGAGATGGTTATCGACAATCGTCATCGTTAGTAAACGATCAGCCTTTGTATAGGATTGAAATATCACGTGATTTTTAGCAATCTCTTATGTCAATCCTATACAAAGGTTGATCGTTTACTAACGATGGCGATTGTCGACAACCATCTCGTCTAGGGGGCTGGCTGTTTAGTGCAGCTATCGAAACACACCGGTACTTGTTAACAGATAAAATTTCGCGATGTTTTTCTTCACTGAAAACTCATACACTATATTAAATCGACATCACAACAACTGAGTTACCTTACTTATACTGTATACATCGATCTATCCAAGTAGTCCACATAATAAACCACGTTACTTCACGTCGAACTGGGTTACAATATCGGATGACGCGACGTGTCATGAGCACGTTTCGTGACGAGGGTTATGGGTGTATCTGAGCTTTGGATCTATTGATATCGTTGAGGAGGTGTTTCTACTTTAGATACAATGTTCTATCAAACACAATATGGTTGTTTTACTAATCACTGAAGAATTTTATTTAATATTCTTTGTCAACTTATGAAATAAAACTGCCGTACTCAGATATCAATTAAATAAGACATAATAAAATTATTCGGTATCTTTATACCTGTCCCTTTCTATAGCTATTCAAAATAATGACGTCTCTGAGTACAGCTGAACATAAGGTTAAGGTGCAGCCCAAACGACAGACCGCACCGCGCCGAACTTTTTAGTCTGTGAAAATAGAACCTAACGCGCAAAAAGTCCGGCGCACAACCCTTTGTTTTCACATAGAATTTTTGTGTGACCTTTTGTTTTTACATATGGTTAATATGAGTTTAGTAGATGCAACAGTGGCGTAGCTTTGCCCGAGACGGGCCCTTGCCGTTAAGCCCAAATGGCGTGTAGAGATTTTTCGGATTTTTGCATACACAAGTTCGGGGCCCCTGTATTGTTACTCGGGTATCAATACATAATCCTACTAACTACTACTGTGGCTACTTCCTAAGCGGATTTTTACAAAGCTTGCACATAAATAATTCAAAACTTGGCTTGATACTTTTTATCCCTCAAACTCCTTGTATCGGTAACTAGTCCAGAATAAATGACTAAAACATACAGAAATTGCAAATCTCATTAATCAATTTGATTTCAATAGGCATTATGATATCCAAGAATTAATTACCTTTAAATACCTATCAAATAGTCAGCTGTTCTAATAGGTTTCAAAATTTAATTGATAATTGATCCTTGACTTACAGTCAAGTCGAGGTCAATAAGTTCAGATTTTGGTTACAAATTGATTGTGTTTGGTCCAAGTTTGGCTTATTTAGATTACCTATTAAACTTTATGATTAATATCTGGTTTAGAATACCCTAGTGGAATGATTACTAGAACTGCACACATTTTGGATGTAAATTGATCCCGTGAAACACTTACACCTGTCAGGGTTCCGTCTCTTCATTTCGACATCATACAATAAAATCATAGAGTGGATTTTATTTCAACAGTGCACTGTTTCACGACGTTTACACCCGTTTCACTAATGTCTGTGAAAATTCCCGAATTTACACCGTATATAGGCGTCTTTTGTTTTGAGACCCACATTGTTCTATTTTCATCTGTATGATGTCAGCAATACAATGTACATTCACTTGTGAAATATATAGGTGCGTTTGTGAAAATACTCATTTTGGGCCACCTTAAGAATTAAGGCTCAAATTGTTTATCATTTATAAGTTTACTTTTTATGAACAAGTGGAGAAAATAATGGTCAGTTTACCAGTCGACCTTTCATGTCATGTGTAAGTATTGATATATAATAATACAATTTGTATCTATATATTTTTATAAGCTGGTTATCAAATAACTCAATATTTACTGTAGGTGGGAGCTACATTGAAATAGATTAGATTTCGGTAGGGGCTGATACCCTCGCGACCTTTTTGACCTACTTTTGAAACAGATGAACATCGAAACCACCGTTAGCAGTGCACTTCATTTTACAATGCAAGTTAATTGATTTAATTTTGCTATTAAATCGGGGTAGAGCTTTAAAAGTACTTACTTTTAAA
The DNA here is from genome assembly GCA_951394255.1 of Polyploca ridens. Classification (NCBI taxonomy): domain Eukaryota; kingdom Metazoa; phylum Arthropoda; class Insecta; order Lepidoptera; family Drepanidae; genus Polyploca; species Polyploca ridens. The sequence continues at coordinate 4,218,295 of OX596253.1, forward strand.
TTTATCTTCACTCATATTATAAAAAGCACTTACATATTTAAAACATAACGTGAAAAAAGATCGTGCACCCAATTAGTAAACTCTTAGTAGAAAAACGACGATTTAGAAGTATCTAGATATTTTATCTGTTAACTTTTAGGCAACCTCCTGCTGCTTTTAATCTTAAATTAATTATGTTTACAAAATACTCTTATCATCCCACCAAGTTAATATTTAACTCTCCGTAATCTTATTTGGTTGACGTAACGTTTGTGGGCGGCTGTTTACAAATTCATGCCACACGCTGTAGCTGCCCTTTCTGAATCATAATTCGTCGAGAAAAAAAGCTGTATACTAAATATAAGTCTGGTATATACATTAATAAGTGGCTAAGCGTAGCGTATTTCAGAATACATAATTCCCTGAAGTAGGCGTGTAGGTAGGAAATAAAATATATGGTTTCGGCTTGAGGCTTTTTATAAACAAAATGCCTCCAAGTTTGAACCTTGGTTCATTCATCATCATCAGCCTATAATGTCCCACTGCTGAGCACATGCCTCCTTTCACAAATGAAAGAGAATGGGCAATACTCCACCACGCGTGCCCACTGCGGATTGGTGGCGGTAGGCCAGTGGTCAACCTACTGTTGGAATTTTTCAAGCCGCCAAGGAGGCATCCAACTAGCTTAACGACTATCACAATTAAGTGATAACCGGGACCAACGGCTTTACGTGCCTTCCGAAGCACGGAAACGCTAGATTTGAAATACCACTAGGCGATCACCCATCCAGGTACCGACCACGACGGTGGTAGCTTAACTTAGCCAATCGATTAAGAACGGCTAATCATGCTACACCACGAGCGCTTCATTGATTGCTTGGTTCATTATTGACGATATAATCTATATAAAAAAAGTGGTTACATAAAAATCTAGAGTTTGCTGTATCAGGTCGTGGTTCAATTCCCACACTGGACATTCATTTGTGTGCATGAACATGCCTGTATATCCTGAGTCTGGGGGTAATATGTATTTACAAAAAAATAGTATGTAGGTAGGCGTATATGCTCCGCTTAGTTTGGGATCCAGATAGCCGGGTGTGAGGAATATCCAAGGATATTTATTTATTTATATGTTTTTTATTCCTAATCTATATCCTAATCCCAACTAATATTATAAATGTGAAAGTGAGTGTGTTTGTTTGTTACGCCTTCACGCCTCAACTACTAAACGGATCATCATGAGGCATGCAGATAGCCTATGGTATGGAGAAGGACATAAACGCGGTTGAAGCCGTTGGGCACAGCTAGTTACCTACAAATAACAGGTACAAATTATTAAAGTTTTACAAGGAACAACTAATTTTATTGAAATCTTGGGTGGGCCCAAGCTATTTCATAACTTTTGTCGACAAGAATTCCTTTAAACGTTTGTAGTTGAGGAACTTTGTTGGAATTTATTTTGTTCCACAATTAGGGAACCTGTAGGGATTCCGGTAATATTTTGGAAGTCTTGTGTTCTTGAGGCATTACCACTGAGCAAAAGTCCCGTACAGGCACATAATTCATTAAATATTATAAAGTTTCTTAGGCAGCTTCTTATAAATATTTATCGCCACTATATTAAAACATCCTATCAAGAAATAAATTGACTAATATTATTTATTTATAGAATATTTTATCGCTAGATACTTTCAGACGGTCGTCCGCCTACACATTGGCCGGGTCCACTTTTATCAGACTCTTAACTCAAATAAAGGCCTTTATGTATTTGGGAGATTTTATTTGTTAACTAGCTTCCGTCCCGCGGTTTTGCCCGCATCCCCGAGCTTTGTAACGTTTTCCCGGAATAAAAATGATCCTATGTGTATATCCATTACATATTCTATCTATGTACCAAATTTCATTCTAATTCATTGAGCCGTTTATGCGTGATAGAGTCACAATTATTCATCGAAATAATAAAACTAAGGAAGCGTAATTGTGAACAAAATCAACGCGAAATTCGGCTCCACACTTCACTACATTGACAAAATATCTCTAGTATTCGAACGAAAGAACACACATGCAAATAAGCCAATTAGCTGCGCTTGCCTAACGCGTTGTATTCCGGCAAGCGCGATGATTGGTTCTCGGCGAAACAGATAATGCGAATTGGTTCGTACGCCTGCTGCAGTGCGAGATGCGTGGACGATGTTATGCATTGATTGTAAGAGGATAAAGTATCGTATATTTGCACTATGCATATACGTTGTATTAATTAGTTGTAATTTAACTATACCACTCTATTATATTTATTTAAAAGTTTGTGATGTGCTTTTTGGATTAAAATATTTCTTTATGTGTTATAATTGTATGGATCTAAAATTAAGAAGTATTTTAATCAGTTTATGGTTTTTACATACGAATTATAGAGTGATGGGTCGCGTTAAGGTCAGATCAGAGGGCGAACCACAAGCTCTTAAAACAATATTATTATAACCTTATTTGACTTTTGTTTTTCTTTGACATATTATCCGACATCAAAACGGGACAAAAGTCGAATAAGGTTATTTTATTGAAAAAAAAACTAAAATGGCGGCTGGCACGCTATGCCATAAAGGTTCTATCCTCTTTATAATTATAGGTACTAGTGCATCACAGTTTAAGTGAAATATCAAAACGTGTTAAATAAATACGCATGTTGCGTTCATGTTGCATAACACTTTCCAGAGTCACAAGTATAGGATTTCAAAATGTTTATTAACTCACATATGAAAAGTGATTCCAGCATTCTTCATATCTGTATGGCTTCTACACCACTTAACAACACATGACGGCATATTTGCACAATGTAAACAACGCAAAACACAATAATAATCACAGTTCTAAGTCCCTCGCGACACGAACGCATCGACTCAATGATACCGGCGAACTGTCAGCGCGGTGCGTCTCTCTTTTTTGGCAACGCCCACCGCGGTTCAGTTTGCGAGGAATGATTTTTGAGCTCGAGTTACATTTCTTTAGTTTTATTATTTCGATGCAATTATTACATAACTTCAACTTATCTCGTACTAGTTGCGCCCTGCGGTTTCACCCGCTTACCCGAGGGATATATTGCTTTTCCAGGATAAGATTACCCTATGTGTTAAACCAGAACATGTTCTATCAGCGTGCCAAATTTCATTCAAATCCGTTCAGTTGTTGAAGCGTGATTGAGTAATTAACACCCTAACTTGCAATCTTTATTACTGATTAGTGAGAATCAGTGAGAATTAGTGAGAATTAGTGAGAATTAGTGAGAATTAGTGAGAATTAGTGAGAATTAGTGAGAATTAGTGAGAATTAGTGAGAATTAGTGAGAATTAGTGAGAATTAATGAGTATTAGTGAGAATTAGTGAGAATTAATGGGTATTAGTGAGAATTAGTGAGAATTAGTGAGAATTAGTGAGAATTAGTAAGAATTAGTGAGATATATATATTAAGGCGATGATAGCTCAGTGGTAGTGACGTCGGATACCGAGATGAAGGTCCCGGGTTCGAATCCTACAATGAGCCTGAGCTTTCGGTGAAGGAAAACATCGTGAGGAAACCATAGCACGGTGGTAGGGTACTTTGTAGTACCCGCCTGGCTGGATACCACCCTCAAGTTGAAAATCTGTCGCCAAGCACCTTTCGGTGTGTTCCGACAGCTGCACTTGAGAGCCAGTTCCTTCTAGGCTTTGTGTGCTTACCACCTTCGGCCGCATCATCACTTACCATGGTGACATTGCGGTCAAACACAGGCCTATAAAAAGTAAAAAAAATAAATAAAAAAATATGGCAAGTAGTGCTAGATTTACGACCTAGTACTTCTACATCTACAAATGTATTTAACCAAACACCCAAGACCCGTAACCTACGATAACTTTTACTGATGACCTCTCTTTGTTCACAGATCAAAATGGTGGTTTTGATGAGGCATACATTGGCGATGACACTCCTGATCATGAGTCTATCTCATGTGCTCTCAGCACCTGTTGCCCAGCACTCAGGTAAGTGCCATATTATAAGAACTTAAAATGAATCTACGTATTATTTCGAACAACTTTTAGGTCTCTACTAATACCATAACACTCTTTTAAACATAGTTGTTGGCGTAATACTACCTAAAGATCACATATATTACCCAACTGATAAGGCGCGTCGTGAGTCTTCGTTCGCACAGAAGAGAAAGTATGGCCCCGAAGATTAACGAAAGAATGCTTGAAACTTACATCAACCTTAGATCACTACTATACTCATAATACACTATAGCTGTTAGTTCCGTCTCACTCGCAAGTCACGCCCCTCCGCACGGCGCGCGTTAACATGACGGCAGCTGCCGACCAATAGCGGTTTCCCGCGCTTTGAAAATGTACAAAAAGTATCCTCTGCGCAGGTACATCGGTAAGCCATATTAGTTGGGTACTACTGTATACATACACATGTAGTACATATAATACTTAATAAAAGAAAGTTGTTGTTTTCGATTCCAAAGAAAATCTAACTTGGTAGAAGCAATATTTCGTATGATGCGTGGGAGATGTAAAAGATACGGTCAGAACATACTTTGATATTTCTTTTGCCTTTGTGATTTATGATCTACGTTTCTTCAGTCGTGATTTTTGCTTATATTATTTAGTGAATCACATCAAAACGTTCAGATTCAAATACCAATGTGTATTTAAGTTATTCTGTTACTATCCTTACATCTAAAAAACTAGCGTTTACTGCTTCAATATAATTCAACTTAAAATATCTAGTTCGTACGCACGTAAATATAATCTATCTCACGTCTCGAACGATTTTCCAAAATTCGGGGTAAAGGGGGGAAATACAGTTTGTATGAAATCTTATGTGAAAATTTATTGAAATATGCAACTTAACTAAATATTGTTTCAGAGCAAATAATATAACTAACTGTATTACCCGTCAGTAATATCAGATTCTGAGAACCAATATAAATTGATTAGCTCTTTAATGAATAGACAGTAGGTACTAATTCGTCTGGAAGTAAAACGTGGCGTTAGTGAGACGAATTCAATGAATGAATGCTTCATAATTTCAGGACTCACGAATGCGAGCTGAAACATTATTTCCAAGGCTGGTAGCCTGCTCGACTTGCTAATATGATTCCGTTCTCTCAGATATAATATATCCATCCGTCTGACATAATAAATTAAAATTATCCGTTCGGTGGTAATTTTTATAATCTTAATTTACTATCAAAATAGATTCTTCCCCACAGTTTCAAACGCGTGCATGAGGAATCTGGGGGCACGGAAGTGCCCCCCGCCAAGACAGCCAAGCGAAGCGAAAGGGCACTACCTACCTTTTCTCGAAGCGCTTCGTCGTTTTTTTGAACCCTCATAACTTGGGTTTGGATAATATCAAAGAAACAGAATTCTCAGGATATGATGTAATAGTAAACTTATTAAACATATTAAGTTTCAATAACATAGCTCTTATACTTTAGATTTTATTGATATCTAAAAAACCCCGATTTCGTCACTGACTTACTGATGATCATCAAAACTCATATGGTACTTCCTGAAGTCCTAGAAAGCTATGTGGCTTGGCCGTTTCACTACTACAAGAACTATTGAATAACAAAAAAGTAATGAACACATTTTTCACCTTACTCCCATGTAACGGTATCGAAACGGCCAAGCCACATATTTTGACTAAGGTGTAGAGTTTGTGAAGTTAGGGCATGTAGAGTAAGTGCACATAGAGTTATAAGCTTGGCTCTACATGAGATCTGATAACTTTTTGACAGTGCGAGCCATATGTTTTGACAACATTTTACATTTAAATGTTTTTGGTGGGATCTATATTTTCCCAGGATAATACGTATATGTACTATGTGTTAATCCAGAACATATTCTATCTATGTATCAAATTCATCCAAATTCCTTCAACCATTAATCGTGATTGAGTCAGAAACATCCAAACATTCGCATCCTAACTAATATTATAAATGCGAAAGTGAGTTTGTTTGTTACGCCTTCACGCCTCGACTACTCAACGGATCATCATGAAATTTGGCATGCAGATAGCCTATGGTATGAAGAAGGACATAGGCTTCTTTTTATCACGGGAACTCGGGTGAAATCGCGGGGACAGCTAGTTTATTATTTGGTGACATGAAATAACCGTTTGCCTGAGACATATTCGTAATAATAATTATTAATTTATCCGTTGGGTATACTATCCTTTATTACTACATTTCTAGGAACAAATCTAAATTAATTAGCTCTATAATTACCAAGACATAATTAATCCGCCTGAATGATTTAATACTTAGTGAGGCGGCGTCATAATTTCGGGACTCTCTGTGTTGAAATATAATTCCCAAGGTTGGTAGTCTGCTAGACTTGGTAATATGATCTTGTTCTGTTTGATATTTCTTTCCAATATACAATTTGTTATTTTCAAAGATTTATGAGGTATGTTATTCCACCGGTCTTAGAGAAGAATGTTTTTAAAACAAAACATAATAAGAGTTTTAGGTCCATAACAAATAACAAGTAAATTTTTTGTCAACCTTTGAGATACCGTTCGTTTTTGATTGACACAATCTATTTTTGAGGGTTGTGTCTTTTTGGTTTTGTTTTCCACTCTATATGCCCTATTGTATTATATTGCAACTTTCAACAAAATAAATGCGAACAAATCAAAAATTTTCTAAAACTTTTTAATTTTACATTGCGAGGAAACCATAGCACGATGGGGTATTTTGTAGTTGGCTATCACCCAAGACGCATGTAGGAGTCTGACCGCAGAACTCCAGACCGCTCACTCTTGGATCGGTGCGGGCGGCGGGAACGTAACGAGATCTTTTGTTTTGTGCGCTGTGTAATAAAGACAGGTCGTGGCCATTTTGTAAGGTAACGACTCCTGAGGGTAATATTAGTTTCCTTGAGACAGTATAATGTCTTGGAAATCTTGAAACACATAATAAAATTAAATTTAGAAGGCCATTCGTGTAATTTTCACCTATCTACGAATGTATAATACCTAGTTATTATTTGCATCACGGTATTGTGTGTTTTCTATGTTATCACCATGTAATAATAATCATAGTACTGATATTTTTTCAATAATCCCTTCATTGAAGTACAAATTAGATCTCTGTGGAAAAAAAAAACTAACTTCAAAGATGTAGTCAGAAAAGGAATAACAACTATTGTAGATACATTATACTGTATTGTGTATCTTATTTCATAGATAAGACCATCTCACGTCTGTAATAAATTTGGACCATATGATCTTGTCTCAGACCAATTTGTTTTAAATAATTTGTCTGGAAATATCATATTGCTGCAGACTGAATTTTTTTGTTTGTTTTGTATTTTCTGACAAATGTGTAATATTTTGAATATATAAAAGATCGCTTTAGATTCTTTGTTTGACCCTTGCGAATTTTATAGAAGTTTTGAAGTAGATACATATCTTTTGAAATTAGAATAAAAAGGTACAGTATTACCCAACTATTATGACTTACCGATGTACCTGCGCAGAAGATACATTATCAAATCGCGGAAACGCTATTGGTCGGCAGCTGCCGTCATGTTAGCGCGCGCCGTGCGGAGGGGCGTGACTTGCGAGTGAGACGGAACTAACAGCTGCAGTGTATTATGAACCTTATAGCAGTGATCTAAGGTTGATTGTAAGATTTGGGGTCGGCAACGTGCGAGTGATGCCCCTGGTGTTGCAAGCGTTCATAGGCTAGGGTAACTGCTTACCTGCGTCCATAGGCTAGGGTAACTGCTTATACTGTGGGCCGTATGCTTGTTTGCCACCTTAGTGATATAAAAAAAAAAAGTTTTAAGCATTCTTTCGTTGATTTTCGGGGCCATACTTTCTTTTCTGTGCGAACTTTATATTGATCTTTATTCAGTAGCAGTTGTACGTAGTATATTATTTACTCTATGGTAGCAGAATAATCTCGAAAATAATGCAGGACATGTCCAAATTGCGAAGTGTCCAATTGTGTAAATCTCAGAATATTACCAATGTCTGAAAATATCCAACACGCAAAATATCCAAGCCGTAAAATGCGGAAGTCGTTAATTCATTTAGACGTATTTTTCTGACTGAAGATTTCGCCACTTGAATATATTATTATTTCGCATTAGCCATTTTATTTATATTATAGGCAGTGGTACTTAGAGAGCCCTTTTTCGTGAACGCTTTATGGTTCAAATAATAATATTTCAATTAATATTAAAATTGAAAAGTACTTCTCATTTATTCAAAGAGGTATTTTCTAACGGTGTCGCCAGCATCGGACAGAATCTTAACTAGATTATGTTATGAATTAATCATGACTTTTAGTTTTAACAATGTCAGGGAACTATGGTAATTTTCTGTGACATTTTTTCTTATAATTATTTGAATTTTCTATATTATACAAATTTTACATAATATAATAATTGTTTATTATGGTCGCTAATTACCTTATATGTTAAAAAGCGACCTAAAATAAATAGGTAATTTTTTTACATATTTTGGAGAGTCCTACAGGTTCATGAAAACCCTAACTAACCCTAACTTAGCTGGATTTTTCAAATAAACACCGTGTTAGCGAAATCGTAATAAAAACTGTTTGATTCAGTAAATTATGTTGGATGGACCCCTAAGCTTTAGAATTTTGCTTTCATTTTTTCATGCAATATCTGAAATAAAATTTTTGAACGCGGAATTTGCGTTTGTGTTATAATTTATATTCAACGAACGAACGAATATCCCGGCCAACATTAAATTATAGCACTCTTACAAGATTTATAGCTGAAATTAATAGATACACGCACAATATGATACGCTCTCTGTCAATTCTATTCATGACTCAAGATAGAATAAACTGAGATCAATTCTACTGAGCTACAGAAGAGGACAAAGAAGAAGCTTTAATAAATTGGAGAAAATTTACAAACAAAGCTTTCCAGATTTCCCTAATTTAGAATAATCACGGCATAATGTAAATACTGGATTCCTTCCAACGGAGGCTTGAGTCCTGCGTAACTAGCATGTGGGTCGGTTAGACCCCGATTCGTTACGCACTTTTCAAACGCATTCCTAACCCTTGTGAAGGAAATTACGGGTCTATTTTATTTAGTAGGCTTACCGCAATCCCTTAGTTACGGTTCGTATCTTAACTGGCTGCTTTGTAATATTTTGTGCATTCGTATTGTAAGGGTTAAAATTGAAATTGTTTTTGATTGATTAAAACCTAAATTATAAGTAAAATATAGCTAACACGTTGCGAGCGTACTCTACGGTTGCGAGCCCGCCATCGTGCTCGTCCGCGCTGGGGCCTGCAAATTGATAATGGAGTAAGCGCCATTTTTAATTTCACTTGTCACACACTACGTCACAGTAGAGGTGGGCGCCGCGCCGGCGCGGCGGCGCCGCGCTGCTTGGTCCGCGCCGCCGCCGCCGCCGAGTATTAAAAAAATGGCGCCGAGATGTTAAAATCGGGCGGTAAGTGAGGCCGAGGGCTGCTGTGCATCCATGTCCACGATTCACTTGCGCACCAGTTGCCAGTACGCTCTTGTATTTCATTAGAAAATAAAAGAGAATTTAAAATTCAATCTCAGACGAAGAAAGAATCACAATCAGACAATTTATAATGACTCTCGAAAACAGCATATATGCTTGGCTCTGGAGTGATATTATGGCCCTATAAAATTCTTCAGTAAAGTTAAATCGCCTTCTTGAAGAGCTGGCCCACTCTACGTCTCCAGTGTCGTGTCATGTTGAATGACAGAATTGAAAATTTCTGCAAGCTCCTTCCAAATTGGAGTTACCTCGCCTTCAGGAGCTCTGCAGCTATGCCGTCATCCCCCGGAGCTTTGTTATTACAAAGCTGCTTCTGATGGCTTCTCCCAAGCTGACTGGCAAAGACCTTCGAGCCCCGATTTTGCTCTATTGCAGCCACAATGGCACATACATTTGCGCATCGGATCCGCTGTTTTGTCGTATCTGAAGACGATTGCGCTAATGGCAACTTGCTTCTCTTCCTCAATAGCTCCTTCCTGCAGAAGCTTAGACTTAATGCCGTTCCGCTGCGGCAATAAATGTACGCTTCCCACTTCTCGCACCACTTTTACCACGTTATCAGTTTTTTCATCAATATTGCCACAATTTGGGATTGCAAAGATCGTAGAATAGATTTCATCAACTCGACCCGTGTTTGAGGTTTGTAGTTGATCTCCAGTGTGCCTCCCACAAGTTGGTGGTCACTGTCGGTGCTAAAGCTATTTATCAGTGAGAGTCTCTGAATTTGTGCATTTTGTCTGGATGTCAGTGCATGTACCTGAACTAACTTCGGGAAGTACCTGTGTCGGTAAGTTTAAGGACTAGGTAGGTACGCTACCCGGGTCAAAACACTGCTGAATTCTACAAATGAGACTTTTAGTGATGAGAAACCCACCTTGGAAGGGCTAAATATTGTAAAAAAAATATATAATATTCGCAATTCCTATTTAATTTCTGAAAAAGAGCCGCGCCGCGGCGTGGCGCCGCCGCGCCGATCAGTTTTTACCGGCGCGCCGCCGCCGGCAAATTCTTGGTCGGCGCCCACCTCTACGTCACAGTTTCAAATATATTTAAGCCTGTCGATTATTACCACAAACTCAAAATAATCTCAATTTTATACCTTGATATCAATGCTATTTAATTTCATCACTTACTATAAATTATCTAGAATGCGAATAAAGTCGTGTGGCAAAAGCTAGTATACTTAACATGGATTATGAATAACGAGTACTGTGTTAAATGCTTCAATTTAACTTTCTAAAGGTCACGTTGCCAAACAGACGGCGTCGTATCTATAACACAGTTGTTCATGTTCAAACACAGATATCTACAGTAATTACAGTACAGACACTTTTGGCGCAGCTTTTGGGCATTAGGCGAAATAATTAAAGATGCGACTAAGCGTTATGGAGCTTGAAAACAGTAATGTCTTACAGAAGCGTTTCTAAGCGCTTATTGTTACCGTCCCCTTTGTTTGGATGTAATTGGTGTTCCATTAGCAGAGAGGGCCCTTTAATGACTCTTGTGGATGTTGCTGTATTTATTTATTCATGAAAAAACCATAAAAATTTTCGATATCGAATTCTATCCAAATGGTAAATGTCTATAAAAGAACCATGGCGAGATTTGTACAAAAAATAAAGATTTTTAGAGACGTTAGAATGACGTTATTATTGATCCTTGGTGCCTATGGAATAACTTGAGCCATTTAAAGTATTTTTAGAACCCCGGGATAAAAATGCGAATTTCTATAGCATTCCGGCGAATTTGACTATTCGCGACCAAAACCGTTATGTTGTTTTTATGTTTTGCGGGGTTTATAAAATATTTCATGTTTATTTACATGTTGCTGGTAATGTAATCTCAACATTGTAAGTGATTCAAAGCCCTCTAAAATGTTTTTTTTTGTACAAATCAATGTATGGATCTGGCCATGATTCTTTGCGTAGGTTGTGACCCTTTCAATATAATCAAAAAAATTGCTGCCTCTGCGATGTGAATCGCGTAGCAGTTTTACACGTAAATGCTTAATAAACGTAGAGATACGTCATTCGGAAACGTAGGTCTGTCGTCGACGCCGTGCCAAATGAGGCACTTTATAGGATGTCACATGAGGGATATTCAAGTTATTTCCGTTCCAGCAGTTTCTATACAAGGTAGGCATACCTTGTAATTCAGCTGAATTGCTTTTACGTAACAGTGATGACGCAACACCCGTTTTAGATTGTTTTGCCAACCCTGCTCTTGACATTGAACTCACTTTTTTCAGTGAATGGTTTGTTATGTTTTTTTGTAGACGTTGTTTTTGCGTTTAAGGACAGCGGTGGTTATTAATTATTAATTTTGCCATTTAGTAACACATTTTATTAAGCTTGATGACCTAAGGAATAAGAACACATTTGTGTGTAAGCTATATGAGTGGTACCAACCTATTTTTTTAAATCATCATCATCATCAGCCTATAATGTTCCACTGCTGTTCCTTTCACAAATGAAGGTGAAAGGGAATGGGCAATACTCCACCACGCGTGCCCACTGCAGATCGGTGGAGGTAGGCTAGTGGTCAACGTACTGTTGGAATTTTTCAAGCCGCCTAGCAGGCATCCAACTAGCTTAACGACTATCACAATTAAGTAATAACTGGGACCAATGGCTTTACGTGCCTTCCGAAGCACGGAAACGCTCGATTTGAAATACCACTAGGCGGTCACCCATCCAGGTACCGACCACGACTCAATTCAAATATCCCGCCTCGTTACTAATGTTTAACCTTAATCCTTAGTTATTTTAGTACTAAATTTGTATGTATATACACAAGAATATATGTTGTAGGCTTCAGTATGTAACGATTGCATTAAACGCACCCATTTATTCTGTTTACGACGTCAAATAAAGGTGAAGGTCAGCAATTTGGACGAGGTCAAATAAATCATGCAGGGTTTGTCAACCGCGGCCGTGCCATTATTCAACTAATTAATGTGTTGGTAGCCTATATAATTAACTTATTTGTCAATGCTATGGGGTAACATATATATTCTTTCATACCTCGCAGGATTAAGCTAAAGTAATAATGGGGAGATCACATTACTCAAATAGATAACAAATGAAGAAGTGGTCGAATGGTTTAAAATTTCAACAGGTCCCTATGCCTACGACGGTAGTCACTTACCGCCAAAGTGGATAGACCACCTGCCAGTTCGAGAACCTTCCGTCGTAAAAAATTACACTGGATGTAACAAATACGCCTCTTTTCCTCAGTATGTTTTTTATACTAATAGGTAGCAAACAAGCGTACGACCCGCCTGATGATAAAAAGTTACCGTAACCTATGGACGCTTGCAGCACCAGAGGTATCACTCGCTCACCTTATTAAACCTTGCAAAAATCTGAAGAATCCCGTGCTGTACTCCTTAGGAAGCGCTCGTGGTGTAGCATGATTAGCCGTTCTTAATCGATCGGCAAAGTTAAGCTACCACCGTCGTGGTCGGTACCTGGATGGCCTAGTGGTATTTCAAATCGGGCGCCGTGCTTCGGAAGCCATTGGGCCCGGTTATCACTTAATTTTGATAGACGTTAAGCTAGTTGGATGCCTACTAGCCGACTTGAAAAATTCCAACAGTAGGTTGACCACTAGCCTACCTCCACCGATCCGCAGTGGAGTATTGCCCAGTCCATTGTAAAAATTGCCATTGCTCATAAGTGGAACATTATAGGCTGGTGATGATGACTCCCTTGGGAAAACCACGCGCCGCGGAGCTAATATTATACTGATATACCTATTCCAAAGGATCTTGCTACCTGCTCTTAATAACTCTCCACTTTGTTCTGTTCTAATCAGTATTTGTTGTTCTCCAACAAGAGTTGTAAAATCTCTGGTTCTAGCCGTTAATTTACTGTAGGCAATAAAAACGAAACGATTCATTTTATAGGTCGACAATATGCTGTTGAGTTGATAACCACGAGCGTCTCAGTTTATTGCTCGTGTGTTTAAAGATTGTTTTATTGTTCATATGTCGGATTGAACGGATTGGTTTAATATTATAGGGTTAATGTGGCATAATGTCGTTTAAATAAATTATAAAAGGGGAAAATGTTGAATGAAAAATGAAATTTATTATATTCAACATAAGAAATAACAAAAAGATATAAAAACCTTTAAAAATATTTGTGTTAAAAAATATCTTTTGGGTTTCTTTTAATATTCAAGAATTGTGTATTCAGATTTGAATTATTGAATAATAAACATTAATATACGATAGTCCTTTGAGGTATCTACAAAAACGTGACATGAAATTATATAAAGATACTCTCGTGGCAACTGAAAGAAAAGGACGGGTATCTTTTGTTTCGTCAATTTATTTTGTTCCTAAAATTCGAGAGAATAATAAACGCATATTGAAATATACCTTCCATTTATCATCAAAACAAACAATTCAATGCGAAAGAAAGTACATATTAAAATTTTGTTAATTTTATGTCCTTCCTTTAGGGAGTTAGGCAGTAAGGGAGATAAGGCTCGCACAATTATAGTTGAAAAAAAAAAATGATTGACTTTTGTATAAAAACATAGATTTACATATGGCATCGTGCCTTTAAAATTCTTTATGGAAAAACTACAGGCTTTCTGGAATTCTTAGCAGTAATACGTTACCGATACAAAAATAAAACAGATTATATATTTTTTCTTTTTTCTCGAGTAGTCATGAGCAGGTCCACCCTCTGGTGTCCGCTTATTGTTGAATTTTGGGTCTCGTTGACTCGTCACTAATGTGCTCCAAATCACTACGTATGGTACATGCTACGAATTGTTGTAGTCTACAAATATTCGTAGCATGTACGTACAGATGGAAATTATCGTAGCACAAACTACATACATTCGGTCTCGTAGAGTACGTAAAATTTAAATAACGCCAACATATTTTCAAAGGCTGCGAAAGTGCTAAAACAAGTTGAAGTGGTCTACGCTATGTGCTCTGAGAATAACTATGTAGTGAGTTTATTAAACTGAAAGAAAAAATCATATCTGCTTTAGTACAGTGCACTGAAAAAAACTATAACTGTATTTATTATTTAAAGATAGGTAGGCCATAACAGGTTCTTCCATCCAAAATTCGGAGAAGCCTGACAGGGGTAGTACGTCCAACTTATAGAAGATCTCAGCCAAATAACCTTATTTTTATGGCAAGCTGCGGTAACTGCTTACAATCAGGCGGGTCGTATACTTTTTGTGATATTAGTAGTATAAAAAATACTTTATTTTTGTCCGTAAAGTCTTATTCATTCTTAGAATATTGACTCGTTATATTCATACTGTCAAATGCAAATATTTAAGTTAATTTATTCAAAGCGTTCATAGCAGATACGGAGCGACCTTCTCAAAGCTTAGGTACTCTGAATCGTGGAATTACGTCACTCATTTACGTGAATTTTCCTTTTGAAGGGAATTTTCCAAATTATAATTTTGCAGTCGATTATTATTAGTATTAATTTAAATAAAAATAAGTTAAACAAATGTCTTAACTTATAATGTTGTTCCTTATGCAAAATGCGTCAATCACGCAAGTTGAAATTCAGGTAACGTGTTCAGAAAATTATGAACAAAAATTATTTTCGTATGATTCCTAAAAAATACGCGGTAATAAAGATAAATCAGTTCTCTGTTGAAGCATCTTCTATAACATGACTGTTTTGAAAGAAACAGATTAACATGATTTATTATTTTTAATTCCACGCCACAGGTGGGTTCGATTCCCATCCAGGACATTCCCAAGCATGAACATGTCTGCTAGTTGTTTGGGTGTAATATTAATTTATGTAGTATTAGGTAGGTTTTTGAGGAGTGTGTGTGAAGTTTTGTTATTAACGTTCGTTTCTACCTTTTTAACTAAAATTATTATAACAATTATTATAGCAAAGGAGTGGAACTCTCTTCTGGGGTCTGTGTTTCCCGACACCTATAACCTAGATGTATTCAAGGCCAGAGTGAATAGGCTTTTTCTGGGTAAGCGTGCTACATCCTCGGCCTCGTCATAACTCCTCATGGGGTCAGTCGAAGGTCAAAGGCAAGCCCATTTAACATAAAAAAAATAACTTTTGTGTTATCCTTAACAAAAAACAATATTAGCCCTAATTACTCTTTCTGAATATAATTATAGTTTGCTATTTTGAATAAACATTTAACGTCTTTTTCCGCCTACAAATTGCAAACCTCAGAAAAATAGATTTAGGGTCGAAGTTGCAACGTCATGGTCGTTAATCGGTCATTATCGTTTAATCGTCTTACACAATTTCAAAGTATCTATTTTGCAGCCCATTGACTAAAAGGTCGTTGAACCACTGGTCACTGACCCGTCTCTCAGATTACTCGTATAAATTGTTGCATGGAGAGATCCTTTGGGCACAGATTTGGGCTAAGGTTGGTTTTTAGACCTCTTGTCCTCTATGGAGCAAGAAGATCGTTATCACGAGGGTCTGCTGATGTGATCAAAATTTAAGGTTATTTTTATTGCTGACAAAGTTTTATTTTTAGAAGCCTCCTTTTTAATTATAATACGTATTCTTACGCATGCAAATTTGATTATCAAGTTCATTTATCTTTGTGTGTAATTATATCAATTCAAAATTTCCTGTTTATAGTCAACAGTGAAACAATATAGTTCAAATTATCGAAGGCATAAGGGGGCGTCCATTAATTACGTGTCGAACCGAATCTCAGCCAACCTCACGTGGGGGAGAAGGGGGGTCAAGGCAAATATCACGTATTTCTTTTTCCGGAAGAAACAGGTGTGAATTTTATTAGCTCCCTTTTAAGTATCTATTTAATGTTCGATATTTTCAGTGTGACTCTAGACATGGACGAATAGATACTCTAGACTACTTTCTAAAAAAATAAAATAATTAGAAAGTATGTTGTTACTTTTTATTTAAACAAATAATACGCATTTAAAAAAATCTCACGTCATATTAGTGGGGAGGGGGAGGGGGTCGCGCCAAATCTCACGAAACCTCACAAAGGGGGAGGGGGTGTCGAAAAATCGCCAAAATCACCTCACGTAATTAATGGACGCCCCCTAAGGTCTAACTTTTTAAAACACAATCTATATTTTTTTTTTTTAATCTTTATTTATTTATAGAGGGTTTAACAATCTATACTTGAGACACGACTGAAGTTATGTCTACCATTCTAGAATACCCTAAAGTAAAAGTAATTTTAATTTGTTTGTAGATTTTAAATTATCTTTGTATTTTACATTTATAATTAAGTAAGTATGTAAAACAAGCAACTCAGCGCTTTAAATATTCATATGATACCGCTGTAATGGAAGAAAAAAAATTTTATGCTGATTTATAAAGCAAGTTTGAATAATATTTACTTAGATTAAAATTAGTAAAACGCATTAACGCTGAATTTGTAACAAAATTTAGAGAGAGAGAGCATATACTATAAGACGGGGCATCAAAATTTATCATCATTTTTGACTTAATATTCTAAGTCCATCACAAGTCTGATCAAAAAGGAAACTATAATTTAAGTTATTTCAGACCTTTATCTAGGGCCCCAAAAAGCCAAAAACATGATTCGAAGACTTTCATTCGATTTTTTTTTTTTTTTTTTTTTTTTTTTTTTTATACCACTAAGTGGCAAACAAGCATACGGCCCGCCTGATGTTAAGCGGTTACCGTAGCCTATGGACGCATGCAACACCAGGGGTATCACTTGCGCGTTGCCGACCCTGCAGAAATCTCTTCACACCCTTTTTGAAGAACCCCATGCTGTACTCCATTGGGAAAACCACGGCGGGGAGCTCATTCCACAGTCCAAGCGTCCGCGGAAGAAAACTCCTTTTAGCCCGCACAGTTCGAAACAATTCTGGTTTCAGTGTGTGAGGATGGACTCCCCGTCGATGGCGAGAGTTGCGATGGTGGAAAGTAGCCGTAGGCATCAAGTCGAACAATTCCTTAGAACACTCTCCGTTGTACAAGCGGTAGAACACACATAAGGAGGCAAAGTCTCTCCTTAGACTGAGGGGATCTAAACCGCTTGTGAGCTCGGGATCGTCAACGATTCTGACGGCACGTCGCTGAACCGAGTCTAAAGGCCCAAGCTGGTATCCAGGTGCTCCCGCCCATAGATGACAGCAGTACTCCATATGAGGCCGGACTTGCGACTTATAAAGTTGCAGTCTTTGCCCCGATGTGAAGTACTGCCTCGCTCGGTTGAGCACTCCAAGCTTTTTGGATGCCAGCTTAACCTTGTCTTCCAAGTGACTTCGGAACAAAACATCGCCAGAAATGTCGACACCAAGGATCCCAATGCTTTGGCTGATGTTTAAGGAAGTGTTCTGGAATTGTGGAGTCACAGACCATGGGGTTTTCTTAGCGGTGAACGCGCAGGCTTGAGTCTTGGTTGGGTTGAACTGGACTAGGTTTAGCCGACCCCAATCGGAGACACTAGTTAGTGTACTCTCGATTTCAGACACTAGCCGTTCGCGGCTTTCCTCTACCACGGAACGAGGGATATTTGCACGGCCCGTGTAATGGGCGTCCCCTGTACTGTCGTCTGCATAGCAATGAACGCCATCAATAGACAGCATATCATTGATATGCAGAAGGAACAGTGTTGGGGACAGCACAGAGCCTTGCGGGACACCTGCATTTATGTCCATGCTATCGGAGCAGCTACCATCAACGACGGCTTTAATGCATCTGCTGGACAGAAAGCTGGCGACCCATTTGCATAGTCCCTCGGGAAGCCCGTATGCTGGTAACTTCGATAGAAGACCCCGATGCCAGACCCGATCGAACGCCTTCGCCACATCTAGGCTCACTGCCAATGCCTCACCTTGGCTCTCTATGGCGAGTGACCAACGGTGTGTGAGATACACTAGAAGGTCACCAGCCGAGCGACTGTGGCGAAAGCCGTATTGTCGGTCGCTCAACAAGTCGTGATCCTCCAGGTATCTCAAAAGTTGCGTGTTGATCACTCGCTCCATGACTTTGGAGAGAAGGGAGGTGATGGCGATAGGCCTGTAATTCGTCGGGTCTGATCTGTCGCCCTTTTTGGGCACTGGGTGCACGTGGGCAGTCTTCCACGAAGACGGGACTTCCTTTTTGGTGTAGGAAAGTGCGAAAAGACGCGTTAGCACAGGACACAATTCAGGAGCACACTGCTTCAGCACCACTGCCGGTATGCCGTCTGGCCCACTCGACTTATGGATGTCCAGAGAAAGTAATTCCCTACGGACCTCCCGTTGGGTAATGCTTATCTCTGGCATGGAGCTGTTACACCGCGGGATGGTAGGCGGTGTGGCGCCACCATCATCCAAAGTCGAGTTCGAGGCAAAGAGAGAGCCTAAAAGGTCAGCCTTCTCTTTAGCACTATGGGCCAAGTTCCCGTCCGGCTTACGTAGTGGTGGCAAGGACGACTGGCAGAAGTTACCTTCAGCAGCTTTGGCAAGAGACCAGAAAGCACGACTTCCAGAGGGAAGGCGAGTCAGCCTCTCACCAATTCTGCCGACGAAATCAAACTTAGCCCTGGCAATCATTCGCTTACTGAACCTCGAGGCAGCGTTAAATTTGCGTTTCGCATCAGAGATGATAGATCATTTATTCGTTTTAAAAATGGTATTTTTTTAGCTTTAATATCATTTTCTACGTAAACGGCTTCAGGTTTCTGTCTTACATTTGTCTTACAGCAAGAAAACATAGTTTACTAGGGCATGGCAAACCAAAATTTTCCTAGATATTATATAACTCATTTTATAAATGAAATTAGTTTTTAAACGTTTAGTCAGTTACTTTTGGACCATTCTACGTTCAAACGTCACACGCGATATTCAACTTTGTATTCGTCCTCCCTCGAGTTATAATAGCAATGAATAGGCAGCGGTTCTTCAGTACCGCGCAGTGCGCTCAGGAGAAAGGATGTATTCGTTTTTTTGTTTTTTTTTTTTTTTTTATTTGTTTCAATTTCGACGAGTTGTTTGACATGACAATGTTTGTAAACAAATGACACTCTGTCCACCAGTTCAATTACTTTTTGACGTAAAAAATTATAGAGAAAAATGAATCTTAATCCTGTATAGTAAGATTCTTTTGTAACATCATACCTTTGATTTTAACAGATAAACCTTATCACAAAGCATTAAAATTGAAACTCGTGGGTATTCTTAAACGTCAAAAACTGATGACCCTGGTTGGCAGAGTTTATGTTTAGTTTCATTTTAGAATACAAAAGGAACAGATCCAGTGGAGTCGCCAACGAAACATAGAATTATAGTTAAATTAGAAGTAGCAGTATGAGAACCTAGATTTGTCTGTAATCATTGTATTTTACAGATATGGATTATGTACTTTTTCACTTAGCGAACGTTCTTGTTCAATAAGAAATCTAATATATAAAAATAAGTCGGGTTTTCCTTCCTGACGCTATAACTCCAGAACGCACGAACCGATTTCCACGGTTTTGCATTCGTTGGAAAGGTCTCGGGCTCCGTGAGGTTTATAGCAAAGAAAATTCAGGAAAAAACGCGGGTGAAACCGCGGTGGACAGCTAGTTTTATATATTTTGATGTGAACATTTGTAATTATTTTATTGATTGTAATATCAGATTGTATTAGAAATTATTTGACGTTATAAACTTCAGTTCTACATTTTTGGCATTATTTTGTAACCTTTTTTATATTCTCTCGTTTCGTTGTATAAAACTAGTAAATTCAAAATCATCATCATCATCATCAGCCTATAATGTCCCACTGCTGAGCACAGGCCTCCTTTCACAAATGAGGTTGTAAGGTAATGGGCAGATACTCCACCACACGTGCCCACTAAGGATCGGTGGAGTTAGGGCTAGTGGCCAACCTACTGTTGAGATTTTCCAAGCCGCCTATGAGGCATCCAACTAGCTTAACGACTATCACAATTAAGTGATAACCGGGACCAACGGCTTTTCGTGCCTTCCGTAGCACGGAAACGCTCGATTTGAAATACCACTAGGCGGTCACCCATCCAGGTACCGACCACGATGGTGGTAGCTTAACTTTGCCGATCGATTAAGAACGGCTAATTATGCTACACCACAAGCGCTTCAAATTCAAAATATTTATCGTAAACTGATTGATTGTTGATATATCAACGCACAGCCCAAGCCGCTGGACGTAGACTATAAATTTTGCACAAAGATACCTTATACGGTGTAGGCATCCACTAAGGAAGAGTTTTTGGATATTTTCTTATGGATTGGATTATTTATGGATTGAATGAAAGTTTCAATGAAAGTCAGTCAGTTTTGAAGTTAGAATCTTCAAATTATGTGTTTAGGGCTGACGATTGTGATAAGTGTCTCAGCGTTTTTGATAATTCCACCCCCAAAGTGGTGAAAAGGGGCATGAAATTTTGTATTCAAGTTGTTTATTCACAAAATTTTATATTCAAGTAAAAATATCGTACACGTGTATCGTGTTATTACTAAGCCTCTACTGCCGCCCGTCTATTTGTCTACCTGCCTGTCTACCACAAGCAAATATCTCAGCTGTCAGGATCACATCTTTGTGTGCCGTGCTAGGATATGTATTTAAGTTAAGGAGGATATTTGCTGTCGTCGTCTCCATGGCCTCGAAGACAGGGACCTGTCAGTTTTGTGAGCGCGCGTAGATCACGGTGTCCACACCAAAATTTACGCGTACCTTGACAGGTCCCACAGCGATGACTCCGAGACAAAACGGTTATTTGAGCAACTGCAATCGATGACTGACAAAGTACTGAAGCAGTACCCCTCCGCGGAGTTAGTGATTTTAGCTTCAACGCTCACCAAGTTGAGTGGCATGGTTCTCGGTCCACTGACTTTTCGGGGAAGACTGCTCACGACTTTGCTCTGGCCTATGGCTTCTCGCAACTGATTCTTTCTCCTACGAGAATCCCAGATATTGAGAGCTATACTAGCTCCTTACTGGACCTTCTGCTGACTATGCGACCGGACGGCTATGCAGTGACAGTGGATGCGCCACTCGGCTCATGGGACCACTGTCTCATCCGGACGCAGGTGCCTTGTGCGTGGCCCGATTTGCTCCGGTCACCCGGGTGTCGTCGTGTGTGGCACTATAAGTCAGCAGACTGGGATGATTTGCGTGGATACTACGTATCGTACCCGTGCAGGCAGCTCTTCTTCGCAACAGAAGATCCTGACACCTGTACAGTTGCCGTCGCTGATGCGATACTGGCGGTAATAGAATGTCCTTGAACATCAGTAAAAGCATCAGGATCGTCCTCATCGTCCACTCTCTTGAAGTGAATCCTTGATACATCTAAATCTGCTGGCACTCATGACTTGCATGCCCAGGTTCCGAAATTCTGTACTAAAACTATTGTTTTCCTAATTACCATTCTGTTCAAAAGAGCCTTTCTTGATTGTTATGTCCCTTCTGTCTGAAAGTCTGCCTTCATTACCAATTTACAAGAAGGGTTCTAAATTAGAAGTAGCCAACTACCGCCCTATCTCAAAATTATGTATAATATCCAAAATACTTGAATATCTTATCTAACATCAAGTTTACGCAGCTTTAAAGAACTCTTTCCACCAAAGCCAACATGGTTTCTTAACAGAATTGACCATAGTCTTCTCTTATCCAAGCTAAAAGGCATAGGCATAAGAGGTGTCGATGGTTTTCATCTTACCTAGAAAATCGGAGACATGCTGTTGTTGTCAATAACTACATATCAAGCTAGGTTCCCATATGTAGTGGCATTCTCCAGGGTTCATTACTGGGGCCTTTGCTATTGATAATATTTATAAATTAACGAAAACTGTGCATTAAGACTTCTCATGTTCTTTGTTTCTGATGCTGACGCACTTCAATCTGACTTGGGTCATCTAACTGATTACTGTACGCTCAATAAACTTGACCTCAATCCTGTTAAGTGCTCTATTGTTACTTTCACACAGAAAGCTAACAATTATCTTCCCAATTATTAATTGCAAGGTCAAGAATTGGAAGCTCAGGAATGTATACTTGTCTCTCATGATTCTAAGTTAACATTAAACAGCCATATTGAGCGTATAATAGCAAAGACCTTGGAACCCTTGGATTTGTGTTCTTGCGGCGGCGTCGTGTGACGGGTCACTCACTTCCCTCCAATATGGCGAGGAGAGCGATGGCTGCCACATGCGTCATACTTATGAACAGGTGCTGCTTGTGGGGGCTGGTCTGCCTAAGTTTGCCACTTATTTATTTACTTATTAAATATAGATTCAGTCTACTTTGCCGCCGCACTGGGGCACGCAATTGTTGTCAGTGCGATTAGAATGTAAATATTATGTAATTAATCTAAGCTTGTTTTGAAAAGACTAATTGCTGAGTTTATTGCCGGCTCTTCTCAGCAAATGCAACCTTCCGAACCGGTATTAGAGTATTACAGTCAGACTTTTCATAAGTGCCTGCGAAGGTCTATTTGAATAAATGATTTTGAATTTTGAATTTTGTGATGCGTATGAATGTTTCACTCAAGTAAAATGGTTAAAAATATTGTATTGCACTTACGTCTGAAGCCACTTGGAGTATGCATTGCAGGTTTAGAACCCCAGATACAAGGACCTTGTTTCAAGAATCGAAAATATCTAACAGATATTTCTTGAATACCTCTGCTACCTCTTTAAACATAAATATGACTCGTCTATGTACCTTGATCTTGATAAGAAACATCACCTGTTACATCTGCACCAGCGCTGCGAAATTGCCGACCTTACTTACCTGTTGAAGATAGTATCTGGAAGTGTCGACTGTCCAGAATTACTATCTAACATATCGTTATATATCCTCTACGCCTAATTGGCGGTATAATAGTCCCGCATGCCTCTACATGTTACAGGCAGAATGCCTTCCTTCTGCGAGCTGGCGACAGGTATAATAGGCCTTGCACATGAGCATGACATTGATTTGTTTGATTCGAGCATTGTTTCAGTAAGGCGCAAACTCAGTCAAATCTTTTTCTTAGGTAAGCTGTTAAGAATAATATCTTCTGTGAATTATTCCTATTTTGTGTTACATTTCTAAATGTTGTCTTTATTTTTTAGTAGGTTATCTTTATTTTTAATCCATTTATCTTTATTAATTTGTTAATCCAAAGCTGTTGGTTTTTGACACTGAAACATTTTAACCAAATTACTCAGTACGAAAAATCCCTGATTCAGTATTAACCACCCATGGGTTACAGTGGATAACGTCACCATCTTTTTTAAATGTATATATTGTATTACTGAACTTCCCAAGTCCTATCTTTGTCTTTGATTTTCTAACACAGATGTTAAACGTATATTTTAAGAATAAAACTAACCTTTTTGAAGCGAAACTAGCGCGATGATAATCAGTTTAAAAAAAAATATCCACACTGACCCTCTCTCCCCTATAGTTTTATTATTTTTACTCTTTTTAGTAGAGTTTTTGTAGTAAATGAATATTAAAAAGCGGCTCTTGAGGCTACTTCTTCGGGGATAATGAGCGTGACGATGGAAAAATATTTATTTTAAAAACTACTCCATTCTTTTTGTGATATTTTCTTACTCGCGCGTCATCAATCGCGCAAATTTCTATCGGACACTAGGTCGTGCTATCGCGATACAGACAGCAGCGCGTCTTATACATGAGGGGTGGCGGGGTGTGTAGGCGGAGCGAACGTGGGAATTTATTTTTCAGGGTATGGTCTTATAGTAATTTATTTGAAAAAACTAGCCGCCTTACTCATAAAATATACAGTGTCACTCTATTGTCATAGTCAAATAATGTGACATTATTTATGTGACCATTTAAACAGTATCGGCCTTACTCATAAACGCTATTTAACTAAATCTACTGAAAAAACGGTCAAATAAATAACGTCACCTTGCTGTCATTGTCAAACAATTTGACGTGATTTAGGTGACCACTTAATCAGCTTATTAGTTAAATAACGTTTTATGAGTAAGGGGGTAATAGATTAGTCACCAATTAATGGTCACCGTACATTGGCAGCACAGCGTAACTTCATGGAGCTCTGGCGATCTTACCTCAGGAACACAACACCATAATATAGAAATTGTAATGTTAATTGGCTCCAATCTTCTATAAGACGGAGGGTAACGTTCCTGGTAGAGTTGCTCCGAAGTTTGACCAGGAGAACCATTACTTATAGGTATATTACATTGTCGATATTCAAAATATTGCTGCACGAGGAGAAAAATCATGCATCTGCGAAGCTTGGTATAGCTAAAATAATATAATTTTATTATCTCGTGGTTTCGTATTAAGTTCGGTACACTGTGCTGTAAAACGGCCATATTTACGGCAGTTAAGCTTTCAATACGTTCTTTGAAAGTTTCAAGTGGTTTTATTCGCATATATGGTCCACGTAGACAAATTACAGGCATTAGACGCTTCACTGTTAAACTATTATATCCAACTGATATGGCGCGTCGTGAATCTACGTTCGCACAGAAAAGAAAGTATGGCCCCGAAGATTAACGAAAGAATGCTTAAAACTTACAATCAACCTTAGATCACTACTATAAGGTTCATAATAAATACACTGCAGCTGTTAGTTCCGTCTCACTCGCAAGTCACGCCCCTCCGCACGGCGCGCGCTAACATGGCGGCAGCTGCCGCCCAATAGCGTTTACCGCGCTTTGAAAATGTATTTTCTGCGCAGGTACATCGGTAAGCCATATTAGTTGGGTACTAGTAGCGTTTCTGAGTAAGAGGGGTAACTTATTGATATTACTTTCCTTAGTGGGTGCTAACGTTACGTAAGGTTGACTCCGAATATCTCATGCTACTATATTTAATTTAATTAACATTATAAATATGAAATGTTGTGTACCTGTACTTCAAAATCGGTTTAAACAACAAGAAGATACGTTAAAATAAAGAAGCAGACACGAATCATAATAAAAACATCACACTCTGTTATTCAGGTAAACGTGTAAAAATTGCTTCTAACAAGGGTAACCTGGCTTGATAGCACCTATATAACGTTTTTCAGCTGTGAATTTTTAATATTCAGTAAACTTTATTCGAGGAATAATTTATATTTTTTCTTATATAATAATTTGCGGCTAATTCGCTAATCAAGCATACGGCCCGCCTGTTGGTAAGCGGTTGCCATAGCCATATGGACGCTTGCAACACACGAAGTATCGCTCACGCGATACCGACCTCTTTCTTCTCCCCAATGAGCTCTGGCGACCTTACTCACGCGCAGGAACACAACATAAAGTTATTTGGCTTCGGTATTCTGTAAAATCATCTATCTAAAAATCTGACAATCATATGTTGTATCTATATATATAAAATTCAAAGTCCTGACTGACTGACTGATTGACTGATATATCAACGCACAGCCTAAACCACTGGTCCTAGAGACATGAAATTTAGAGGGTATATTCTTTGTGAAGAGTAGGTATCCACTAAGAAAGGGTTTTTCGAAATTCCACCCCTAAGGGGGTAAAATAGGGGATGAAAGTTTGTATGAAAGTCCGTCAGTTTCGAAGTTAAGATCGTCAAATTTTGTGTTTAGGCTGAAGATTGAAAATTAATTTATACGTGTCTCTGCGTTTTTAATAATTCCACCCTCGAAGCGGGATGAAGTTGGGTTTCGGGTTTCTTTTGTTGTATTGTTGTAGAAAAATATGTCATTTGTTTCCTGTAGGCCACGCGGGCGAAGCCGCGAGCAGACGCTAGTTTATCATATAAAAGACGATGGAAACATTAAATTTAAGTATATTATCTTTCAAATAACTGTATTAATCGTTATTTAGATTTTATAAGTAAGAGGGGCGAGTCTTTATCCAATAACTTATTGGTTTATTACCTTTCAACCCTGCGGCATGTAATTATTTTACAAATATTGCAAACTACGTGTAGGTATCTCACATTATATATTACATATGTACTTAAATTACGCCCTTGACCTTTGCCATGAATATCCCTTATATTAAGCAGTAAAATATAAATTTGTATAATTAAGTGTTAAGATAAGATAAGATAAGATAAAAATTTATTTGAGGCACATAAAACACTATTACAAATTACATTTGAAACGATGACATCTACTATAGTATAAAACTGTGTCGCAGATATCAACGCCCTCCTCCGTTTTACAAACATGAACAGAGTCTAAAACAGTAAGAAATGATGACCTTAAATCTATCATGCAAGACAAGATGTTATTTTGAATTGTCGAGTGTAATTGTAAAGTGTGCCTATATGAACTGTGTGAATGTTAGTGTGTGTGTTAGTGAGTGTAAGTTAGTGTGTGTGAATGTATGTAGTGTGTGAGTTTTGTGAATTTATAGTGCTATTTACGCGATAATAAGTTTTCAGTCTCTTCATAGGACAACAATTTGAGCCATTCGGTACATTTTAATTTGCACTTATATGAAGGTAGCTGGTGTATATTTAGTTCCTTATTTATTCTGTTGTACAGCATAGGACTAATAAAATAGTAGTGACGACCTGCCACAGCTGTGCGATGAGACATATACTGACAAACTCGATCAGATCTACGCTTCGAATTTGTAACTTGGGCGTCATAAAAAGTTTGGGAATGTTTACGGAGGACTGTTTGAAGAACGAAAAGCTGTCGAACACTAAGTACTTGGCTGATTGTGTAAAGGTCGTGAGTGGGAAAGCGCAAAGGTTTTTTAGTAAGCACTTTTAGGACAGCTCTCTGAGCTCTTTCGAGTCTAATCATGTGCGTTTTAGCTGAGCCACCCCAAGAACTGATGCAATAAGATATAACTGATTGTCCGAGTGCATAATAAATAGTTTTTAAGGATTTAAAGTCAACAAAACATAACTTTTTAAAAACAAATAACAGTTTCCTGACGCGAGAAAGTGTAGTTTCAATTTGCTGTTTCCAGGACAAAGTACCATCCAACATAACACCAAGATATTTTATGCAAGATGCACGTTCAATAACTTTGCAATTGCACATGTCTGAAATAGCATCCCCAGAACAAACGTGGGCAACGATAGTGTAGTTGAGAGGGGGTAGTGACGCGAGGCTAGGAGCAAAAGGAATGAATTTAGTTTTAGATACGTTAAGAGTAAGGAGGTTTGTGGAGAGCCAGTTCATGACACTTCTGAGGGCATTATTGGAATAGTCCCTGACTTCCTGCCAGTTTCGTCCACTCACAAGTAGCGCAGTATCATCAGCGTAGGTAACAATTTTACAGTTGGGAAGGGATAGGCTGCAGAGTTCATTAATATAAATAAGGAAAAGGGTAGGTCCGAGGACACTACCCTGTGGGACACCAAAATAAAGGGGTTCCAATTTACTTTTATTACCATCTATCACAACGAACTGCGAGCGATCTGTTAGGTAGCTGCGAAACATGTCAAGCGCTACACCCCTTATACCGATGTTTTCTAGTTTGGAAAGGAGAATAGGGACAGAGACAGTGTCAAACGCCTTAGAAAGATCCAGGAATATACCTAATGTTTTATGTTTCTTTTCAAAATTTTTAACTATCGTATCTGTTAGCTCCAGGACAGCATCTTCCGTGGACTTGCCACTTCGAAAGCCGAACTGGTTTGCTGACAAGAAGCTATTTCCATCTAAGAATTTTAACAATCTACTGTTTAAGACCTTTTCAAAAATCTTAGACAAAGCAGACAGAACAGAAATTGGTCTATAGTTTGTAACACTGCCTCTGTCGCCACTCTTGAAGATGGGGTGCACAACTGCCATTTTAAAAACATTTGGGAAGATCCCTAAGGAGAGAGCGGTATTAAGAACGTGAGTAATAATAGGGATAAGAACATGTCTAGCAGACTTGATTACAGCAGTAGAGATGCCATCCCAGCCAATAGCACACTTTTCTTTCAGACTCAGAATTATATTTTCTACTTCCATGTGGGTCACACTGTATAAAACCATTGAATTTAGAG
The DNA here is from genome assembly GCA_951394255.1 of Polyploca ridens. Classification (NCBI taxonomy): domain Eukaryota; kingdom Metazoa; phylum Arthropoda; class Insecta; order Lepidoptera; family Drepanidae; genus Polyploca; species Polyploca ridens. The sequence goes on from OX596253.1 coordinate 4,246,732, forward strand.
CCATTTGGCTAGTTGCGCAAAAGGAGGAATTACTAGTGTGCAGCAGTCTGCTTTTGTTAGTTGGTGGTACAATGTTTGCAGCTAGATCTTTTCCCACATTAGCAAAAAAGTAATTAACGCTGTCAACAGATAAAGATGGGTCATCACAAAGCTTTAACAGGTGCGATGAAGTCGATTTCTTCTTGTCGAGATTGGCAATTTGCGTTATAGTATAACGTAGGAGCTAGGGAGGAATATGGATGAGTTAATTAAATAATAGCTTCTGGGTGGTTCTGGGAAGCTGTTTGATTAAATTAATTTTCAGTTCGCCTCAGTGGTACCAGTAGAATAGTGTAAAGATTGACTAGAGATAGCAGGTGCGAGTACAGTGGTATCCAACTTTTTTTTTTTTTTTTTTTTTATACCACTTAGGTAGCAAACAAGCATACGGCCCGCCTGATGGTAAGCGGCTACCGCAGCCTATGGACGCTTGCAACACCAGGGGTGTCACTCACGCGTTGCCGACCCTGCAGAAATCTCTTCAGACCCTTTTTGAAGAACCCCATGCTGTACTCCATTGGGAAAACCACGGCAGGGAGCTCATTCCACAATCTGAGCGTCCGCGGAAGGAAGCTCCTTTGAGACCGCACAGTTCGAAACAATTCTGGTTTCAATATGTGAGGATGGACTCCCTGTCGATGGCGAGAGTTGCGATGGTAGAAGGTGGCCGTGGGCATCATCTTAAACAATTCTTCAGAACACTGTCCGTTGTACAAGCGGTAGAATACACATAAGGAGGCAAAGTCTCTCCTCAGACTGAGGGGCTCTAAACCGTTTGTGAGCTCGGGATCGTCAACTATTCTAGCAGCACGTCGCTGAACCGAGTCTAGAGGCGCAAGCTGGTATCCAGGTGCTCCCGCCCACAGATGACAGCAGTACTCCATATGAGGCCGTACTTGCGACTTATAAAGTTGCAGCCTTTGCCTCGATGTGAAGTACTGCTTCGCTTTGTTGAGCACTCCGAGCTTTTTGGATGCCAGCTTAACCTTGTCTTCTAAGTGACTACGGAACAAAACGTCGCTAGAAATGTCGACGCCAAGGATCCCAATGCTGTTACTGATGTTCAAGGACGTATTCTGGAATTGTGGAGCCACAGACCATGGGGTTTTCTTAGCGGTGAACGCGCAGGCTTGAGTCTTGGTGGGGTTGAAATGGACTAGGTTTAGTCGACCCCAATCGGAGACACTAGTTAGTGTACTCTCGATTTCAGACAACAGCCGTTCGCGGCTTTCCTCCACCTCGGAACGAGGGATATTAGCACGGCCCGTATAATGAGCGTCCCCTGTACTGTCGTCTGCATAACAATGAATGCCGTCAATAGACAGCATATCATTGATATGCAGTAAGAACAATGTTGGGGACAGCACAGACCCTTGCGGGACGCCGGCATTTATGTCCATGCTATCGGAGCAGCTACCGTCTACGACGGCTCTTATGCATCTGCTGGACAGAAAGCTGGCGACCCATTTGCATAGTCCTTCGGGAAGCCCGTATGCTGGTAGCTTCGCTAGGAGACCCCGGTGCCAGACCCGATCGAACGCCTTCGCCACATCTAGGCTCACTGCCAATGCCTCACCTTGACTCTCGATGGCGAGAGACCAACGCTGTGTGAGATACACTAGAAGGTCACCAGCCGAGCGACTGTGGCGGAAGCCATATTGTCGGTCGCTCAACAAATCGTGATCCTCTAGGTATCTCAGGAGTTGCCTGTTGATCACTCGCTCCATGACTTTAGAGAGAAGGGACGTGATGGCGATAGGCCTGTAATTCGTCGGGTCCGATCTATCACCCTTTTTGGGCACTGGGTGCACGTGGGCAGTCTTCCACGAAGTCGGGACTTTCATTTTGGTGAAGGAAAGCGCGAAAAGACGCGTTAGTACAGGACACAATTCAGGAGCACACCGCTTCAGCACCACTGCCGGTATGCCGTCTGGCCCGCTCGACTTATGGACGTCCAGAGAAAGCAATTCTCGCCGGACTTCCCGTTGGGTAATGCTTATCTCCGGCATGGAGGTGTCACACTGCGGGATGGTAGGCGGTGTGGCACCACCGTCATCCAAAGTCGAGTTCGAGGCAAAGAGAGAGCCCAGAAGATCAGCTTTCTCCTTTGCACTATGGGCCAAGTTTCCGTCCGGCTTACGGAGTGGTGGCAAGGACGACTGGCAAAAGTTTCCTTCAGCAGCTTTGGCAAGAGACCAAAACGCGCGACTTCCAGAGGGAAGGCTAGTCAGCCTCTCGCCAAACCTGCCGACGAAATCGAACTTAGCCCTGGCAATCATTCGCTTACTGAACCTCGAGGCAGCGTTAAATTTGCGTTTCGCATCAGAGATTTTAGGGTCCTGACTAGTTCGGGCCGTGGTCCAAGCCTCATACAAAGTCTGCTTATTTTGTCTAGCATCTTTGCAGGGCCGATTAAACCACGGTCGTTTCTTCACCCCTGCAGCCACAAGCGGGTTTGGTATAAAACATTCCATTCCCGCCAGTATCGCCTCAGCGACGGCAGCTGCACAGGTGTCAGGATCATCTGATGCGAAGCAAAGCTGTCTCCACGGGTACGATGCGTAGAAGTCTCGCAATCCATCCCAATCTGCCGACTTGTAGTGCCATACTCGTCGCCTTCCGGAAGGCCGGGGCGAATCAGGTCGGGCGCATGGCACTTGCGTCCGGACGAGACAGTGGTCCGATGATCCAAGTGGCGCATCCACTGTCACTGCATAGTTGTCCGGTCGCGTAGTCAGCAGAAGGTCCAGTAAGGAGCTAGTATGGCTCTCAATATCTGGGATTCTCGTAGGAGAAAGAACCAGTTGTGAGAAGCCATAGGCCAGGGCAAAGTCGTGAGCAGTCCTCCCCGCGAAGTCAGTGGACCGAGAACTAAGCCACTCAACATGGTGAGCGTTGAAGTCTCCTAATATCACTAACTCTGCGGAGGGGTACTGCTCCAGTACTTTGTCAGTCGTCAGTTGCAGGTGCTCAAATAACCGTTGTGTGTCCTTATCACCGCTGTGGGACCTGTAAAGGCACGCGTAAACTTTGGTGTGGCCACCGTGATCTACGCGCGCCCACAAAATCGACAGGTCCCGGTCTTCTAGGCCTTGGAGACGTCGACAGCAGATATCCTCCCTGACGTACATACACACCCCGGCACGGCGCACAAAGTTGTGCTCCAGCTTGTACCCGGGGTAGTGTAGATACGATGTATCATCAGGGCAGGATATTTGCGTCTCCGTAAGAAAAAGCAGAGTCGGCTGGGCAGTCTCTAGATGTTGGTGGACTGCATTGATGTTCGAATGAAGACCCCTGATATTGCAAAAGTCCATAGATAATATGGACGGGGAAGCCGCTGAAAAACGTTTTCTTTTATTGTTTCGTCTGGCCATTGTTAAAGGAGTTGAAGAGAGTTTTTGAGAGGAGTCGCTATGCCGGCAGCGGAGGGGACAAAGCACAGTGTCACTCCGACAGAATGCTGCTCAGGTGATACAGTTTGTTGATGCGGCAGCTGGAAGGGCCCCCGGTCCCCCCCTGATACAGTCGGCCGGGTCCACTCCGGTCTCCTCCTCCGGCACGACCAACTGCACCAAGGATTATGCGCAAGGCGGCGGGTCAGCCTCCCAGGGCGGAGATTATGTGGTCCCTGGGTTCGGGACCCCTACAACCTGCGGGCGGCCAGCGGACAGCCGTTTCACCGGGTCTCCCTAGCCGCCGCAACAACAAACCGTGCCTGCTCAGCCCTACGTCGGTACCACACCGTTGGTCCCCACACACTGCCAGCACAGCGCCTCCTCATGGAGCTCTGGCGACCTTACTCACCGCAGGAACACAACACCACATTAAAGTGGTGTTATTTGGCTGCGATCTTCTGTAAGGCGGAGGTACTTCCCCAGTCGGGCTACTCCGAATTTCGAACGAGAAGACCCGTTATGCCCTACCTCTCTTAGATGCCCTACCTCTCTTAGGTGCCCTACCTCTCTTAGGCGCGCGTAACTTATATGGCGCGTCGTGAATCTTCGTTCGCACAGAAAAGAAAGTATGGCCTCGAAGATTAACGAAAGAATGCTCAAAACTAACAATCAACCTTAGATCACTACTTTAAGGTTCATATTACACTGCTGCTGTTAGTTCCGTCTCACTCGCAAGTCACGCCCCTCCGCACGGCCCGTATGGCCGCCAATATGGCGGCAGCTGCCGACCAATAGCGTTTCTCGCGCTTTGAAAATGTATCTTCTGCGCAGGTACATCGGTAAGCCATATTAGTTGGGTACTACTCTACTTAGTTCTTTCCCGTTATAGATCGTTTTTTGTTTTGACATTATCTAGGCAGGGATTACAAACACATCCGAGAAGCGGGAATTGATTTTGGAGCCGATTAATGCTTATATTGTGGTAAATATAGTTTTTTTCATTTCAATGAACAAATACGTATTTACCTGTGAAAACCACGGCGGGGAGCTTATTCCACAGTCCAAGCGTCCGCGGAAGAAAGCTCCTTTTAGCCCGCACAGTTCGAAACAATTCTGGTTTCAATGTATGTGGATGGACTCCCCGTCGATGGTGAGAGTTGCGATAGTGGAAGGTAGCCGTGGGCATCAAGTCGAACAATTCCTTAGAGCACTCTCCGTTGTACAAGAGGTAGAACACTGATCACACATAAAGAGGCAAAGTCTCTCCTCAGACTGAGGGGCTCTAAACCGCTTGTGAGCTCGTTATCGTCAAAAATTCTTATGGCACGTCTCTGAACCGAGTTGGTATCCAGGTGCTCCCGCCCATAGATGACAGCAGTACTCCATATGAGGACAACATAAGAAAAGGATGTAAAAAAACAGCCCTGTCAAATAAGTCCAATGCTTGTTTTCAATATAAAATTAGTCGCCATCTATCGCGGTTACGTCTAAATACCCGTAAATGAAGACGGCAAAGACTAATTTGACAGCTTTAAATACGTTCTCTCCTTTTTCAATACTGTCCACAAGAAAGAGATGTGATGTGACTAAAATTAGTTTAGTGCGATTTACAACAGAATCGGCACCAATGTCTTTACATACACTTTTATAATTTTATGTTTGCACGATCGTAATTATTTTCAGTAAAATACGAAATCATACAAAATCATACAATTGATATGGGTTGATAAAAGAAAGTAACATACAATAAAATATCTCTTTCTCTCTCGCAAAGTGTCATAAGGATTGTCATATTTCATTTCCATGCTATGTAGGTATCATTTCAATTACATAAGGCAATAAATACTTCGATCTATCGATCGATTAATTCGATTGTATTTCAAAGCGAGGGTTGTTTAAGAAATTACTTTATTTCTTTGAAACATAACAAAATAAAAGAAAATAATAATTTATTTATTTATACTAAATAAACCATACGCTTTAAAAGATAAATGGCACGTAATAAAATAAATGCAAAATTTATACATTGAATCAACTTACATTATTCCAACGGGCTGAAATAGTTGAAAAGCCTTCAGTCCAATAAAACGAGACTTTGTTAGGCAGAAACGTTCTACAATTGCTACGACTCGTAGACATCTACGAGCCGTAGGCATACTACGAGAATACAAATACTCGCATTGATTAGAATGAACAAAATACTTTGTGAAATATTCACTTTTCGCTTTATTAAACGTTAGTGAAGCGAGCGGTCGTAGGCGTGATATTAAAAAAGTTTACGTGAAGGCTGCCAACACATTTTTTTAAACAACGGTATTCATTTTTGTTCGACACTTACGTAATTATTTGAAAGTAGAAAATATACCTTTAATACTAGAACCCTAATAAAACTCTAATACTATATCTGAAGCAATAATAAGAAGACGATATTTGGTAGTTACTAATTAAAAATATAAACTATCTCGGTATAATAATAAATAATAATAATAATAAATAAATATCCTGGGACATTCCTCACACACGGTCATCTGATCCCAAACTAAGCAGAGCTTGTACTATGGAAACCAGATAACTGATATAATACATATACTAACTTTTTGTTTGTAAATACATACTTAATATACATAATTACACCCAGACTCAGGACATACAGACATGTTCATGCACACAAATGCATGTCCTGTGTGGGAATCGAACCCACGACCTGCGGCGCGTAAGGCGAACCTTAACCAACTGCGCCAACTGGGTCGTCTAATAAAAGTATCTTATGTGTGTCAAAATCCATAAAACCATTACTGACGGTAACAAACACATACACACTATTTATAGCCTTATTTGTATCGACAAATACGTAAACACAACTGAAATAGAACGAAATCCACTGAATAAGAAAAATATGAAGAGCGTTCCGCTACATTTACCTTGCGATAAGCTAGCCCTAGGTTGCCTGGGGTGCCTAGGGTTGCCTATTTTATCTGAACATAGACTTGCGTCAAATTTCACCGGTTGATCCGGACAGGTCGTGAATTCCACGGGTTATTGGCAATTTTGTCGGCAAATCTCGTCTGCATACAGTCAGGTCTTGTCCGGTATTCAAGGAACGGGTGGGGATAATACGGAATCCCGGGCGGTCGTTAAATTAATGCGATGTGCATTGCGTGTAAATATAAGGTTTTGTGTTGGGAATAAAACTTAGGTGTTTTTAATATATTATTTTAATGTGTTATTAAAACATCGATGGTCCAAAATATATTTTTCTTTTCTCTTTTTCGCCCATTTTAAAGCTCGATAGATAACTCTTTCCTTAACCGAATTAAAAAAGGAAGGTTCATTGTTTCCCTCGTACGTTTAACTACCCAACAGATTTTGATCGTTTGCCTTTCATTATGAACGAAAGGTTTCGTTATATCTCATCTGTTTTAAGCATGCTCAAGCGTGTAATTAGTGGGATTAAGTAGAAACAGGTTCTAGTACCCAAAAAAGGACGTAGGCCTTTAATATAAAGGATCTCTCTCAAGTTTTATGTTATTAAGATACACAGGAGTGAGTAACTTTGTAGGATCTGCTGACCGTTTTGTAACATACCTGAGTCGGAAAATATTTAATATAATATCCTGGGACATTCCTCACATACGATCATCTGATCCCAAACTAAGCAGAGCTTGTACTATGGAAACCAGATAACTGATATAATACATATACTACTTTTTGTTCGTAAATACATACTTAATATACATAATTACACCCAGACTTAGGACAAGGGAGGCAAGTCTTGTGTGGGAATCGAACCCAAGACCTGCGGCGCGATGGGTAGAATCTTAACCAGAGTCTTAACCAACCGCGCCAGCTGGCCGTAAATATAAACCTTCATTAAAATTGCTACATTTTAATAAACAGAAAGATAAGTATTTTAAAAGAAATATATGCTTCAGTTATACCTATATCTAATTTCCGCAACGCGATTTCCATCGAAAGGAGCCCCAATGCCTTCAAAGTATTTTTTCCTGTGACAAAAGACTTTGAGGAAAATATAATATAAACGGAAGTGTAACAGTCAAAGAATTGCGCATATCGAGTCTTTTTGTTTATCCCTTTTGAGTCCTTAGTAAAAGTCACAGAGAGACACTTTAGCTTATATCCCAAACAAGTAGTGTACAATAGGGATGTTGCCTGGGTAAAAATATAATAATTCTAATTAGTCCGTCAGTTAGATTATCAAAAAATATTGGACAAGTATTTTTTGCTTTACCAAATCATTAACAAATGACGAAGATAAAGCGCGACTAAGTTCGGGAGTGGGGGCACGTGACGTCACTTGTTCCTAAAAAGCGTACCACACCGTGACGTCACGCGGAACTTCAACACACGATATCTTCGTATTTTTTAATTTAATTGACAAAAGAAAAAATACGTGTCTAATATTTTTTGATAATGTAAATGACAGACTAATTAGTTTTTTTCAGGAAAGTAGCCTATTATTATTATTTACTTTAGTTTATCCGTATGCTATAAAACTGTTATAATACTAGAATATAATAGAACAGTTTTATATAAGTCGTTGTTTTAGTCAGTGACGAGCGACTCAGGGTCGATAATACAAACGATACTGGTGCTAAAAAAATACAAAAAAAACTTTTATAATAATGTAAATAAAAATAATCATGTAATAAGCTAATGTGTAGACGTAATACTCAACGGGAGTGCGAGGGAGTAAAGGGGTGGGGCGATGGCGGCTTGAGCCTAGCTCTTATCTGTGCATGTGCCTAGTGACCATACGTTGCGGTAATTTTATAATATTTCAAATTAAATAAGGTATTTCTCAACGCATTTACAGTATTTAATGGAATTAAGTCCATTTTTGGAAAATGTATGTTTTGTACTACCGCTCCTGGTCGCTCGTCGCCGACCAAAAAAACATCCTGTGTATACTTACTTTTTTCCGTCATTTTGCCATTTACCTAAACTGATTAAAAAATTTTTTTTAGAGAAAAATCACTCCCATACTTTTATAGTCCTTTGACATAAAAATATCAGTTCAATGAGTTCAATTATAAGCATAGTGAAATCCTAAGTCTATGGTTAAATCTGAGTAAAACCGCTGAATGAAAGCGGCTTAACATACATCGTTATGGAAATGTATGTTAAATAGTCTCCTAGCTTACATAGCGCTTTAAAAGCTATGCAAAACATAGGTATGACCTACATTTTTACATGGTTTAAATGTATTTTGTATCCATATTTTATTGTTGACCCACATGTAATAAGTAACAGGTATGTGTCAGTTCTGACAGAATATAAAATATTATCTTGTTGCCGAAATGTTTGTATCGTAAAGGGGAGATAACTGGGTTAACGCTATCGTGTAGGTGGTTTTCAAATGAAAGCTTTCATATAATACGCTTTCCTTATGGATGGTTAGTGACAGAGCTGACCAACTGAAGCAATGAATAATATATTGATATATTATTTTGAAAAATGTTAATAATTAGAAGTAATACCTTTAACACCTTAGTTACCTTCAGTAACACCTTTAGGCTAGACTTATGCCCGGTTTAAATAAATAAAAACGAATCGTTTTGCTTACCAATGGTAGGTTTTTTAATCCCAAACTGGGCATATATATCGTTTCGTAAGCTAATTTTTACTATGACAGCTACTTCCATATGGGAGGGTCTACTATGCAAAGCTTTGAGGTCTTTGCTTCATTATTAGTAAAGATATAAGGGTCTTAATTTTAACCGATAACGGGAACTTGTGTAGGTATTATTTGTTTTCTAGTTTTTCTTTTGTATTTATTCTTAGGTTTTTTTTTGAAATTGTTAAACATAGAAAAAGCCAATATCCAATCCAATGTCGAGTATCGAAAAGTATTTAAAAAAATGTAACCTTGCTGAATACTTATCTTGCCAATTGTTCTCAGTTGAAGGCTCGTGGTAACTTCAGTAGCTTTGATCTTCATAAGGGCCCTACTAGGGCCTAAATTGCTTTGACTTTTAATTAAACAAGTGTTAAAGTTTAAATACAGGTCGTTGTTTTGGTCAGCGACGAGCGACTCAGGGTCGATAATACAAATGATACTGGTGCTAAAAAAAATATAAAAAAAATACTTTATTTTTTTTAAATAATAAAAATAAAAAGATTAAAATTTTGAAAATCATGTAAGAAGCTAAAGTGTAGCAGAATACTCAACGGGAGTACGAGGGAGTAAGGGGGTGGAGCGATGGCGGCTTGCGCCTAGCTCTAGTCTGTGCAGGTACCTAGTAACCATACTTTGCAGTAATTTTATTTCAAATTGAATAAGGTATTTCTCAACATATTTACAGTATTTAATGGAATTAAGTCCATTTTTGGGGAATATATATTTTGTACTACCGCTCCTAGGTCGCTTGTCGCCGACCAAAACAACACCCTGTATAACCTAAAATCCATCGAAATCTAAACTACTAATCGAGTTATAAATATTACGAAAGTTACGAACGTGGTTGTATTTCAATATAGGTATAATTATAAGACTTATAAATCCTTGGGGGTTATCTGGGGAATGTCGAATTACTTTGTAAATTCATAAATAAAAGCGCAGACATACAGGGTGTTGTTTTGGTCGGCGACAAGCGACCCAGGAGCGGTAGTACAAAATATATATTCCCCAAAAATGGACTTAATTCCATTAAATACTGTAAATATGTTGAGAAATACCTTATTCAATTTGAAATAAAATTACCGCAAAGTATGGTTACTAGGCACGTGCACATTCTAGAGCAAGGCGCAAGCCGCCATCGCCCCACCCCTTTACTCCCTCGTACTCCCGTTGAGTATTATGTCTACATTTTAGCTTATTACATGATTTTCAAAATTTTATTTTTTTAATTTTTATTATTTAAAAAAAATAAAGTATTTTTTTTATATTTTTTTTAGCACCAGTATCATTTGTATTATCGACCCTGAGTCGCTCGTCGCTGACCAAAACAACGACCTGTATAGTACCGAAATTCCAGTTACCTATAATAAACTAATCTATACCACGGTTAATAATATACTACGTACAATCTATACTTATATTATAAATAGGTAAACTTCGTATGTTTGTAAGTTTGATGTAGGAGGATCTACTGATCCGATTATGAAAAATCTTTCACTGATTCTCATCCCCGGAACGTGAGTGAAACGCAATATATAAAAGGTGATACAATATGTTCTAGTGTATGATATTAATTGCTAATTATATAGCATACGATGTGATGAGCCTAGAAAGTGATTGTCTTTGATGTTGAGAAGCGTGGGTTGCTCCCGTCGCCGTCGTAACTTGTTATTCTGAGGCCCGAGGGCACCTTGTTTGCCTCAAGACATGTGAGATTTTATTAATAGCCTCTGATTATATTCACGGTAATAATTATCATATATCTGATATCACATTTATAGAACCGAACACTTTGTTTTATGTACCTATACGTGGTTCTACATTGTTCTTCAGAAAAAATACCAAAGTTACAGTACTGTGTTTTCAAAAATTATAAAATACTAGCTTAATTCCATTAAATACTGTAAATATGTTGAGAAATACCTTATTCAATTTGAAATAAAATTACCGCAAAGTATGGTTACTAGGCACGTGCACAGACTAGAGCTAGGCACAAGCCGCCATCGCCCCACCCCTTTACTCCCTCGTACTCCCGTTGAATATTATGTCTACACTTTAGCTTATTACATGATTTTCAAAATTATTATTTTTTATTTTTATTAATAAAAAAAATAAAGTATTTTTTTACATTTTTTTTAGCACCAGTATCATTTGTATTATCGACCCTGAGTCGCTCGTCGCTGACCAAAACAACAACCTGTATAGATAGATAGATGTGGTCAGAGCTGATGTGGTCGAAAGTGGTAAACATACAAAGCCTAGAAAAGAACTGGCTCTCAAGTGCAGTCAAATTTTCAGTTTGAGAGTGATCAGTGTTGATTTTGCAAATGCGCAGCAATATATTCCACCCCAATCCTGTTAACAAAATACAATAACAAAAACATTCCATTTACGAAGTTAATAAAGTGGTGCACGTGTTTCGATAACGAAGTCTGACATTTGATAGTAAACTGTTAAGCTCTTTGATTGTATATGATCCTCGTGCCTCGTGTGCCTTTCAGACCAATTATATACCTGAAGAACTGGATAATAGGATGAATATATCTGGCATGTTATATGTACTATACTGATGATTATATTAACATATTATAACGTTATATGTACTTCGTTATCGTATAGTAAAGACTTTTGGTTCATGTTGCGTAACGAGTGGAACTTTAGCGGAGTTCATATCCATTCGTTGATAAGAACTGTGCGGTTTTCGTGTTTTTTTTCCGGAAACGCTTCTCTCCGAGATTATCTCACAGGATTGTAGTATTAAGATCTTCAAAAAGGTTTAAAAAGGCTTTCTGCAGGGTCAGATAGCCTCGTAATGCCTCCGGTGTGGTGAGTCTGCCGGCCGGTTTAATTACATGCACTTAGTGCGAGCATTATTATTTATTTTATTTACGGTTGGAGTTTGATATAAAAGCTAACAATAGAGTCGATTATACGGGGGAGTTGTTCTGCATTTGTGCCATATTTAAGGAGGTTGATATTTACTTAGTAAAGAACACCATTCTATTATAAAATCATGCTCATAAAATTACATATTATTTTTAAAGTTTAGTAAAAATAAAAACCTCCCCGTGTTTGACGATGTTTTATAAAGATTTATAAGATATAGCTTGGTGACCGCTACGCAGCGGCCCGGTTTCTCCCCTCGCCCCTGGATCGTAGACCTATTCTGTGCTGTTGTGAAGTCTTATTCTGATTTGACGTTAATCACAAATCATCAATCTGGGGGCACGGAAGTGCCCCCCGCCAAGACAGCCAAGCTAAGCGAAAGGGCACTACCTACCTTTTCTCGAAGCGCTTCCTCTTTTTTTTTAACCCTCATAACTTGGGTTTGGATTATACCAGATAAACAAAATTCTCAGGACATGATTTCAATATTAAACTTATTAAACATATTAATTTTCAATAACATAGCTCTTATACTTTAGATTTTATTGATATCTAAAAAACTCCGATTTCGTCACTGACTCACTGATGATCATCAAAACTCATAGGGTACTTCCTGAAGTCCTAGAAAGCTGACATGCGACATGCGAAGCTACATGAGATCTGATAACTTTTTGACAGTACGAGCCATATGTCTTGGCGGCAACATTTTACATAAAAATGTTTTTGGTGGGATAATCGGTTACTTATCAAGACCAGGATTAATTACTTATTTTATAATAACTAAATAAATCAGTTACTATTGGCTCTAAAAATATGGCACGAATGCAAAACAACACTGTATTAATATTTGTGCAAAATATAAGCTAGTTTGCTATTAACAACAGAACATATTATATTGACTAATTATATGTTTTGGGCGTGTTGTAAATATCATATTTCCGATGTAGCATTACGTAAGGCAATCTTTTCATTCTGCGTATTGAAATTCTTACACGATATCACGTCGATCTAAAGTAATTGACTTTAAGACCCGCCACTGACAGTATCAGAGAAATGAATAAATCGAATCGGGCCGTTCACTATTCCTTCTAAGAATACTTTTTCCGTGAGACATACCTTTTGCAGAAATTCTTTTTTCCAAGAAGATATCGTTTATTGTATAAAAAAGTATACAGTAGTACCCAACTGATATGGCGCGTCGTGAATCTTCGTTCGAACAGAAAAGAAAGCATGGCCCCGAAGATTAACGAAAGAATGCTTAAAACTTACAATCAACCTTAGATCACTACTATAAGGTTCATAATACACTGCAGCTGCTAGTTCCGTCTCACTCGCAAGTCACGCCCCTCCGCACGGCGCGCGCTAACATGGCGGCAGCTGCCCACCAATAGAGATACATTTTCAAAGCGCGGGAAACGTTCCCGCGCTTTGAAAATGTATCTTCTGCGCAGGTACATCGGTAAGCCATATTAGTTGGGTAATACTGTACTGTATTGTACAATTTTATAAAAGTCACTTTCGTTTAAACCCATCATAATAAATAGGAAGAGAAAGCTCCAGATACTATTTTTGTAATTAATCTATGTCAAGATTGATGAAACCGTATAAATGACGATTATAATTATCTTGTTATGGTACAGTCGCAGAAAAAATGGTTTGAAATGAGTATTGGACATAGAATTATGTAGAGCAGCGTTAGAAAATTTTGGCATTCATTTTTAAGATTTAAAGAATTAAAAAAAGTATTTATTGCAATTTTAAAATCATATGTAACACATATCCTTTATGATGAGCATTGATGAGAATCGGTGTCTTCCCTTCACAAATAACCTTTTCATTGAATTTGTTTATATCTACTTGAAAAAAAAAAAACAACATTTGTTGTTATAGACGCTCAGACTGTGGAATGAGCTCCCCGCCGTGGTTTTTCCACTAGAGTATAGCATGGGGTTGTTCAAAAAGGGTGAGAAAAGATTTGTGCAGGGTCGGTAACGCGTGAGCGAGGGGTAGCGAGTGACCTCTGGTGTTGCAAGAGTCCATAGGCTACGGTAACCGCTTACCATCAGGCGGGCCGTATGCTTGTTTGCATTCTAAAGTTGTATAAAAAAATATAGGTAATCATATAAAACCTTTACACAAAATCGACATAAATGTAACCATTCATGTCAATGGTGTTTAAACGAATTCAATAAAACACCTACATATTCTCGCAAATGATTCATGTTGATGTAGTTTGCGATTCACCATTCATGTTAATTTCACCCACGACTTTCCATTCATAAAAGCATGAATACAAAAGTGACTCACACGTACAAGTCGAATTAGCTATTAACTTATTTGGCTTACATACCTCTGTATAACCTCAAATTTTTAAGTTATAAAAACAGTTTTACAAAAATCTTAAATCGACTTCAAAGTACACTAAAAAGAATTTTTTTGTGTACGTGTGTGTAGTGTGACACGAAATAAGAATTTTACACATCGATTAATAAATGACGGAGTTATGAGGTAACAAACATACAAAAATACAATCGAATTAGAACCTCCTCCCTTGTTTGAAGTCGGTTAAAAAAATTATGCAATATGATTCTGAAACATCATCATAATGGTGAAAATGTTGTCAAACACAAACATATGAATAGAAAAAAAAAACCTATTTTTTTTATTAATTAATGTTTGAAGGCACTTGCGTCTTTGACTGTATTCGATTGTAGTGTAACTTGAGACTGAATGACGTCAGTGTTCATTAAAGCCCTTTCTACCGTCATTTGCCGTCTATTTCTGTATTTAGCTACCAAGTAAATTAAACGTGACTTATCGAGACTTGTTTTGATATCGAAGAGTCCTACTAAACTCTCATTTGATGTAATAGAAATAGGTCCTATCGTAACTAAAATAAGGTTACATTTGGTTATTGAGTAGGTATTTGTCAACATGGTGACCAGGGGGCCTACCACAAGCTCTTAAAACAAGGTTAAAATAATCTTATTTGTCTTTTGTCCCGTTTTGACGTCGGATGTCAAAGAAAGACAAAAGTCAAATAAGGTTATTTTAACCTTGTTTTAAGAGCTTGTGGTTCGCCTTCTTGTCTTAGCAGGCATACGGTATCTGGATCAAGCTGCACTGACTTGCCAATGAACTAAAGTATCATCTTTCTTGATATGTAAGAGTAACTATACACCATAATACGCATGTACCCGGAATAGAAAACTGCCAACTCACTGTCAAAATGAAAGAAGAAGTTAAGAAGAAGGAATTTAATTCCTAGTTAGTACCTACCTGGTTGACAGAGTTTTACTAGGTGAATTAAAAAAAGGTAAAAAAACAAAAGAAATTTGACCGGATCGGGGTTTGATTCCACGACCTACGAGACGAAATTTAACGAAAACTCGGAAAAACTCATTTTCACTGAGATAGCTCGATCGATAGTTCGATTTTTTACATCATAAATAAGAAAAATCAGTAACACATTTTTGTAAAAATCTAAGTAAGTCTATATAAGATTACACGTTATTTCCAATATGGAAGCAGAAAAACAAGTCTCTTAAAAGAATACGTTAAAATATTACGCGTAACAGACTATCTTATTTGCCTATACAAATATGTTCATACTCGAGACGTCAAGCTTGGCACACAAAAATATTTATTCTGTTGTTCACGCCTTCCAATATATGTGATGTCTGACGCAATTGCTAGGATCGTAAACCGGTGTTTTGCGATGTGTATCTAAACTATACGGATTTTTAGATGTGGGTATATTAAAATTTGATGCTTTAGAAATAATAATTCAGTTTTACAGTTTAACACATAAATCTGAATTAAGAGATACACGTAGCACTTAGAATCTGCTGTGGATCTTAACAATACGGGTCGCGTAATGTGCATAACATAATTAGTAAACACGTAACTTAATTATTATTTTTTATATTAACTATATTACAGATGTCTGAACTGTAACCGTTTTTGATGTAATTTTAACATAAGAATAAAACTGATTGAAAAAGATTTGTTTTTAATGGTGAAAATACTGAAGATTCTCTTCGCTCTTATTGCATTTTAATTGTGTTATTTATGTGAAAAGCTATGATTTTATATAATCGGAAATGGTTTTGCCAAATGAGCTTGCTATTTTGTTTGTCCCGCCTGATGGTAAGCGGTTACCGTAGCCAAACGGTACCGTAGGTTCGTTGACGCAACTAAACGAAGTTAACGTGGAATTATATCATGTTACTTCCTAGCAACATACGCTATTTTTAGACCACTTCAGTAATTTTTTCCTTCATTTGAAAGCGCAATTTAAACAGTCGTTCGCATTTCAAGCTTAACTAAGCAACAAAGCCGGAGTGGTGGTGCACTTTCATTAAGCTGAGTTTAACTACTTACTGTAAATAAAACACAGTTTTATTTCACAATATTTCTGTAATAAAGTTGTACACAATATTCTATCGTCATTATATTATGAGCGCTGAATCCAAAGATTATATAACTGAGTAGAGCAAATTATATATCAAGTGTAAAAAGTCCACAATAGGAAAATCTTTCCGTAAAAAGCTCCTTTCAATACCATAATACTTTTCCTTATAAAAGGGGTTTGTAACAATACATATTATGTCTAACTTTAAATAATGTTCACAAAAGAGGTATTTGGGAATGCAAATTATGTTCTTATCATCTGTTATGAACATGGCCGTTATATAATGTAGGTACCTAAATTTTGCTCGCCTGTAAAAATAAGGCTGTTTAAAAAAAAGGCTAGCATTATGGACTATGGAGTTTTAAAAAAGAAATGCCTTTTAGTGTGCGATGAAGAAAAAAGGGCAAATTTTTCGGTTTTTTATTTTTTTATTTTGGTTTTATTACTTTCTACGACCTCATACTCGAAATGAAAAGCAGTGTTTAACTCGGGTGTAAGCTACAAATATCACAGTCGGAAGTATTAAAAAAAAAACTCGTGTGGTATTTGTATTTTACAACCCTTGGTAAACTATCTACTATTAATATAATTTGATTTTAATCTAAAATTATCTGTAATTGACAATATAAATTCCTAATGATGGCTGTCGAAGTTATACTTAGTTCACTTTAAATTAAAGTTTTTATTTTTTATATAAGACGATTTATAATTCATGGCAATCAACACAAAACAAAATGGTAAACCGTAGTGATTGAATAACCTTATTAATAAATCCTATGGTAACTATAATCTTAGTCACATAAATCTGTGATATTGCTTAGTCTTCGTTCCGTGAAATGGCTCTTTTATGTAATTGGTCATTGGAAGCGATCACGTGGCCGACGAGTTCACGTGTTTATAAACAACTCAATTATGTTAGATTGGATTTTGCCGGCGGGTGTACTTGGGCCCTTTGTTATGATGGAGATTTGTGTGTTTTTTTTTTAATAATTTAATAAATAAATTACGGATATTAATTTATATTGCTAACTGTTACTCCGCTGATTTAACAGTGTATATTATTACATAACATTATTCCATAATTAGGTTTCTTATTAGGAAATAAGAATTACAAAATTAATAATTAAAATACACATAAAATAGGTCATGCGTTTTTGTTTCAGGCCTCTTCAATTTTTGCCAATGTTCTCATTCTTTCGCCACTCGAAACCACTATCGGTCTGCTGTAAAAATACTGTATTACTGTATTTTTTCACTTCACTAGTTCACTATTATAATCCAGCTAAATAAAGTTGACGTAAGATTTCATTTCGTAGTTATACGAGGAAAAAGTTAAAAGAATTAAAAAAAACCAGGTATGACTATATATATATACTCTGGTGTTACATAACAGTTGGTCGAATCCACCAAAAATTAAATGAACTGGCGAAACTTTGCAATAGTATCTGTTATCCATTACTATTCCTAAAAATAGCTTTATACTCATATCCTTAGATTTCTTTTCATTGCGTAAACCTTTTGATGTATATACAATTAAGTATGATAATAGCGTACCTATACTATACCTACCGCTTTTTAAATCATATACCAACATAAGTTACGCATTATTTAAACAGAAACAGCTGTACTGTTATGACCTTTAAAGAACATACTTTCGAACAAATCTGTTACGTCATATGTTACGCAACAACTTTGTTTGCAAGTTTGTACCACAAACGACTGTAGAATAATTAACGAACTTCATAGCTATATACCCAAACATTCTTGTTGGAAAGTGTGTACTTGCCTTTACATCTCATAAACTATTTAACACGAACTGGCAACTCAAATATTTGGACTTCGCAACTAATTTACAGGATACACAGACTTCCTGTGCCTAATTTTCCATTCGGTTTGCTTTCTCTTCAATTAAACTTTTGTTTACTCTACGCAAAGTTATAAGTAAGATATTGGCGAGTTGTGCTTTACGTGCTTTCTACCTTCGGTCAGAACACGAACAGAATCAGTACCATCGTCTTCCATAAAGTTTTGTTGAGTAAAATAAAGAACTGTAAAAATGAGAAGGAAAATATGACATAAAACACTTGTATGAAATAATTTAGATATTATAACTGAGAGACAACATTTGGGACGCAGGGATGTGTTGATATGAAACTATGGAACTTACCCCAACTGGGTTCTAGGATATTAATCTTTTATATAATTGAAGAGGTAACGTCACAGAGTAACGTAGCAAAAAACTTGTATTCAATGATATGTGTGTGTTAATTTATAATTCCAATAGGTTCACACATTTGGAGTTGCTTCTCAGTAGTGATAGAGTTTTAGCTAACTTTTTAGCTTTTTCTATATTAAAAGTTACATAAATCGATTCAGAAAACGAATTTGAACAAACCGTTTTACGGTTTAGCATCTAAATCTTTAACATGTATAAATAGGTATTAGGAGGCTATGTTGAAACCACTGGCAAAAAACTACCATTCTATAAATATACATTCACCAGAGGACCATCATGTTTCGCATATTGTTTAGGCCAAAATACCTATAATAATATCTATAGTAAAACCTACTCATATTGAGTATCAATGACGAGCCTCTACTTCCCGATTCCTCTCCTTTTCCCACCTCATATGTGTAAGCGAGACAAGAGCTTCGGGAATATTCTACATACTTCGGCGACGCATCACAAAACGTAAGGCGCGCGCCCCGCAACGCCGCAAAAAGGCAGTACGAGATCCGCTACCGAACGGGAAACATCAAACTTTGTGATTTATAAATAAACAGTACGAAAACCGCTGCCGACCGGGAGGCGTTGATTTGTAAATTGAACTCAGTGAAACTCAGTGACTTGTGATTTGATGTGAGATAGTGGTGATAGTTGCTGTGTGCAGTGGATTGCCATAGGAGTTCCTGGTAAGTCCTTACCTTTATCCTAGGAGGCTCCTCGTTTTCCATATTGATATTTGTACGCAAAAACCCACCATTTTTTCTGGTACGCCTTCGAGCGGATTCATTTTGAGTCAGCCATTACAGTAATTTAATTTCATATCAAATCACGTATAATTTCCCGCTTTCTATAGGTTTTATGCCTCTAAATAGGTATATACCTCATAATACGCAAGTCTTATACCTCATAAATAGGTTTTAGACTATATAAATACGATATTTCGTACTCCCGCCATTTTTACCACGCCAATCGTGATAAAAAGTAGTTAGGTATTCAATACCGCCGCCGCTCCTCCATATTTTTAGGACTTAGATTTTATAGGTACCGATTCGTATCTTATTATACGAAATCATATGGTGTACTAATAACCGCAATACGTACTTACTATTTGTACTATTACTACGCATATAATTGCATTCTATGAGCCTTGTCTGTCGACTTGAAATAAACTTTCATACCTATATAGGTAGGTGCCTAAACTGTTGGATATACCTACCTACTTACCTACGTCATTTTACTTTAATTAGGTAATTTTGCAATTTATTATTACGCAATCTTTCACAATGGAAGCTATTGAAACTAAAATTAAAATATTGAAAGCTAAAAATGAAGCTATTTTTGAACAATTATCGTTCTTATATGATTCTTCTAAGAATATTTCCACGTCCGCGAGTGCAGACCTTCGTTCCTCAGAGACATTCATGGCGGACACTGAAATTATTAGTACAATTCGTCATGAATTTAGTGCTAATTTAGATACAATTAACGCGTTAAATATGCAACTTGATCCAGAATATAAGATTGATTATAAAAAAATGATTTCATTTGATACAGTGTACACCCGAATAGAAAGGGTTCGTTCTCTTATCGTCAGTAAGACAAATATTACGTCGAATGTGTCCGCGCAGAGTACTATTCCGTCCCAATATAAAGGTCGTATCAAACTACCACCAATTCAAATTCCATCATTTGATGGAAAAATAGAAAATTGGCCCGTCTTCTTTGAATCTTTTAAATCTAATATACATTCAAATCCTGATCTTTCGAATTCTCAAAGAGTACAATATCTTGTAGGTAAATTAACAGGAAATGCTTTAAAAATCACGGCAGGTATTATACCGTCCGGTGATAATTATAATTCTATTTGGGACAGCTTAGTTCAAAAATATCAAGATAAAAGAGCATTAGGCTCACACTACATGTCTAATTTATTCAATATTAAACCCGCATTAAATAATTCCGCGTCTTTAAATACGTTCATTGAAACTTTCCACGCTTCTGTATCTGCTTTGGAACAGTTAGGTATTGAAGATATGAAAGATTTTATCTTACTTTTTTTAGCTTTAAAGAAGTTAGATCCCGCAACCGCTAATTCCTTTGAAATGTTTATGAGGAATAAAGAAATTCCTTCTTATAAGGATTTTGTTGATTTTATTAAATCGCAAGTAAAAATATTAGACCGCACTTCTACGCCAATTGCTGGCTCCGCGCGAACCGCCCCAGTCGGTAGCAACCTTAATAATCCGCCCGCTTCTCGTTCTCAACCGCGTAATTCACATACAGTCCACCATGCTTTCCTTGCACGCGATAATAATAATAAAAGCACTTGCTTATTTTGTAATAAATCTGATCACTATCAGATTTTTAATTGTTCATCTTTTAAAGCACTTAATACTAAAGATCGTTTAGATTTTGTTAAATCTAAAAAAGGCTGTGTAAACTGCCTCAGCCTTACGCATACTGCTTCTCAGTGTAAGTCGTCGTATAGTTGTAAAACTTGTAATAAACACCATCATTCTCTTTTGCATTTGGATAGTAATTCGCAATCGCAACAAATAGTTTCTGACTCGCGTCCCTCTCACTCGGCGCGTCTTGATAATAGCGATAACCGCATCGCGCAGCTTTGCGCGCAGCTGTCCGCCGCCGCCCGCGCCGCGCCGCGACCGCTCCCGTGCGCAGCCTCGCCCGCGCATTCGACCGCGTCTCCTTCTAACGCTACGGACGCTCCTCAACCGGTGTCGCTATGCACCCGAGCGCGAGTTGATAAGAATAATGATAACGAACGCGATTCTTTTAATAAATTAAATCCTTCCCATACTACTGTACTTTTATCAACCGCTCAAGTTTATGCGTCTAATAAGGACAATAAATATATTTCAGTTAGATGTTTAATAGATAACGCGTCTCAAAACAACATAATTACAACTGCCTGTTGTAAACAACTAAATTTAAATATAATACCGCTTAGCAATTCTTTTATAAAGGGTGTAGGATCCACTTCGCGTCCTATTCACGGCTACGTTCAATTTAAAATAACCGCGAAAAATAAAAAATATTTTTATAATATTACCGCTCTTGTCGTTGATTGCATTACTGACAGGTTACCGACTGAATATGTTGAGACTTCTATAGTGCAACATTTAGGTAACTTACCGCTCGCTGACCCTCTGTGGCACATTCCCGGAGAGGTCGAAGTAGTTCTCGGGGCACAATTGTTCCCATTTTTATTATTAGGTCAAAAAATTATTGCACCTCCCGCTCCTTCTGCCCTTGAAACCGTGTTCGGTTATATTCTTATGGGTGACGTTCCCGCTAACTCTAATATTAATAAAAATGCATCCACTTATTTTAATACCGCGACTTTTTTCATTTCTGGTCCCAATGACCTTACTATTTCTTTAGATGATTCCCTACTTAAGTTTTGGGAGCTCGAAGAAATTCCCGCGCAAAAATTTATGAGCTCGGCCGAAAAGGAGTGTGAACAGCTGTTCTCTCGTAACTTCTCACGGGACTCCGCAGGCAGATATTGCACCGCGTTACCTTTTCGTGAGGATCCTGACGTGTTAGGTGATTCCCGTTCCGTTGCTCACCGCCGTTTACTTGCTTTGGAGCGTACCAAGCTACTCGATCCACAGCTACGCGCTAGTTATAATGAGGTTATACAGGAGTACTTAGATAAAAAATACTTATCTGAAATATTGCCTTCCGATTCTGACGACCATGATAAAGGGTACTTCATACCACACCATCCCGTCGTACGGCAAGACAAAGAAACAACAAAAGTTCGTATAGTACTCGATGCTAGTGCTAAATGTCACAATGGTATATCACTAAACGATATTTTACATACGGGACCCAATTTACAATCTGACTTGTTTATTGTATTACTGAACTTCCGCTTATTTCCCATTGCTATTACAGCAGATATAAAACAAATGTACCTACAAATTGCTGTTATTGATGAGCATAGAAAATATCAAAAAATATTATTCCGCTTTGATCCCAATGATCCGATCCGCGTATTTCAATTTAACCGAGTTGCATTCGGTCTTAAGTCCAGTCCGTTTTTAGCCATGCGCACTGTGCGCCAGTTATGCTCGGATGAGAAAAACCTATTCCCTCGCGCTGCTGAAGTAGCTTCGCGTGAACTATATATGGATGACTTAGCCACTTCCATTCCTTCTTTAGAAGAAGCTAAAGTCTTATCTCAAGAGCTCATCTCTCTTTTTAAAGCTGGTGGTTTTGATCTCACCAAATGGGCAAGTAACTCACAGGAGTTGCTGGTCTCTGTGCCGCAATCCAATCGGGCTGCTATAGATTTTTCAGACAATGATAACCTCAAAATTCTAGGCCTCAAATGGATTCCTGCAGATGATAGCTTCACTTTTACTACATCTGATTTACACGACAAGTGCACCAAAAGATTCATACTGTCAACAATTGCCCGCTTGTGGGATGTACTCGGATTTGCTGCCCCAGTGGTATTGTTTGCCAAATTATTAATTAAAGATTTATGGAATCTTCATATTGATTGGGATGAAACACCCCCAGACTCTATCGTTTCTCTCTTTAATAAATTCAAAGAGCAATTGCCTCTTCTTTCTACATTAAAAATACCGCGTCATTTAGCCGTTTCTATGGGCTGCAAAACAAATATTGTTGGTTTTGCTGATGCCAGTCTTAAAGCATATGGCTGCGTCATATATTTACATGTGACCGATCCTGATGGTAACATACACGTACGGTTGGTGTGTGCGAAATCAAAGGTTGCACCTGTAAAGGTAGTTTCGCTTGCTCGTTTAGAGTTATGCGCCGCTGTTCTTCTGTCAAAACTTATTAAATTAATTAATGAGACTTATAGTGCTCGAACCGCTATTGATAATATATTCGCATTCTCCGATTCTAAAATTACTCTGTCATGGATACATTCATCTCCACATAGATGGAATGTTTTCGTTAGTAACCGCATTGCTAAATGTCAAGAAAATCTTGACCCAAAACATTTCTACCACGTTAGTGGTATAGAAAATCCTAGCGACTGTCTCTCTAGAGGTATTTTACCTGAGCAGCTAGTGTCACATCACTTATGGTGGCACGGCCCGAAATGGTTAAAAGATCCAGTTTCAGAATGGCCTATCACTCCATTTAGTCCCGAATGCTGTGAGGACCTACCTGAATTTAATAGTAAAACGCTTGTTACTTGTACCGCGTCCGCTTCTGTTGAGCCTAATTTAATTTACGAGCTTGCTCTAAAATACTCATCATGGAATAAAATATTACGCATAATAGTATACATACTTAGATTTTCCCGCATTCTTTCTCGTGATCAAGGTCACAGCCGCATCACAGCTTCTGAGCTAAATAAAGCTGAAGTCTATTTAATACGCTCTGTACAACAAGTTCATTTTCAAAATTTATTTAATAATATTCAAAACGTTAAAGTATCTTCCCCGCTTAAAAAACTTGACCTCTTTATAGATCAAGATAAAATTATTAGAATTGGAGGTAGACTTTCAAATGCAAATCTTCCGTATGAAGCTCAGCATCCCGCTCTTTTACCTAAACATGACCACGTTACTCATCTTATTATAGACTATTTTCACCGTGCTCACTGCCATACTGGTGCCAATCTTCTGAGCTCGCTGTTGCGCCAGAAGTATTGGATACTGTCCGCTAGAAGTGTAATTAGACACAGAGTACATTCATGTAACTTTTGTTTTAAAAATTCCCCTTCATTTCTCAGCCCAAAAATGGCTGATTTACCCTCTTGCCGCGTTCAGGAGAACAAAGCGTTTGTGCATACGGGCGTTGACTATGCTGTAGTGCAATTCTGTTATTTTTTTGACAGCTGACGACGACGACCCATGACGTCATTCCGTCGACGCGGTCTATTCTCTATACATTCGTAGTGCGGTGCTACATTTTTCAATTGGTCAATTAATCAATGTTTAATTTTAGGAACCTCCTATTAAGGTCGTATTATGTATCCATTATAAAAAAACCTGTCACTTTGTGGATCACTTTCATTTATGATAGTTTCTGTGTAAAGTTATGATATTTAAAGTAAGTATGTTTTATTATAAATTATTTATTATAAATCCAAGACTGTTCTTTGTCGAAATTAATGGGAAACAAAGGCCATATTCAGCAGAGGACATCTCGTGACAGAATATGATGATGAGACTAATTTTATAGTGGTTATAGAGTTGGTATACATATTTCAGATGTCTGCAGCTCAGATAAGTCATATTATGGCCATCCTTAAATCAGCCAATGATGAAGATTACTTGAATAAACGTCGTCAAGCTCAACAGTTGAGACTTTTAGCGAGTAATTCTTTTTACTATTCTCGTTGAAATAAACATTGATTAAATTGTGCCCAGCACTATAAAAGTCAATGCATTTTTATTTACTGGAAATGCTAAAATTCTTACAAATTCTATATAGAAGTCTTTGATATCTGGCTTATTTTTATTATTCCTTATAAAAAAATACCTCGTCAAATTAGTAGTATGTACCTACATACGAGTATGTTATTAAACATAATTTGTGAAAAAAGTTAATTATTTAAATATTATCAAAATATGGGCGCTATATCTAGTTTCTTTTTGTGAAGTTTATGTCCTAAATATTAAGATAAAGTTAAACTACTGAATAGCCTTCATATTAAACCTTTAAAATTGGTATATTCGGTACATTAAGTTTTACTAAAATATGAAATAAAATTTGCCTTTATCTAGTTTCCATATCATAAGTTTGCTTGGCTTGGGATTACGGCTCAGATCATTAAAATAAATGAAATCCACCCGCAGAGCGCAGTTGATGTTTACAATACACCTTCCAGTCCATTTTAATTCTTTTGACCAATTCAAGTATTCAATTGTTTCGACATGCAATAGTCCGGGAGGTACTGATGCATTTTAGGTAGTATTAATACGCCGATCGATGGCCATCTTTTTCAATAGATCTTGAATGACTAATATGTGAACCACGCATCAGCGATGCACCCGCGGTGGGTTTAGGATTGGAAGGTTACGGAAGAGGTAAACTTTTTTTTAAAAAAATTCATGCGAGCAGCTGACGCATGTTCTCCCCTCCACCATGCAGCAGACGATTTTTTTCAGCTCAGTATGATGTCAAATACTTATGAAACAAGTTTGAGCCGGCGTACTATGTCTTTTTTTTACTGGGAGTGGCTGATGACGGATGTAGTAGACTTGAGCACTTACTTGAGCAGACGGTCGGTTCACTTATTAGTCATATAAGATCAACTATACATTTCAACGTCAGCCGGCTTACTATGACTTTTGTGTTTGCAACGCTACCTCCCGGACTAACCGTCACAACGGAATACGTCATGTGTTGTCGTCGGTTGCTGTCAAAAACGTTTCAGCTTTGGTATTCTGAAACGTTTTTGACAGCAACCGACGACGACTCCGTTGTGACGGTTAGTCCGGGAGGTAGCGTTGCAAACACAAACGTCATAGTAAGCCGGCTGACGTTGAAATGTATAGTTGATCTTATATGACTAATAAGTGAACCGACCGTCTGCTCAAGTAAGTGCTCAAGTCTTCTACATCCGTCATCAGCCACTCCCAGTAAAAAAAAAGACATAGTACGCCGGCTCAAACTTGTTTCATAAGTATTTGACATAATACTGAGCTGAAAAAAATCGTCTGCTGCATGGTGGAGGGGGGAACACGCGTCAGCTGCTCGCATGAATTTGTAAAAAAAAAAGTTTACCCCTGCCGTAACGTTCCAATCCTAAACCCACCGCGGGTGCATCGCTGATGCGTGGTTCACATATTAGTCATTCAAGATCTATTGAAAAAGATGGCCATCGATCGGCGTATTAATACTACCTAAAATGCATCAGTACCTCCCGGACTATTGCATGTCGAAACAATTGAATACTTGAATAGGTCAAAAGAATTAAAATGGGCTGGAAGGTGTATTGTAAACATCAACTGCGCTCTGCGAGTGGATTTCATTTATTTTAATGATCTGAGTCGTAATCCCAAGCTAAGCAAACTTATGATATGGAAACTAGATAAAGGCTAATTTTATTTCATATTTTAGTAAAATTTTAATGTACTGAATATACCAATTTTAAAGGTTTAATATGAAGGCTATTCATTGGTTTAACTTTATCTTAATATTACGACTTAAACTTCACAAAAAGAAAGCTAGATATAGCGCCCATATTTTGAAAATATTGAAACAATTAACATTTTTTCACGAATAATGTTTAATAACATACTCGTATGTAAGTACATACTACTAAATTGACGAGGTATTTTTTTATAAGGAATAATAAAAATAAGCCAGATATCAAAGACTTCTATATAGAATTTGGAAGAATTTTAGCATTTCCAGTTAATAAAAATGCATTGACTTTGTAGTGCTGTGCACAATTTAATCAATGTTTATTTCAACAAGAATAGTTTAAGAATTACTCGCCAAAAGTCTCAACTGTTGAGCTTGGCGACGTTTTTCCAAGATATCTTCATCATTGGCTGATTTAAGGATGCCCATTATATGATTTATCCGAGCCGCAGACATCTGAAATATGTATACCAACTCTATAACCACTATAAAATTAGTATCATCATCATATTCTGTCACGAGATGTCCTCTGCTGAACTGGGCCTTTGTTTTTGACTGATTTCGACAAAGAACAGTCTTGGATTTATAATAAATAATTTATAATAAAACATACTTACTTCAAATATCATAACATTACACAGAAACTATCATAAATGAAAGTGATCCACAAAGTGACAGGTTTTTTTTTATAATGGATACATAATACGACCTTAAGAGGCAGAAATGGTCAAAAGTCTCTACATTCCAGCCCAAATTATATGAAACCTGCTAGCTCTACGGTATTGAAATTTAAATATATGATACTTAAGGATATAACAAACACATCGCCCGAGCCGAAAACACGAATTCAATTAAAAGCCTCGATAAAAAAAAATGTCAAACATACCTCTGAAAATCAAGAAATTCCCAAATATATCCAACGCCTGAAGGTATTTTGATACGATTTTTTTCATCAATATAGTACATATCATAAGCAAATAAACGCCCGAGCTAGTTTTTTGAATTTGCGATTCAGTTTTTCATAATAATGATTTTAAAAAAAGTCGCTTACGTCAAATTGATCTGAGCACCATCAACATCATACCGCACTCTATTGTCCTGCAACTAGCGTATTTTGCTTCGCGCTCACTCGCATTCCGCGGTGATCCGCGTTGCTAGACGGACCTGTGTAATTTTTTTTCAGAACTTTCACATGATAAAACCCTCTCAAATTATTAAAAAAATATATCAAATTATCTTCAGAAGACACTGGAAAATGCATGCTCGTAAAATTAAGGCAATTGAGCCTATTATTTGCTTGTTATAAATAAAAATATATAAAATAAAATCTGTTGAGATTGATGTTTTTGAAAATTGTCACCGAGCCATGTCGTGGTACTGACAGAGACTGATTGTTATTTTCGTCTTTGTTAGGTACGGCTAGGGTAGCCTAAGGGGCTAAGGCGCGGGGTATTTAAGTACTCGCGACTGAAGGAGGTGATGAGTCAAATCCTGGAAAATGTATTTTTTTTCAAATCATACGAAATGAAAAATCAGCAATATATATTATTTTTAATGAGCAATTACCTATTTCGTTACTTACCTGATTAAATAACACCTCATTCAATATTATTTATTTTGAGATCAAAGAAAAGGTCTGAAAGGTAGGTTGACTGATACTGCTAACAGTAGGTGCCCCGAAGTCGGGGCGGGCATGCCAGCCACTACTGCGGTCATCAAGTCATCTGTAGTCATCGAGTCGAGCCGGTAAACTTTTATTTTCATTGTTTTATCACAGTATTATTGTGGTCCAGTCGCGTAGTCGTCAAGTGTCAATGGCACAGTAACATTAGTAACAGTAAGAAAAATATTACACACCTTACGTTGATTAAGTTTCTACTACTTACTGGACTGGTTAGTTGGAATGTGAACCCATAGTATATTTACAATTACTAGTAGTGAGCTCGGCTATCATTGTGCCGATTATCGTAACGGTCAGTGGCATGATGGCCAAAAGCCTCGAGGCTCTCGGCAGTACTCCTCGATACAGCTCGCATTGTGAGGAGGTTCCTGTTTCTGCAGCCCTACCGGTAGCTTAGCTTTTTTAGCCAATCAGCGAGCCAGGCACAGTTTTATATCAATAAAATTAATAAAATTAGAATAACTTTTTTTCCAAAACATTATATATTACTTCCTTAAGGTGGATGCTCAGCATGAGGCGGGTTTTTTTTTTTTTTTTTTTTTTTTTTTATACCACTTAGGTGGCAAACAAGCATACGGCCCGCCTGATGGTAAGCAGTTACCGTAGCCTATGGACGCTTGCAACACCAGGGGTATCACTCGCGCGTTGCCGACCCTGAAGAAACCGCTTCACACCCTTTTTGAAGAACCCCATGCTGTACTCCATTGGGAAAACCATGGCAGGGAGCTCATTCCACAGTCCGAGCGTCCGCGGAAGAAAACTCCTTTTAGCCCGCACAGTTCGAAACAATTCTGGTTTCAATGTGTGTGAATGGACTCCCTGTCGATGGCGAGAGTTGCGATGGTGAAAGGTAGCTGTGGGCATCAAGTCGAATAATTCCTTAGAACACTCTCCGTTGTACAAGCGGTAGAACACACATAACGAGGCAAAGTCTCTCCTCAGACTGAGTGGCTCTAAACCGCTTGTGAGCTCGGGATCGTCAACAATTCTGATGGCACGTCGCTAAACCGAGTCTAAAGGCCCAAGCTGGTACTCAGGAGCTCCCGCCCATAGATGACAGCAGTACTTCATATGAGGTCGGACCTGCGACTTATAAAGTTGCAGCCTTTGCTCCGATGTGAAGTACTGCCTCGCTCTGTTGAGCACTCCAAGCTTTTTGGATGCCAGCTTAACCTTTTCCTCCAAATGACTTCGGAACATAACGTCGCTGGAGATGTCGACGCCAAGGATCCCGATGCTTTGACTGATGTTCAAGGAAGTGTTCTGGAATTTTGGAGCCACAGACCATGGGGTTTTCTTAGCGGTGAACGCGCAGGCTTGAGTCTTGGTGGGGTTGAAATGGACTAGGTTTAGTCGACCCCAGTCGGAGACACTAGTTAGTGTACTCTCGATTTCAGACACCAGCCGTTCGCGGCTTTCCTCCACCTCGGAACGAGGGATATTTGCACGGCCCGTGTATTGAGCGTCCCCTGTACTGTCGTCCGCATAGCAATGAATGCCGTCAATAGACAGCATATCATTGATATGCAGAAGGAACAGTGTTGGGGACAGCACAGAACCTTGCGGGACGCCGGCATTTATGTCCATGCTATCGGAGCAGCTACCATCGACGACGGCTCCTTTGCATCTGCTGGACAAAAAGCTGGCGACCCATTTGCATAATCCCTCGGGAAGCCCGTATGCTGGTAACTTCGTGAGAAGACCCCTATGCCAGACCCGATCCTAGATGTGCCTTCGCCACATCTAGGCTCACTGCCAAAGCCTCACCTTGACTCTCGATGGCGAGTGACCAACGGTGCGTGAGATACACAAGGAGGTCACCAGCTGAGCGACTATGGCGGAAGCCATATTGTCGGTCGCTCAACAACTCGTGATCCTCCAGGTATCTCAAAAGCTGCGTGTTGATCACACGCTCCATGACTTTGGAGAGAAGGGAGGTGATAGCGATAGGCCTGTAATTCGTCGGGTCTGATCTGTCGCCCCTTTTGGGCACTGGGTGCACGTGGGCAGTCTTCCACGAAGACGGTACTTCCTGTTTGGTGTAGGAAAGTGCGAAAAGACGCGTCAATACTGGACACAATTCAGGAGCACACTGCTTCAGCACCACTGCCGGTATGCCGTCTGGCCCACTCGACTTATGGATGTCCAGAGATAGTAATTCCCGTCAGCCATAGGCCAGGGCAAAGTCGTGAGCAGTCTTCCCCGCGAAGTCGGTGATCCGAGAACCAAGCCACTCAACGTGGTGAGCGTTAAAGTCTCCTAGAACCACCAACTAATTTTATATTATATGGGTCAAAATAGCTTTTTGAGTTAGATGCCTGCAATAAGGATCATTCACATAACAAAATTCAAACTTTTTGATTACTACAGCGGATGCACATAACCTTTTTGAGCATAATGTTTTTTAAATTATTAATATCCATCAATAAATGACAAAGTTATTAAAGTTTTATAAATAGCTTAATTAATACGCTTGCTCCCGCTTGTACATTAACGTTGACGTCATAATTCGGCCGTGCAACTCTGTTTGTAACCTTTTCACGGCTTAACCACTGAACAGATTTAAATACAATTTGTCACAGCCTGTTTTCTCGGAATTTATAGAACACAAATTTTATTCAGAAAAAAACGCTTAGTTTCGTGACCCGATGACACTTACCTAAGTAGCGTATGTAAAAGAATTCTGGTTTTGGGGGACAATTACCTAACCTGAGAAATATTATCGTCAGTATCCACTTTTAAAAATAAATATCTTGAGTCATTTTTCACACACGGCTACCTGATCCCAAACTAAGCAGAACTTGTAAATAAATCTCTAAATAGTATAAAAAGAAGTCGTTTTCCGCGTCCGTTTGTCTCTCTGTTTATCCGCTAACTCTAAACCATGCAACGGATTTTGATGAAGTTTTAACCATATAATTATTACTACGTAAAGAGAAGACGCCACACATCACAACTATGTTCCGTTCAAGTGAGGCCATCCGGTCACACTTGTTGTTGTAAAACGATGAACGAAACGCGTAAGCGCCGTGAAAATAACGGCGTTTGCGAGAAAAATACTCCTAAAAGCGTTCTGATAGCGCTACGTGATTCTACTGTCTGTTTAGACAACTAATTATTGTTTCAGTGCTAAAGAGACCTTTAGTCGACTCTAAAGAAATGGGACATAACCTTTGCTTATGATAGCTTCTCTATATGTGGTAATAATAGCGCAATGCTTTACAGCAAATAATTATCATTAATATTTTAAATGATATCATAGATTTAAAATTAGCCAGAAACAGTATACGCGATACCGTGACCGGGTGGCGTGGGCGGGCGCGCAAATCGCTCCACTGATACCACATTATGACATTGTACCCATGCGAAGTCGGGGCGGGTCGCTAGTACTTACTACACCCAGACTCGGGACATGCAAATATGTTCACAGATGGATCCTTGGTGGGAATCGAACATAAGATTGGCGGGGTGGAATCTTAACCAACTACGCCAACTGGCCCGTCAACATTTTTTTTTAAAGTTATTTGAAAAAAAAAAATTTGGTAAATGTTTATCTGCAGTTTGTCTACTGTTAACATTTATACTGTGTCCAATTCAAACAGCGTCGTTCTCGCGGAAATGTTTAGATGGCGGTGTGTCATGTTGAATTGTTTGTTTGCAATGACGCACTTCTAAATAGAGGGAGCTAGTATTTTTTGTTTGCTTAGTTCCGATAATTTCCGCTAATATTATGTGAAAATGTGGCGCAAGGGTCAAAACTGAAATCCGCTCGAGAGTATTCTGCGCCTTAATAGGAGGTTCCTAAAATTAAACATTAATTAATTGACCAATTGAAAAATGTAGCACCGCACTACGAATGTATAGAGAATAGACCGCGACGACGGACGTCGTCGTCGTCAGCTGTCAAAAAAGAACAGAATTGCACTACTGAATACCAAAGCTGGACCCATTAAAGTGACATTATGTAGACGCAGAGGTCAAAAGAGCCAAAAGGCATATATTTGTTTGTTTATATGCTTAGTAACCAAAGCTGTACACATCGAATTGGCAACTGATGTGTCATCAGATACTTTTATTTCCGCTTTTAAGCGATTCATTTCCCGTCGAGGACCTGTTTCTTTTCTTTACTCCGATAACGGAACTAACTTTGTCGGAGCTAAAGCTCAATTACAAGAACTACTTACCGATCAGTACCGCATTGAATGGAAAATGATTCCACCCCGCGCCCCACATTTCGGAGGATTGTGGGAATCTAATATAAAATCGATTAAAACTCATTTATACCGTGTTATCGGTTCGCAGCTCCTCACATATGAAGAGCTCCTCACTGTTCTTACCCAAATTGAAACAGTCTTAAATTCTAGACCGCTTTGCATTTTATCTGAGGATCCCTACCCGGAGCCTCTTACTCCCGCTCACTTTATAATGGCTTCACCATTGACTTCATTGCCGCTTCAGAATGTGTCCGAGGAAACCATATCTTTACGTTGTCGGAAACAATTATTAGATCAGATGGTGTGTAGCTATTGGAAAAGATGGCGTATAGAATATTTACATAATCTTCAAGTTAGACAGAAATGGCTCATTGATAAAAATAACATTAAGATTGGTACTGTGGTTCTTATACACCAAGATGATATTCCCCCTTTACGTTGGCCGTTGGGCATAATATCACAAGTTTATCCTGGCAAGGATGGAAATATCCGCGTCGCTTTAGTAAAAACTTCAAATGGATCATTCAAAAGACCCATTGTCAAGTTATGTCCATTACCCTCACAATAAAAATTAATCATACCGCATCTTATATTCAGTACTTTAGTAATTATTATAATCTGTAATTAGTTCTTATAATTAATTATTTTTTCTTTCTTTTGAGAACACTACGTATTCTCAAGGCGGCGGAGGATGTTTAGGCCAAAATACCTATAATAATATCTATAGTAAAACCTACTCATATTGAGTATCAATGACGAGCCTCTACTTCCCGATTCCTCTCCTTTTCCCACCTCATATGTGTAAGCGAGACAAGAGCTTCGGGAATATTCTACATACTTCGGCGACGCATCACAAAACGTAAGGCGCGCGCCCCGCAACGCCGCAAAAAGGCAGTACGAGATCCGCTACCGAACGGGAAACATCAAACTTTGTGATTTATAAATAAACAGTACGAAAACCGCTGCCGACCGGGAGGCGTTGATTTGTAAATTGAACTCAGTGAAACTCAGTGACTTGTGATTTGATGTGAGATAGTGGTGATAGTTGCTGTGTGCAGTGGATTGCCATAGGAGTTCCTGGTAAGTCCTTACCTTTATCCTAGGAGGCTCCTCGTTTTCCATATTGATATTTGTACGCAAAAACCCACCACATATGAATGATGATATAAAAGCTAAAGTAGACGTACTGGTACATGTATATCAAATTAACTTTACACTTTGAAATGGTAATGTAATGAAGAGTGGCCGAGAGCGTGTGTCAAATATTTTTATGAGATTTGTGAAAAACAAATTCAAGCAAATTGTGTTACGACTTGAAAATATATGAAAAACTAGCTTCTGCTCGCGGCTTCGCCCGCGTGGCCTACAGGACACAAATGACATATTTTTCTACAACAATAAAACCAAAACAAAACAACTCCATCCCTCTTCGAGGGTGGAATTATTAAAAACGCTGAGACACGTATACATTAATTTTCAATCTTCAGCCTAAACACAAAATTTTAAGATCCTAACTTCGAAACTGACGGGACTTTCATACAAACTTTCATCCCCTATTTTACTCCTTTAGGGGTGGAATTTCGAAAAACCCTTTCTTAGTGGATACCTACTCTTTACAAAGAATATACCCTCTGAATTTCATGTCTCTAGGACCAGTGGTTTAGGCTGTGCGTTGATATATCAGTCAATCAGTCAGTCAGGACTTTGAATTTTATATATATAGAAAAATATATATTTGAATCAATTGAATTTGTTTGAATGATATGTTAATAAATAACATATTATAATAAATATATAGTCAGAGAAGTAGATAGTTATATACGTGTATCAGTAGCTTGTTATTAGCCCCTTTATTTCGCTAGATTTTCAGATATTTTTTGTTTTCCTTGAGGATATTTTTTATTCAAAATTGAATTACATATGGGTACTGACTGACTGAGTATGCATATAAATAGTTATACCTAGAAAGAGCGACGCTATACTACACGAATATATAAAACAGGCCAAATTTTTTAGGCCGGTGCGCGTAACTGTTTTACGCTGGCTCTATTCTGCTTGGCATAGTGACGTTGATAATGATAGCAGTTGTTGAAATATTCCAATTAAAATCGGGAGAAATTTAAATATGAAACATTACTAAGCATTTTTAATTGATTAAGCCCTTAACAGTTAGGGGCTATTTGTTTCGACGCGTGAACATCTTCGACGGTCAATCTGGGTGTATCATTAATCAAATTGAGTATGATCTATCCGTGTATTAAAGATTTTAGGAAACTAATGTGATTTATTTAAGTAGGATAGGATTAGTAGGTAGCATTTAGGGATCTCTCCCATAAACTACTTTTTGTAGATCCGGTAATCGCAGCTACAAAAAGAAGTATTTTGTGTATTTGCGACTTTTTGTAGCACGTGGGCGTTTCAGTTTTAAAACCCCTTATTACAAAACATAGTTTAAAGCAAACCCAGGTTTTAAAATAGCCTCGTCTCTTTTTGTTATACGACGTTAAAAAGTGTGAGAGTGACTGGTTTTACTAAACTTGCTTAAGACCTTCTTTTATAATAATTATGTTTTATATTCGGCAAAATAATTGCTCAGTGATTATCGCTAGTGGGCGAGCTCCCTACATAAAAATATAAACGGTTCACCATTTACACTTTAAAACACTTTTACTTTATTTTGTCATGGTTGTAGAATATGCTTTTAAAGTAACGTCTCAGATAAAAACTTAAAACTATAGCGAGTTTCTGAGTGACGGAAGCTTTCAGCGTTAAGTTAGATAAAACTTTAAAAGCGACTTTTGTACGCTATTTAACTTTATTATTAAACCAAGCAGTTTTTAATTTGATGTCAAATGACGATGGTCATTAGTTCAAAGCCTAAAATGAACTTTAGGGGAAGGAAAACATCGTGAAGAAACCATAGCTCAGTAGTAGGCTTCTACAGAGGATGTGATGATTCCCATGTCCAATCTGTCACCATGGACCTATTGGTGTGGTCCGACACTTGCCTTCTTTATCCGTCCCTGTTCCCTTATTTGGGGTCGGGTCTCCTCTCTCTTTTACGCCAGGAAATTCTGTTCTGGGTTGTCGGCTCTGGCAATTGGGCTTTATTGAGGTCTCTCTTGATATTAGACCAGCAGGTCGATGGCGGGCGGCCTCTACCTCTCTTCTGTTCCGGCAGATTTAGAGAAATTTGTACTACATCTTTTTCATTTCATCATTTGTACAACTGCGGTCATATAACTTTACCCTTCGTTTTTATGGGCATACGTGGACCCTGTAAGCGACCGCCATTTTTGCCATGCGATATTGGTTGTCTGCAACAGTTGCCAGTTGAGTATAATTCCTACTCAGCTTTATGTATTTATCACCATCGGTTACATCATCACATAACAGATTCGACATAAAAGACTTAAATGTAATTAAGTATATTAACCTTTAATATGTAACGACTCCTTAAGGGTCAACAATCTTTAAAATCGAAGATTTTAAGTACCCCTAAGTACCTTATAAAATTAAATGTAAGTTTTTTTGAAATAAACAGCATAATTTTTTTTTTATACCACGGTGAGACATGGTTAAACAAAAACCCAGTCGTTAACTCTTAACATAATTATTTTATTTGTTATTGAATTTTTCAGGCTTCAGATATAAAATTGAAATAAAAATAGATTTAAAACTCAATAATAATAAATAAATAAATAATAAATTTTATTTCGCAAGGTAAGGTACACAAAAACACTCAATTTAACATTAGAAGAGTTAGGGACTTATCAGTTAACATATAATAATATAAGTGTTTGTTGAAACCTCTGGTATCCAAAGTAAGATTTAACTTGTGTTATGCATCTCTCCGCACAGGTTTGTACACATTTCTATGTAATGCATTTTAATAATTCTTAAGTTGTCCTAACTATGTTTAATAGATATTAAGAATGTTTTCGGTCTCGGAGTAATTATGTTTCAAAAGCCAAATGATTAATTTATTTTTGCATTCAAATTTGTTTAGAGAATAAATAGAACAGATTTTGTTAATATTATTGTAAAGATAACTACTAATTACACTATAATGCCGTTTAGCAAGGCTGCTTCTCCAAGGCGGCACGTGACAAACTTTGTATGATCTACGATTTTTGTAAGTGGTAGCGTCAAATTGAAGCGAAGCATGTCTACGTAATACAGTCTGAAGTATAAAAAGCTGTCGTACAGTTAAAAGCTGACAGTCAGAGTATAAAGAGATAGTTGGATATAAAAATGGTTTACCGGTCATGACCTTCAAAACAGCTCTCTGAGCTCGTTCTAATTGTAAAAAACTGGTTTTGGCAGCCCCTCCCCATACGGAAATGCAATAAGAAAGCAGCGATTGGCATAGTGCATAATATACTGTTTTAAGAGTATTAAGAGGTGCAGAATTACGAATTTTCTTAAAAACAAATATGAGCTTACGTATTCGCGATGTTAAGGTTTCAATTTGTACTTGCCAATTAAAGAAGCTATCAATGTGGACTCCAAGATATTTAATATGATTAGTGCGGGTTAGAGAGGGACAACAACAGTTGGGTGGGTTATTGTAGCATGAATGAGCTCTGACCGTAAATGTGTCAGATGGGGGTAGAGTTGAAGATTTCAAGGCAAAAGGTATGTACATAGTTTTATTAAGATTAATGGTCAATAAGTTGCAAGACAGCCAATTCATAACAACTCTGAGAGCCTGATCAGAGTACGTAAACGTTTCGGTCCAGTCTTCAGTCAGCATAAGTGAATATTGAGCAATTTGGAATTGAGAGTTTGCAAAGCGAGTTTATAAAGTTTAAAAAGAGAGTAGGGCCTCAAATAGAGCCCTGTGGTACGCCATAATTGATGGGCAACTCACCGCTAACACTCGAACCAATCTTTACACACTGAGTCCTGTCTTGTAGGTAATCCCTAAAAATATCAAGGCTCAGGCCACGAATTCCTAGCTTTTCCATCATAGAAAGAAGGTGAGGAATAGAGACAGTGTCAAATGCCTTAGACAAGTCAAGGAAAACACCTAGACACTTCATTTTACAGTCTAGCTTCTGCACAGCACAGTTCGTGAAAGCGGCCACGGCATCCTCCGTTGACCTACCCCGCCGAAAACCGTACTGGTTATCAGCCAGGATGCCGTTGGATTCCAAGTAGCTTGCTAAGCGATAATTGAAAACTCTCTCCATGATCTTTGAAACTGCAGGTAAAACTGAGATAGGTAAATGGCAATGGCATGAACCTGGCTTTATTTTATAACAATCTTTGCAAAATATTTTTTGTTAACTCCACTTTTTTTTTAACTCCGTTGTTTTATTTGTGACGAAGGTTTCCACTCAACTTACTGCCGTGGTGCGTAATAAAAAATATGTCTGCATTTGCTGAAGTAAAACTTGAGGAATCACATAAATGTGAAGGAAAGTTGTATAAAACAAATATTAAACTTTATAGAAACTCGGTTCTAAATTTGAATCTACTGTTAAAGTTTGTTCAAACTTTTTATTATGGCTTCGTCCAGGTTAAAATGTTTTCCTTGTAGGTGGTTTTATTGCTTCCTTATAAAATAGTAAAACATTTTTTTTTTATTTGCAATAGTAGGTGTAATATCTAAGCTTTACGAGCGTGTCTCGTCATGAAACTGATTAGTTTGGCGAGTAGTAAATTCTTCCATCGTTAAACAAGAATAAACTGTCACTTAGCACTAAGTCGCCGACTAACTGGCCCTCCTTAAGGGATCTCCTTAGACCTTACGTGTCCCTTAGGTGGTGGAGAAAAAGAACTTCTTAGGAGCTTCCTTAGGTGGAATGGTTGAAACGGGTACAAGAACCCTAATCCTTTGAGAATAAAAAATATTAACGAGCAATACTTGTATATATGTTTTGAGATCTCGAAAAAAGCTCTAACGATTTCGATGAAATTAGCAATATGGGAATTGTTAGGGAAACAAAAACACACACAAATATTCGCATTTATAAGATTAACTGCCAGTTTCTGAAAACCAAATCAAAGTTAATCTCTTGTTGAAAGTATACCTGTCACGGTCAATGACGTCTAAAATGACAAAGAAGGCAACAGTTTTGATTATAGATTAACTTTGATTTGGCTTTCAGAAACTGGCAGTAATACGTGTATGTGATGTGATAACACTATAGTGACCTTGGAAAATCTTTCTCATGAGGACCTTACTAACTTTCCGATATTAAAATAAATTCAATGTCAACATAGCATTTAAACACTTTGCCCAATATAAACGTTATTTCTATATAACTTAACTTTAGAAGTAGAGCGTGTGGTGTTCGGAATACTTATTAGGCACGTTCAGCACACAGAAGATTTCACACACGCTAATATTTGTGATATAAACTTGCTATGTTCATACTTTGCATTTTAATGTGCAGATTTGGAAACGCTAACCCTAAAATAATTGAAAATACTATGAATATAAAAATATATAGTACACTACAGTGCGGCCGCCGAGATAATGCGTTTCTGACTGTCTATTACTGGCCAAATCACGGAAACTGCTGATCTGATTACTACATAAGAACCAATTTAATGAAAATGATTATACAACTACATATTTAAATTGTAAAGTACAATAACTGAATAGCAAAATATATAATCTATTACTAACCTACCAGGATTGACGTATTTACATTATTTACCTTCATACTATTAATTTATAATACCCATTATTGTAATATTGAAAAAAAAAAAACTATTTATCGTTTTTGGGCTAAATCTTATACATACATATACGTGCTTAAGTTGTAAATATTTAGGACAGATTTATTATACGACTAGCAGTACCCTACGGTTTTACCCGAGATATTGTAGTACTATTTGGCCTATTGAACGAGATATCTAAAGCTAACATATTTTTTCACCTCATTCCGCGAATTTGGATATTTCTAAAAAGTAGCGTGAATATGTGCGTATATAATGTGTTTGATAAATACGGTAGTACCCAACTGA
This sequence comes from Polyploca ridens, assembly GCA_951394255.1. NCBI lineage: Eukaryota > Metazoa > Arthropoda > Insecta > Lepidoptera > Drepanidae > Polyploca > Polyploca ridens. The sequence continues at coordinate 4,286,316 of OX596253.1, forward strand.
TATGGCGCGTCGTGAATCTTCGTTCGCACAGAAAAGAAAGTATGGCCCCGAAGATTAACGAAAGAATGCTTCAAACTTACAATCAACATTACTACTATAAGGTTCATAATACACTGCAGCTGTTAGTTCCGTCTCACTCGCAAGTCACGTCCCTCCGCAAGGCGCGCGCTAACATGGCGGCAGCTGCCGACCAATAGCGTTTCCCGCGCTTTGAAAATGTATCTTCTGCGCAGGTACATCGGTAAGCCATATTAGTTGGGTACTACTGTACCTAATATAATGACTCGAATTTAAAAGTTTAATCATAGTCGTAAAGTTATGATAAATATTGGCTATTTTAACACCATTCACTATTATTTATTCAATAAAAGTAATTAAAACTTATACTCAGTTTAATTGCATCGGTTCTATTTACTTTGGACATCTTAAGTATACTCGAGTCTCGAATTGAGTGGGTACTCAGTGCCGCATAAGGCGACGTGGTGAGGCACATTACACAGAAGTGTGCTCCATAGAGCACTCATATATCGGTTGGTTGGCAAACTTTAGACGGAATTGTATTTCGATTCGCTATTATTAAGGGAATTTATCCCTTGTGTAGTATTACATAGAAACTATAATAAAGAAATTATACGAAGATTACAATGCTTTTCATCGATTGTCTACGAAATTTCGTAGCACTGCTACGATGCTACGGATTCTTCGTAGGCAGTCTTCGTAGAACTTTTTTGCTTGTTGAATAATCCATAGATTACTTATCTAGGGATTATTCTCTATTCCCTATATACTTTCGTAAAAACAAAACGTGTACCTAAATAATAAATCTCATGTTCTATCAAGACTACTTTATTTCGGAAGACAAACACACATGACTCCATATCTAAGATCAATGACAAACTCGCCTACACAAAGGAAACGGCCGCGGCGTTGAAACTTTTATTAAGTCCAATAAAACAATGAGAAACTCTTCTTAACGTTGTTGAGATAAAGTTTATGTTTGGTTGGCATTGTCGCTGGGTGTTGACGGAAAAAATTGCGCAGGGTACTAAGTAAACAGTGAATGCGTGGGTGGCACAGGTACCACATGGGAGGTACTGGCGCGGGACTAGCACACTACCTTTTGTTGAGAACACCTTTTGTTTTTGAATGTTGTTTTCCACGTAATATCTCTAGTACTCTTTACTTATTTATTACTTAGTAGGTACATTAGGCTATAAATAACAGAATGTATGTTTGTTGTAGCACACACGATGTTTACAGTTTCATTTATATTAATAAGGACTATGAACTGACTAACTAGGGCATAGTTCAAACATATTATTTTTGTTTGCGTAAAATCTTTTTGCCTGTGTTCTCTAGGGATGTTTCCGCGGGATTAAAATTATGATCTATTTATGAGCAAAATTTCACCCAAATCCGGTTTCAAAAGCATTACGCCGTGACTTAGTACACAATTTTCACACGCCCATTAAGAGGACTCAATTCGTCATACTTTTCATACAAAACCCCTGTACTTATTATGGCGTTGTTAAACATTTTTCGTTAGATGTTTTGAACAAATTAGTATCTTGTGTACTATATCTAGCCTTGTATCTTGGCGTAATTTAAAAAAAGTGTGAAACAAATTCAGTCAAAGCCTCCGAAAAACAGCGTTTTTGCCTGAACTTTGGCCATATCTAATGTACCTATAAATTGTAAAAGTAAAGAAAACATTTAGATACCAGGCTTGCAAATGTATTGGAGATTTTAAATAACTAACTTTTTTTTCACAAACTTGTAAGATTTTTTCACAAGAAGTATACTCCTGGAACAAGTTTTATGAATGCGAAATCATGAATGACGACCTAGCGAAGCGGCCGCGAGTGATCAGCGGAATTTACCGACTGATAACCGACGGCTCTGATGCTATCTCTCTTTATTTGCAGTCAAACATTACGTTGGATGAAACAACAAGCTTTTAGACTATGCTCGCGTTGAAGTTGCGCCGGCCACAGAGGGCCGCCTTAACCAGTTGGTTCTCGCGAGGGACGCGCGTCCTATTATAACAATTGATGTCATTGTTATATTTTTAACCGCGAGCCAACCGATTTATATTATTAGGATTATACACCGTGACTTTTTATTTGTCTTAGAAACGCAGCCCACATAATGTACCCAATGGATCATTTGTATAATAAAAAAATATTAATATTTATTATAATTATGACAAATCGAATTAATAAAAAAAAGTAATTTAAAAAAATTAAATCGACTTCGAAATCCACTAAAATGTATAAAATAACTAATCTGACACTGATTTGAAGTCAGCGAAATATTTTCAATGGAATACGTCGTGCTCTTTCGCTGACTTCAAATCAGTGTCAGATTTCGAAGTCGATTTAATTTTTTTTTATTTCGTCATTTTTAGTTTTTCTTAAATGCACTAGAATTTAACTAAGGTTTTGAGATGTTTTTCCTTTGAAACCACACCCGTAGCTCGTGTCAATAAGCCAGGCCGTCACACATATTTTTCCATATCTTGAAAACTACTGAACCGATTTCAATGAAACTTGCACTGTTCCCTAAGTTGAAGTAAATGTAAACCAATAAAAAAAGAATGGTTACAACCCGATTAATATCTTCGGAGATATGCGTGGACAAACATACATACATACATACACCTATGAAATATTGTATATTTGTTTGGAAGCCCTAATAGATATGTGAATATATTGCAGTTCCAATAATATTACATACATACGTGTCGAATTGGTAATCTCCTTTTTTTTAAGTCGATTAATTAAAGTTTACGTATAAAATGGTAGAAAATACCAACCCAGAGCACGAGTCGAGTACACTGCGCTCGTAACAGGGTATTTAAAACTACGTCATGCGTCATAATGAATAATATTAGACTTTTTTCAATGAAACAAATGTTAAAAAAAAAACCTATCATTGGGTACATTATGTGGTGTGCGTTTCTAAGACGAATAAAAAGTCACGGTGTATATAGGCTACAAATGGATTTCAAGCTGTCCTTATATTTTGAATTTCATCAAATCTTTTAAAGTTTTTAATGTATCAAATGTTCTCAGTATAGGAATCGAAGGAAAATGCATGATTTCGACATATGCAAATCGACAAAGGGTCCTCTGACCTCCATCAAAATAATCCAATATTACTAATACGGACAGTGGTAATGTCACAAGTTTTCCCATTTCGATATTCTGACAAGGGCAGCCCAGTGGGCTGGGTGACCTTTAAGGATTAGGCCTTATTCATACTTTTCGGATAGAATTAGTGCAATAGATAGTACACAGACTTATTTTACTTTAATTGACACTTTGGCCATCCTCGTGATTAGGAAATATTCCTCCTGTAATCAAGTAACCTCTGCGTCATAAAAGAAGTATTCAATTCGGTTTAAATCAGTTAAACTCTCATATAAAATAAACTAACCCACAATGAATACAGTTAAACATTTTCATTAGTAGAATAGTCACTATTGTACGGAAGTGATATAAAAGGGACATAAAGAACTTTAACTCATATAAATAGCGTCCTTGCCGTTTTTTTCCGCACAGCTGCCATCGTTTGATGTGAGTCAAGCTTAACTTGACATTCAATAAATTTGTGCCGCGAATTTATCTCATTCGAATCAAGTCACGTTTCTTTAGGGACTTGTTATTGTTGACGCGCTAGAAAAGTTGTTTAAGTGCCCTATAAATAGCAACTGTAAGACTTGAAGTGTTATATTGGAGTTATAAGACTAATGTGGTTGTATTGGGGTTTTTATTGACTTTATATTTCTTCGTAAGGATTTAGCCAACGTTATATTTTTTGGCATCAATTCGCTGCTGGTAAAATGCTATATTAATACCACAGGAACATTAAGCCTTTAGAATAAACCTGAAAAAATTTGCTCGTATTTTTTGCGCGAATGTGAGTTTGTTTAGCTAACCCTCTTGATGCCTCAATGGCACAAGTAACCAATCGCGATAATATTGGGCACGCCAATAGACCAAAGCCTGAATAACATATTCGATACTTTAAATCCCAGAAATACCATAAATCCCTCGGGAACGTAAGTGTGAAAACTAGTTTTACATAAAAGAACAAAGAATTCTCGTGTAAAAATGCGTAACGTTTTTTTTTTGAAAAAGCGACGGTGACGATTCCGAACTAGCCTTTGGGAATAGCCCAAGGCACGTTTCAAAATCACCCTGAGAATTACCCATTACCTGGCAAACGAAAATGGAAATGAAAATTGAAACATTTCTACTTCAATTTGTAAGGCTCAGAACTGAGTGAGAATGTTCTCAGAAACTTATTTCAGAAATAAATTTCAATTAAATTTACCGTTTATTTATAGGTTACTAAGCTGGTTCTCTGAATACAAGAATAATTCGGTTTTGTATTGTGAAAGCGTTTGTGTAAGCTCTACTATCTTATGAAAATTGAAATTTTATTGTTACACTGCTGAAATTCAAGTTCGATTGACTATTGAACTGTTCCTTGTAAGAAATTAAATTATACATGGAAAACGTTTTACCTATATGGAAAAAGTAAAACGAAAAAACTAAAGTATATTTTATAGACAGTTAATTGATTCCTTTGCTGAAAATTGTGGGAGAGCGAATCAATTAAATCTTTGAATTGTCCAAATTCCGGTAAATGTGGTAATCTGTCGGAGCAAGGTCCGGGGAGCACGGTGGGTGTCGGAGTCATTCCAATCACAGCGCCTCTTATTTATAGACCATCTGTTGTGCAGTGCGTGGTCTAGCGTTGTCCTGAAGCAGCAGTGGGCTAAAGCAATGACCTGCCTCCGTTGTTAACGGCTAGCTTTTCCATCGTGGTTTGCAATTATTGACAGTACATGGGCCCAAGTCTGCTATTACAATTGTGTTCCTATGAAATCTCAGTGGTGTCAAAATTGACACATTTTACAGTTTTGATAGTGTACTAACACAATAGCGTCATAATGGCGCCATAATAGCTTTCCGATAATTTTCCACTGAAACTACCATAGTGCTACAATGATCTTTTAGTTATCAGTTTTAACAGTTTTTGTACTAAAAATATTTTCGTTCATTATGAGGCCATTATGAATTAGTAGACTGCGCACATCGGCTCAATGATAATGGAATTGCAATAATATCGTGTCAGTATGACATTTTAGCAGACTTGGCCCCCAGGATTAGTACGTTGTTCGCGTAGCGAGGACTTGTGAGACTCGAACGAGCATTCGTCCTGCGCTCGACTGCGTTACTGACCGATTGTCAGTTATTCACGAATACGGAGATTCGCATCGCGCTCGTTGTAGGCTCGTCGTAACGTCCACACTTGACATCGCGAGCAACGAACTAATTCTGTTCATTCTTTTTTTTTTTTTATTGTTTATAGACCTGTGTTTGACCGCAATCTCACCATGGTAAGTGATGATGCGGCCGAAGATGGTAAGCACACAAAGCCTAGAAGGAACTGGCTCTCACCTGCAGCTGTCGGAACACACCGAAAGGTGCTTGGCGACAGATTTTCAACTTGAGGGTGGTAGCCAGCCAGGCGGGTACTACAAAGTACCCTACCACCGTGCTATGGTTTCCTCACGATGTTTTCCTTCACCGAAAGCTCAAGCTCATTGTAGGATTCGAACCCGGGACCTTCGTCTCGGTATCCGACGTCACTACCACTGAGCTATCATCGCCTTAAAATTCGTGGCTAGGCTCATGCTCGGTTCGCGTACCATGGACGCACCATTACATGGCTATATTCCTTGCAATCTAGGCTGTAAATAGAGAACAGCCTAGAGGAAACAGGCAATCTCTTGATCAACCTCCAAACTAACTTCGCGTTTTGTTTATTTATTAGTTGCGGGAATCCACTACCGTTCTAACATTAGCATCGTGGGAGGGTGTGTTCAGTGGAAATGTAGACGTATTTTTAGAATAACTGTTTGTTGCTTTCCTTCATTTTGAGTCTAGCTGAGTATGTTGAGGCAGAAGGAAAATTAGTATTCTACAATCGGCACATGGTATATTAAAAAAATGTTCTATATGTTATCGACATGCAATCTCATAAGTTTTTTTTCCGTCACAAAGAAGTTGGTAACGAAATATAAAGTAAATCTGTGATATATAGTTATAAATTGTTAACGATTTTCTATGCTTATATATACATATTCTAAAATGAGAATTTAGTTTTAGCAGACGGGTTTATTATAAATGATCTCTCGTAATATTGTGTACTACATTTTGCAAATAGTTACAATAATTATATTGCTCGAAAGGTCATAAAACTTTTTTTAATTACGTTATTTGTGTAAGAGGAATTTAATTTAGGGAATTGCCAAATCGTATGCGTTGTGTAAAATATTTTAAAGCAACTTGTTGGACACATTAAAATTTAAACTTTATTAACGACCCCGAAAAAGTTTAACATTCAACGGGATCCCGTGTGGTTTGCGTTATAAGGTTTTAAATATTTTTTTATAAAAGTTTTTATTTTTCATGTTTCATTTACAAAATTTGTATAACGCATGAAATATGGAATGTATCTATCATAATATGTTTAAGTCCCCGTGTTTTGAATTCCGGACTCGTTTTACCTAATAAACATTCAATATTTTTTCTCAGATACCTGGAAATCCGAGCACGAGATACACTCGATATTCAATATCTATAGTTAATCAATAAAGAACGTTTGGGAAAGCAAAGAGGAGCCATCGGTGAAATTAAATATACATATTAGGGACTAAACAAATAATAAACGAAAATCAATGTTTTAGGTTTGTTTGTGTTTGTTCAAAATCTCTCAAATCCTAGAAGGAACTGACTCTCAAGTTTAAGTTGGAACACATCGGTAGGTGCTTGGCGACAGACATCAACGTGAGGGTGGTAGCCAGCCAGGCGGGTACTACAAGGTACCCTACCACCGTACTATAGTTTCCTCACGATATTTTCCTTCACCGAGAGTCTAAGCTCATTGTTACGGTATCGACGTCACTACCTCTGAGATCGAAGAAAAATACCTTTAGAGTCATCATCATCATCAGCCTATAATGTCTCTGCTGAGCACAGGCCTCCTTTCACAAATCAGGGTGAAGGGAATGGGCAGATACTCCACCACGCGTGCCTACTGCGGATCGGTGGAGATAGGATCCACTATCCTACCTCCACCGACCTACTGTTGGAGTTTTCAAGCCGCCTAGAAGGCCTCCAAATTGCTCAACGACTATCATAATTAAGGCGGCCCTCTGTGGCCGGCGCAACTTCAACGCGAGCATAGTCTAAAAGCTTGTTGTTTCATCCAACGTAATGTTTGACTGCGAAAAAAGAGAGATAGCATCAGAGCCGTCGGTTATCAGTCGGTAAATTCCGCTGATCACTCGCGGCCGCTTCGCTAGATCGTCATTCATGATTTCGCATTCATAAAACTTGTTCCAGGAGTATACTTCTTGTGAAAAAATCTTACAAGTTTTAGAAAAAAAAGTTAGTTATTTAGAATCTCCAATACATTTGCAAGCCTGGTATCTAAATGTTTTCTTTACTTTTACAATTTATAGGTACATTAGATATGGCCAAAGTTCAGGCAAAAACGCTGTTTTTCGGAGGCTTTGACTGAATTTGTTTCACACTTTATTTAAATTACGCCTAGATACAGGGCTAGATATATTGCACAAGATACTAATTTGTTCAAAACATCTAACGAAAAATGTTTAACAACGCCATAATAAGTACAGAGATTTTGTATGAAAAGTATGACGAATTGAGTCCTCTTATGTGATAACCGGGACCAAAGGCTTTACGTGCCTTCCGAAGCAAGGAAACGCTCGATTTGAAATACTACTAGGCGGTCACCCATCCAGGTACCGACCACGACGGTGGTAGCTTAACTTGCCGATCGATTAAGAACGGCTAATCATGCTACACCACGAGCGCTTCACTCACGCTTTCGCTTCACCTTTAGAGTAGTACCGAGTAATCCAATTCCCCAACTAGTAAGTGTTTTTGCACTGATTAATAACAGTACCGACCAATGACTGCATCTAAATGTTTAGCGTCTCCTTACTCAGCCAATCAGAGTGCGTTATCAGCGGTGGAGAATTGGCGGAATAGATTTAAAACAAAATGGACGTAATTGCGCTTATTCGTGTTAATTGTTCGATGACCTCTGATGAGCTATCATCGAGTCTTAGTTCCTATTAGTCCGCTCAAGTTAGCCCGAAAAATAGGGATATATTCCAAAGCTAAAAATTTACATGAACCTTAAGTACCATTATAGTGAAATTGTGAAAAGTCCCCATCGATACCATGTGTGCAATTTTTTAGTTTCATGATAAAAATAGCTAAGACAAAATTTTAAATCATGCAATTATCTTCAAAAAATGTCCTTGCACTTTTTTCCTAAGATTCATCATTTCTGAGAAAAAGCGATTCTAAAATGTACTGAAGTTGTAGGTATTCTCCATAATATGCACACGATTTTTGCTTGTATTTTTCTCAATTTGTTCGCATTACCATTTAAAATGAAAAACAAGATATAGATTGTAAACCAAAGTTATGGGAACGCTGTTGCTGTAATTTATTTAAAAAATATAGTCTCGTCACTCGGAAAGCTCCACCCACATTGGGTGGGACGTGATCGCCATCCCGAGTGGCTTTACAGATAAAATTCAATGTTACACGTGGCATAGGCCCCTAGGATAATAAGACAGTTTATTACGACAATATAACCCACAGGTTGCTGGAATGTTTATGTTTACGCAATGTTTGGTTATTGTTTTGTTTGTTTTTAATTATTTTATGATTGTTTCCTTATCATAATAAAAAGGATGTTCAGGGGACTAAAAAGGCCGCTCGAGCAATACGTAATTCAAAATTGTTTTGGTAAAATAGTCATTCATGTCATTATTAGGTTAAGATCTGATGTAAACTCGGAAACATGCATAGCTCGAGCTTCCTTTTTCTCGTAGCATCAATAGGCTACGGGGACCACTTATCTGCCTTCATCATCATCATCATCAGCCTATAATGTTCCACCGTTAGCACAGACCTCCTTTCACAAATGAGGGTGAAAGAAAATGGGCAATACTCCACCACGCGTGCCCACTGCGGATCGGTGGAGGTAGGCTAGTGGTCAACCTACTGTTGGAATTTTTCAAGCCGCCTATGAGGCATCCAACTAACTTAACGACTATCACAATTAAGTGATAACCGGGACCAACGGCTTTACGTGTCTTCCGAAGCTCGAAAACGCTTGATTTGAAATACCACTAGACGGTCACACATCCAGGTACTAACCACGATGGTGATAGCTTAACTTTGCCGATCGATTAAGAACGGCTAATCATGCTACCTGCCTTAGTGGTACATAAAAAATACATCTCAAGAAATCCTGCATAACTGAGAATGATAAATCAAAGGCACATGTTATCTGCCGATAGGCACTACGCTTTAATATCCCTCGTTGTAAAGCGATTGCAATTAGGAGCTCGCTATTCAGGAGGTAATTGCATTCGCTCTTCGCTTCACAACAACCGTGAATACAATCGATCGATCCTAATTTACTTCAAGTGTATGCGAGTGAAGCAGTCTCCAAATATTGAGTGTAAAATTGAGAATACCATCTCAATTGAGTGATAATTTATTTAGAGAGAAGATATCTCTCAGAAAATATGTTACATTGAAAAAAAAAAAACAGTATAGGTTGGACATATTCTATGTGGGCCAGCCAATCATGCAAATCTTCTGTTTATCCGTGATTGAGTCAGAAACATTTAAACATTCAAACTTTTATAATATTTATTAGTGAGACGAATTCACATTTTTATCACTCTTCTAAAGTTTCAACAATTAACATGTCCCCTTTGACTTTTATTTGCTGTTTATTACATTTTGCAAACTTTACTTACACGTACCAGTACTATTTGAAATAGTTTAAAAGTAGTTCTATCTGACTTCATGGCACGTATGAAATCATTGCCATTTCGCTTTCGTTTAAATTCTGTTTAATATTATTTTTTAATGGCATAGTATTTGGCTTTTAAACGAGCTGGTCGGTATAGTTTATTTCCAGTAAAATTATTTGTACGTGTCAAAGTAGAACTTTTTCATTTCAGAGTTGGGTTATTATAATACGAGGCTCTCATCCAACTGTCCTTAAAACATGACTTCACCTTTTTGTTACATTCTTTATACGCGCCTTACGAGGCCAAAAGCATATACTTCTTACATATTTGTGACAATATTTTTCTCAAGAACACGTCGAGGCACTCAATATTTTCGTAAATGATGTTAAGCATACCTAAATATGTTTATCCTTGATCCAATTATTGACACTCGCAACGTGAGTTGACCTAAATTCAGCACTAATGTATGATATGAACGTAGGCACCCATAGTTTAGGTACATTGGAGTATTTGTCACATTCTCTGTAAGTTTGTTTAGGTGCTAGGGCAGTAGAAACACTTTATGTTCACAGGTCTTGGCAAAGACAAACTATTTTGGGATGTGGTCTTGAGGACTTACTACATGTTTGCTATAAAATAATTGTTCAAATCTTAAGACCCGTAGAATACCACTTTCCTGTCATTTGGGATGACTTCTCTTTCATCCCTCATCTCGATTTTTATCCTCCCTCCTATACTTTTTAACTTGATAACCAAATGGATTTTAGAACATCATGTATCTTTATCACTAAAATCAAAGCAATAACTAGAAAACAATAAAAAATAGATAATAGTTTTGGTTCGGCAAATCGTTCCGGTTCAGTATTATTACTGAACTGAATTATTATTTTAAAAGCGTAGACTATATAGGCAACGCTTTTAAAATAAATTCAAGTGCAAATCACCAATTTTCTGAAAACAGATAGAAACTTTAATGCCAATAAGACTTGGCTGGATAAAGGAGCTAATGGCATATAAACTTTTGATGTGTGACATCAGTAAAACATTTTATCGATGTTATCACAACTGGTAACTGAGGCTTCGCCACATCCACATCCAACGTGATGTCGCTGTCAGTAATCCAACGCGTGGGCGCCCTACAGTTATTACGGTTAATCTGTTTATGGCGGCGCAATACCCAAATATTGAACGCCATAAGAGATTCAACGTTGTATATTAACTATTTTATTAGTTACATTGCATTATGGATATTATTAGTGAGTTAATGATGCCATATTAATTGTTATGCTTACTTAGTTGATCGAAATATTTTATAGTTTATTATGACGTTCGTCGTTAACCCAAATTAAAGTACCCAAGCAACGGTTTGTGTCACCAAAAGTTAGTAGATTACTGACAGCGACATTCCTACGTAAATAATATAGCTAAATACAGGTCCGTACTCAAGTAATGTTTAGGCACAATCGCTATCAAGAAAATAGTAGTAGGTACAGTATAGTAATTATTAGTATAATATGATCCCTCGGTATTACGTTACATTCCAGGGCTTACTAAAGCATACCTACCTAAATGGGTGGTCGACCGCGAACATAAGCCTCTTACTAACATATCGTGGAGTGGCCACTTAGGCCGGCTAGTTTTCTGCTCTACGCATTTAAGATAGCCTGGTAGCCGTAAATATTTATGATATTACATTTTGAATTATTTACCAATAAATTTAATGTATTTTTTTTGTTTCAGGCAGAAGTGATGGCCACGACAAGTCGGTAAGTGAAATGTGCCGTACACTTTTTCCTTAGCTCGGAATAAATTTTATCATAGAGTAGTTTTATCATTGAATATATCCTTAGTTTCTCTACCGGACCAAATCTTAAATAGCGTTTGTTTACTTACTCACAATTTACTCATTCCGGAATTAGGAATTATCGTAGAAGGTAAACTGCAGAAATATCGCCAAAGGAAATCATTTAAAAGTAGCAGTAAGTATCCTCAGTAATTTATTAAAACAAATTGGATATTAAGGCGTACCTTGAACAGCATTAATTAATCAATGGCATTCACCAAGTTTGCTATTCAATTAGTTTTATGTAAGGTAGAAGTAGATATAGGCCTCCAGGAGCTAGTTTTAAAATTAATGATGGTAAATATTACTATTTAGGTCAACGATTATAAATCTTACTACCCAAATTTGTGTAGCCAAATTAGGACCTACAATCAAACGTAAAGTGAAAGCTTTTCAGGCTAGGTTAACTGACGATAGACGATTAAGGCTACTTTAAATCTAACGCCATCTAAAGTACAAAGAGGACGTCACACTTTGCGTACTTTGTCTCCCGTTTTTTACTATGATAAGATAATGAAATTGTCAAGAAACGGATGGATGGATGGAACAAGAGTTACGTGGCGTGAAGAAAGGTTTACATCCAGCTACGAAAATAGGGTGATAATAGTATTCGAACAAAATTATATACTATGTGACATTCTAGGTAATAAGTTCTGGAATTTACATGAACTATTAGTAAATAATAATAAGAATAATGACGCCCAGCCAAAGCATCTCTAGATTGGTCGGCATGTTGTTTATTAAATTATGATAAGCATGGTACAGGACACATGATTATATTTAAGAGATACATCCAATCATTTAATATCAAAATTAGCAGTAATAAAATTACCTGAAAGCCGCTGAAAATCTGTAGCCGTAGATTATCTGGAATTTATGTAAATCAGTGGCAATTGAATTGTTGGTACGACAATGGTGCTGATTCTATTGTTTACAACTAAACTAATTTAGTCTCACTAACTATGTCTCTTTCTAACGAAAAACATAAGAAAAAGATGTAAGAAATTTAGTCCTGTCAAATTAGTCCAATGCTTGTTTTCAATATATTTTTAGTCGCCATATATCGCGGTTACGTCTAAATACCCGCAAATGAAGACGGCAAAGACTAATTTTAGTAGGTACTTATTCTGAGGACTAATTTGACAGCTTTAAATATGTTCTATTCTTTTTCAATAATGTTTGTAACAAAGAGATGTGATGTGACTAAAATTAGTTTAGTGCGATTTAAAACAGAATCGGCGCCATTATTCTAACTAATTACATAATCCCAAATAATTACTTAAATAAGGTTAAGTCAGCCAAGCTCACTATCATATTACATAGTAGTAGGTATATTGATTACAAAACAAATAGGTATCTCGTTTGCTGATGCTCACATATTGAATACACTGGTAATTTTGTAACAACAAATTCTAACAAGCAAATTCTAACAATTATAGTAAGACATTTTTTAATTAAATGGGCTTGCGTTTACAAAAACAAATACCTCGTTTGCTGAACCTGATGCTCACATATTGAATACACGGGTAATTTTGCAACAACAAATTCTAACAAGCAAATTTCAACAGTTATAGTTAGACATTTTTTAAATTATATAGGCTTGCGTTTGGCCACTGACCCGCCCATAAGGGACGAAGACGAAGCCTAAGATGGAACACGCTTACCCAGAAGGAACCTATTCACACTGGCCTTGAAAGTCCCTAGATTGAATTAATTTGTTTATCAGCACATTACAAAAACAAACCCTCAGTCCAACTTAGTTATCGATTAGAAATAGATAATAAAAGAAACAGAATATAGAATATCATTTTTATCTATCAGGGGCAGCTGCGGCCAGTGCGGAAAATTCAAAAAATACGCGTCGATTGGACCCAATTATATTTTTGTGCCTTTTGCGGTTGAGACCATGAGACCGTGGGGGTCTGAAGCTCGCCGTTTTGCTCGCACCTTGTCATCAAAATTGATCGAGACCTCCGGAGACCAGCGGGCGGGGAGCTTTTTCCGCCAACGCGTCAGCTTGGCTATCCAAAGAGGAAACGCTGCTAGCCTTCTGGGAACCCTGCCGTTAATCGAAAGCAGCGGCAGGCTTGAGTAAATTTTCTATATATAGATTGTATTTTGTACATATTTGTTGTAAATAAAGATATTGTCATATTGAATATCATTTAAAATATAAAAATTACGCTCTTCGTAAATTGAAAAATAAGATATAGCTTAATAGATATTTCGTGAAATCGATCATGCCAAGCGGGAGCGAGACTCATTTCGTAAACATAAATAGACCTTGATTGTTTATACGACCCGCTTACATCTCATTTTAGGGTGTTTCCATTTTGTATTTGTGGGATGGTAATAAAAGAAGGCGTAAATACAGTGGCTTTTTAAGATTAAGGGATTAAAAAAGGTTGAATGTATGTCTTACTCGAATTTATGTAAGCTTTTAAAGTCAATGTTTTTAAAACTTCATAATAATGAAATAATCTCGTAAGTGCCTTATTAGAGACAATTTTTGATTTTTATTTAATTTCATATTTTATCATTCCTGTACTAATCCTAATCAGTAATCACAAAATAAGCCTAATGGTAAAACCGCTCAATCTCAACACCAAATATTTTAATTAGTTAGAAAAACTGTCATCGGTCATTCTTGAATTTAACGTCGGTACAGACTAAAGTATTTTTAAGTTTAATATCATGTCAGACCTCCATCTTAAAGACCGAAGCATCCTTAATATTCTAGCTGAGAATTTTCGACGTTCTAAGTATGCAAATAGGATTTTATTACTTTGATGTAGGCAAAAGGCTGTGGTGCGGAAAATTTTGGAGTGTATTTCAACATACCCAATATAATGATGTCTCAGCTGAGGACGGTAATAATTTTAGTAAAAGGTCTGTAAACAATCGATTTTAATAAACGCGTATCTTCAACCACGTTGGTACTGTAGTTACCTTATAGGTACATTGTAACCATAGATCTTTTACGTTCGCCACTCGACAACTGGCATTTATTAGCATTTAGTTTACTGATTGCCGTCAGAAAGACGCTCTTTCTCTCATAATAATAATAATATTTATTAGTTTCAAAATAACTTTTACAAATAGATAATGCGGTCTCCAGTCCCCACACTAGGATTCCCTGTGTTGTGGGGGCTGGTCCCTTCCAGAATGTTTTACACTTTACATTTAAGGTGGCCCTCTGTGGCCGGCGCAACTTCAACGCAACCATAGTCTAAAAGCTTGTTGTTTCATCCAACGTAATGTTTGACTGAGAAAAAAGAGAGACAGCATCTGGGCCGTCGGTTATCAGCCGGTAAATTCCGCTGATCACTCGCGGCTGCTTCGCTAGGTCGTCATTCATGATTTCCCATTCATAAAACTTGTACCAGGAGTATACTTCTTGTGAAAAAATCTAACAAGCTTGTGAAAAAAAAGTTAGTTATTTAGAATCTCCAATACATTTGCAAGCCTGGTATCTAAATGTTTTCTTTACTTTTACAATTTATAGGTACATTAGATATGGCTAAAGTTCAGGCAAAAACGCTGTTTTTCGGAGGCTTTGACTGAATTTGTTTCACACTTTTTTAAATTACGCCTTGATACACGGCTAGATATAGCGCACAAGATACTAATTTGTTCAAAACATCTAACGAAAAATGTTTAACAACGCCATAATAAGTACAAAGGTTTGTATGAAAAGTATGACGAATTGAGTCCTCTTAATTATTTTAACATTTTATTTAATTGTGTGTGTGTGTGTGTGTGTGTGTGTGTGTGTGTGTGTGTGTGTGAGTAAACAATAAGAATTTAGAACAAGCATTGTCTATCTATACTAATATTATAAAGAGGAAAGATTTGATTGTTTGTTTGTTTGTTTGCATTGAATAGGCTCCGAATCTACTGAACCGATTTGAAAAATTCTTTTACTGTTGGTAAGCTACACTGTCCCCGGGTGTCATAGGCTACTTTTTATGACGGGAACGCGGGTGAAACCGCGCGAGACAGCTAGTAAGTATATACAACTAAAAACGATTTCATAATTTAAACTTAAATATATGTTCCAAGCGGGCAGCCAGTACCCCGAGTGTAAAGAATTGACGTTAATGAACGTTTACTAATGCGTTTGCGTAAGCTATACATTTGTATGGGAGAAATTAGTATCATAAGTATTTCGCTAGAGGCGCTGTGCCAATTCCTATAGAGAAGTGTCGTAAACGCAACGCATTAGTTGTACGTAGTATTTATATACTCTGAGGCATTAGTAAGACTAGTTTACTAACGTCAATTCTTTACACTCCGGTTACTGTACGTTCTGCGTGTTTTATTTATTACTAAACTAATATATATTTTCTCGCAGTCAATGCTAAAAAGTACCTAGTGTATCTACTGATACATAACTGGTGATAAAACATTTATTTCGGCTCTTCTTTCCGTCGCTTCGCTCTGGATTATATTCTAGACTAGGATTCTAGAATATAATCCACATTTGGAAATCGGGATTCTACTTCTAATTAAGAATCCTTGGGATCCATCTGAGTCTTTTAGAAGGAAAATACCTTTTTTCTCAGGTACTGTTTAATCTGCCTATTCTAAGGCTTCGTTTTCAGTTAAAAACGGATTGCTTCATTATAAAAAAAAAAGTCATAAATCATACCTACTCTCGGTACAAATGTACTTTCTTTTATTGACATTTTGTTCCATTTTCTGAAATCATAAATAACGAAGTGGTTACAAATGACTGACTTTGATGAAGTCCCTGTAAAACTTTTATTTATAAGGTAATTGTCTTTAGTACCTGTTAAAAGGGATTGTGGCTACTTCAAAGGTTAATGAAATATCAAAAATAGCTTTTCTTTATTACTTCTTGATGCAGCAAGAAATAAAATTCTTTATTTTATTTCTTGATGAATTGATTTCAAAAAGAACTTCACTTATACTAATGAATCCCTGTCGTAAAGGCTCCTGTCTACCTTGGGAATACAAACATAATTCTCTTCTTTGCATTTAATTTATTCCTGATGAAATAATATGTGGTTCTTATGAATAAAAATTATTCATCATCATCATATCAGCCTCTATGGATGTTCACTGCTGAACATAGGCCTCCCCCATTGACTTCTACTTTGAACGAATTTGGGCCGCTTGCATCCAGCGACTCTCACCAGGTCGTCGGTCCACCTGGTGGGAGGGCGTCTCGCTCTGCGCTTTCCAGTACGTGGTCGCCACTCGAGAACCTTTCTTCCCCAGCGGTTATCGGCTCTTCAAGCGATGTGGCCTGCCCATTGCCACTTCAGCTTACTAACTCTACGAGCTATGTCCGTCGTTTTCGTTTTCCTACGAATGTCCTCATTACGGACCCTGTCACGTAGAGAAATTCCGAGCATAGCTCGTTCCATAGCAGTAAAAGACCACGTCTCTGTCCCGTATGCCATCACTGGTAACACGCACTGATTGAAGACCTTTGTCTTCAGACTCTGGGGTATTCGGGACTTGAAGATACAAATGCCGTTAAAAATAAAGCCGAATAAAAATTGTTATAAATTTTTAATAAAAAAAAATGTGTCATGACCCCTCTAAAATGCAATTTTACTCCCTATTTTGGTGTTTGAATATAGAACATACCAATATATTCGGCCTCCGTCTCAATGCTATAATTGCTATATAACCTCCTTGCGAAAAAAAAAACTGAATACAAACTCCTTGTGACCATCCTAATAATAATAATAAGAAAGTTACTCTTAATTTTAGTAATTGTTCCAAACCTTCCTTTTTCTCCATTAAATGTCTATTTTCGCTTAAATCTTTCTTTTTCTCGTAGTCATGGTATAAAATATAGTATGCAACTCTTGAATAAAACGGATTTATATCGAGGGCCATGAATCACTCGCGTCGCTCAGGATTTTTCAATTGCTCGTGATTCATCTATGGCCCTCAAATCCGTCCTTTATTCACTAATTGCATAATATACTATTGTAACGATTACCTTCAATTTCTTACATTGAAATTCCGATGCAATTTTCTCTTGATACCATTAAAACTATAAACTTTCACTAGAAACTCGAAGGAGTTTTTACAACGGTTTGCGATTTGCAACCTGACTTATATTATTAGTTTCCACATTCTACAGGTGTTACATAAGTGTGCCCGTACTTGACTTAACACGAGTTGCCTTTATTGCCAACTATACTCAAACCAATATGAGATTTCTTCAATATTTACTCGTACTACAATGCGCTTTATATGTTTACATTTTAGCATTTTTCATGAAATCCATAAAGTAAAAATATTGACAATAAAGTTGACATTTGATTTAGAATATACGTAGAGTGACTGTCTACGAGAATATAAGAATTTTTTTTTTAAGGCGATTATTGCTCAGTAGATGTCGGATACCGAGACGAAAGTCCCGGGTTCGAATCCTACAATGAACTTGAGCTTTCAGGAAACCATAGCACGGTGGTAGGGTACTACCACAGATCACAAGAGATGTGCTGTGACGCTTGGATAGACAACCTCTCTATCGATCTCTGTGGGTACTACCCATCTGGCTGGCTACCACTCTCAAGTTGAAAATCTGTCGTCAAGCACCTATCGGTATGTTCCGACAGCTGCACTTGGGAGCCAGTTCCTTCTAGGCTTTGTGTGCTTACCACCGTCAGCCACATCATCACTTACCATGGTGAGATTGTAGTCAAACACAGGCCTATATACAGTAAAAAAAAAAGTAAATTAACATACATTTGCTTATTCGTTTTTATTTAATAATAAGACACGTATCATCATCCTTACATATTATAAAACAAAGGCCCCCCGAGGTGTTCGCAACTGTTTTTTAAGAAGATGACGGCCCAAAATTTAGCCTTAGGACTCTTATGGTCGCTTCACACGGCGCGTGGTAGCACGAGTCGCGCCGCGCCGTGTGAAGCGACCATTACGCGGACAAATTAAGGCGCCGATCCCGCAGAGAAAGTTCTAGAGTTCCAAGTTCCGAGTTCTGCATTCCGTGTTGACTATTGTGCACACAGCAAGCAGTCTAAGAGTTCTAGAGTTCTGCAATATTCGCTACTGATCGCACATCATACACTTTTTTTTACTTTCAAAGACCCCACATAGCTGACAGCCAACGCGGAATGCAGAACTCGGAACGCAGAACTCTAGAACTCTTCTCTGTGGGATCGGCGCCTAAATCGGCGAACAAGCTCTCATCGGGGCCGCGGGGAGAAAGCTCTCAACGGGGGTTCGCAACTGTGTGCTATGGTAAAGCTGTGACTAAATAGTGAGAACAAAACTATAGCGCGATTCAGACAGTACAGCGACATCTGTTGAATAAAAAAAGAACTTTAATTTTGTGTAGCAGAGCGATAAAATAACAGAGTTAATAATATACATATTAAAAAACTAGCGTTGAAAGTATTTTAATTATGTTGTTAAAAAAAATAAGAAAAATAATTAGTGTCTCAGGACTTTGGAGGACCATTATTGATGACATTTAGGGATAATAGCGCCCTATTTTTCAAATACGGGGGTGAAATAAACGTGTGGGTATAGTTTTTTGTAAGACACGACCAGCGTCGTTGCCAGATTGTTTTTCGGGCAAAGCGGGATTTTGTAACCTCTTGAGTAAAAAAAGCGGGATTCGATAACCGAAAGCGGGACTGCGAGTCGGACTCGCGCCCGAGGGTTCCGTAGAAACTTGTAGGTATGTAAATAGTTAATTAATCACGGGAATCGAGTCTCGAAGATTTGTCCCCTTGATTTTTGGATTATGTTGTAATATAATGGCAAAAAAAAACTTTTTTTGCATTGTGACTACAAAACCCTTTTTGGATTTCTTCCTTTACCTAATTGTGCTATATGAAATGAAATGAAATGAAATGAAATGAAATGAAATGAAATGAAATGAAATAATTTATTCATTCAAATAGGCCTTCACAGGCACTTATGAATAGTCAAACTCTAATACTCTAATGCACTAATGCACGGTTCGGAAGGTTGATTTTGCTGAGAAGAGCCGGCAATAAACTCAGCAATTACTCTTTTCAAAAACAAACTTAAATTTATTACATCAGATGTTTCCTGCGAGAGCGAGCGCTACAACCACGCATTTTTATCATTTAAATATTCTTTAATATTGTAGTAAGCCTTCTGTACTAAAGCGGCCTTTATACGTTTCTTAAACTTTAGTGACGGTAAATTTAAAATTTCATTAGGGATCTTATTATAAAATTGTACACTCAGTCCTAAAAATGAACCTTGCACTTTTTGGAGTCTATAAGAAGAGGTCAAAAGTTTATGCTTATTTCTAGTATTAAAAGAGTGCACGTCACTTTTTTTTACAAAAAGATTAATATTCTGATGTACAAATAATATGTTTGCATAAATATACTGCGATGCTACTGTAAGGATACCTATATTTTTAAACTTATCTCTGAGGGAAGCTCGAGAACTCATATTATAAATAGCTCGCACTGCTTTTTTTTGCAAAATAAAAATGGTTTCTATATCAGCAGCTTTACCCCAAAGTAAAATGCCATAGGACATAACACTATGAAAATAACTAAAATAAACTAATCGAGCTGTGTCTACGTCTGTTAGCTGTCTAATTTTTCTAACTGCATAAGCAGCTGAACTGAGCTTTCCCGAAAGACATGCTATTTGGCTGCCCCATTGAAGTTTCGAGTCTAAAGTAATCCCTAAGAATACTGATGATTCAACAAGACCTAAAGGTTCATTATTTATCATTAAATTACAGCCTACTTTTTTAACATTTGGAAGCGCAAATTTAATACATTTAGTTTTCTTTGCATTTAAAACTAGATTATTTACAGTAAACCAATTTAATACCCGAGATAATGCATCGTTTACATCGTCAAAATTAGATTTCAGTCTATCAACACTAAAAATCAGTGAGGTATCGTCAGCAAACAGTACAATTCCACAGGTATTTTTGACATAAAAAGGAAGATCATTAATATAAATTAAAAATAGAAAAGGGCCTAAAATAGAGCCCTGCGGCACCCCCATATGCACAGGAGAACCAGATGATTTAATACGATTGACATCAACACTTTGAATTCTTTCCCCGAGATACGACTTCATCAAATCAAGTGCTGCACCCCTAACCCCATAATAATTTAGTTTACGTATGAGTGTCTGGTGATCAACACAATCAAAGGCTTTAGATAGATCACAGAAGACTCCAATAACATTCTGTGAGTTCTCCCAAGCGTTAAAAATATTTCTTAAAAGTGCTACCCCGGCATCAACAGTTGAACGACCCTTTGTAAACCCATACTGCTCACTATGTAATAGTTTATTCAAATTAAAGTGAGCGATTAATTGCGTTAAAATAATCTTTTCAAATACTTTACTCAAAGCTGGCAAAATGGAAACTGGCCTATAATTAGTAGGATCACTGGGATCTCCCGCCTTGAACAAAGGTATAACTTTGCTATATTTCATTAAATCTGGAAATTGGCCAAAATCTACGCATTTATTAAATACTAAAGCTAGATGGGGAGCAATGTCATCAATGATACCCTGCAAAACAGTCACGGATATATCCCATAAGTCCCCGGTGCGTTTAAGTTTCAGGGTTTTAAATGTTTTGACTATGTCATTATGGAATGGCTTCTTGCCAAATGGTATGATTCTTGGTCAACGGGTCCCTATTGGATGGATGGATTCCCTTGCGAGAGAAATATGCGGCATGTGCCATTTCTGTGCAGTGGTGTCTTTATAATTTCCCACTTCTACATCCAACGATGATTTCCCCGTCAAGTATACCTCAAAAAGCGGGACTGAGCCTGTCCCGCACGGGACATTTAATTTTGGGCTAAAAATCGGGACGTCCCGCCAAAATCGGGACGTCTGGCAACGCTGGACACGACCCCAAACATATTTACGAAGGATTGTCAAATAGACAGATATTAAAACTTATTTTCATTCTTCTTTCTTTCTATATTTAGAAAGTAACGTAGGAATTTTTTAGGAAATGGAAGATCCATGTTTTATAATTTTCTAGTATGTTCATGAATGTTTTTTTTTGTTTCAGGATGTACCAGTCGAACAATTGGAAAAACTTAAAATGGGTGAGTTATGTAATAATGGCAAAATAATTTGGTGGGACCATACTTTTTAATACAACAAATCGAACAGAGTTTTAAATTATGTTCTAATTTCAAATTTAATTTTAAAATCTTTATATGAAAGTACTGGCCATAAAATCCACTGCTATGCTAATAAGACCCACACCGTATTCTAAATTTAAAAATATATTTTTCTTTGTGGACCATAGTGCCGTACACCTTCGTAATTAACGTAGAGGGCCTCTCTCATAATATCAAGTGGAAATCTTCATCTGCTTTTTCAACTACATAATGAATTCATAAATTAGAGTCCTCACAATCCAGGTATTTTGAGCCTTATTCCGTGAGTAATAATTCACTTCGGGTTAATTTCCTGCCGCATTTTTTAAGAGGCTGCTATTCAGCTTTTGGTGAAATAATTTATGTTAGATATTCAGTTCTGGAGACTGAGCAAATTAAATTGGATGGTAGCACTTACTTTGTATATCTATTTTGTTTTATTATTATACTATATACTAGTCCCGGAATATATATATATTTTGAATCGAGTTAAGTTTTATTCTTTACTGTGAATCATGGTCACTGATGCCGTTGTAAGCACACAAAGTCTAGAATTGTAGATCTTAATGTACCCAGTACAATTTAGAATTTAGAAAAAATTACAGTAACGACAGTTTATCACTTACTAGCGATACTTAGCCACTTAGTAGCGATTAAATAAGATCTGGCTAAACAAAAGGTTTGTTCATAATAAAAACAACAAAAAATAACTTTAATAATAATTAATAATATGATAAATTATGGGCTCTTTAATATAGTCAACAGATGTGATACGGATATAGGGGGTAAAGAAAAAAAGGATAGATATGACGTAGTAAGAAAATAAAAGAAATCTACAGCCTTTATACATCTCGTCTCTGTATAATGAAGTTTTGCAGAACACTTACGCAACTACGTAAGTTTTAATAAGTTTTAGTAAGTTTTTAATGTTTTACAAAAACATTAATCGTGTTTAAAAATACTTCCCGTGACGTATAGTATCTGTTTTCTCGCGTAAGGAAGATAAATTATGTGAGGGGTAGGTACGTTTAGTTTACTTATTATCAGGAACTAGGTCAGTAGTTCAAATACTTGCTAGCCAAGACAATTAGACAACTAGGAGGGCGGCGTATGAAGTAAATTAATAAGTTATGATAATTAAAAAAACCGATCAAGTGCGAGTCGGTCTCACGCATGAAGGGTCCTGTACAATAATAATAAAACCAATAGAGCCAAACGGGTTCAAATAGTCATTGAACGATTGTATTTTGTTTTTCGGAGTTGACTCTATGGACCCGTTTTGGGAATCCGAAATAAGATCTTCAAATTCAAATTCAAAAAGTATTTATTCAATTTAGGCCCTGATAAGGCACTTATGAACGTTAACAAAATGACTCTTCTACACCGGTTCCAAATACAACTTGAACTGAGAAGACTCCGGCAAGAAATTCAGCAAGTCTTTATTTTTTTAGAAGTTAGGGCTTGTAGAGTAAGTGCATGTGGAGTTATAAGCTTGGCTCTACATGAGATCTGATAACTTTTTGACAGTACGAGCCATATGTCTTGGCGGCAACATTTTACATAAAAATGTTTTTGATGGGATTCATTTGTCACCTACAAAATCAGAAACATTATAGTACCCTTTCTTGCATAACTTCTGTTTTACATCTTTTTAAATCTATGTATGATTTCGTTGGGTACTTTATTATAGAAACGTATACATTGCCCCTTGAATGAGTTTAGCACTTTGCTGAGCAGAGTTAAAGGTACGGCAAGTTTGTGCTTATTTCTAGTGTTCAAACTATGAGTGTCGCTATTCTTAGGAAAGTTATTTATGTTTTTCCTCACATGAATAAGATTTTCATCCTTATATGTACTGTGACGACAGTTGACGACACTGTCATTATATTAATAGATTTAAACTTGTCTCTCAAAGAATCTCTAGGCCTTATTTTATATATTGCGCGAACAGCCTTCTTCTGCAGTTTAAAAAATATCTTCGAAGTAACCATCCGAACCGGTGTGCTTGATTCAGGAATAGACAATGGACAATAGACAAAGCTTTATTTGATCCCACAAAAATTAAAATTACAAAGTATGCAAACAACAAAAACAAAAGCTTAAAATAAAAATAAAAAGGAATAATAAAAAATAAAACACAAAAGCTTATAATTATATTATTAATAAGAATACATCAACGCATGTGCGACCTATTCGTCATTTTTTTGTGTGTGTGTTTTAATGTGTACCTGTTATAACTGAATTTCACAAAAAGTGACTATGGCAGTTTTTCAAGCTAAATACCAAACGAGTTTTATAATAATAACTACAAAAAAAAACTGATAGGTATAACCTAGATATAAACGTTATCCAATCCAATATAACTAAAATACTGTTGGAGATACGCGAAAAAAGATTAATTTGCCTTCCAACGCATTTTAAGGCTACAAAATAACTTAACGGATCGGAGCTTGTAATAAATGCTTAGATTGTAGCAAGGCTATGTTGTAAATATTTATGGAGGATAGTAGCTAGGGTTGCCAGTTCTATTACATTTTTCACGCCCCGCGCTGGATGACGCGTGAAAACGCAAGCTTTTATGGTGCGTCCATGCTACGCGAAGCGAGCACGAGCCGAGCCTCGAACGAACAGGATTCGTTCGTTGCTTGCAATTTCCAGCGTGGACGTACTTAACGAGCCTTCAACGAGCCTACGAGCGCGATGGAATCCCTGTATTCGTGAAAAAACTGACAATCGGACGGAGCGCAGACGAGCACGCTACGAATGCTCGTTCGAGGCTCGCAAGCCCGTCCACGCTACGCGAATCATGCTCGCAGTGTGCTCATTCGTGGCTCGGCTCGTGCTCGGTTCGCCAAGCATGGACGCACCATTACATATCTTGTAAAATAATAACTCGATTACTTTTGGATATCACACCACATTTTGCGATTATCCTTTGTGTATCTCCAAGATTATTTTATATTGCGAGAAGATTAACATGTGGAAAACACTATGAGACACTCTTACCAATGACAATAGCTTAAAGCAAATTTCACAGTTTTTTTTTATGGTTTTAATTTATAATGAACCCCAAAAACACGTAACGAAAAAATAATATGAGTGTTAGTGACATCAAAAGTCGTGATGGAGGTCGCGGGTTCAAATCGTACAATGAGCTTGAGTTTTCGGTGAACGAAAACATCGTGAAGAAACGATAGCACGGTGGTAGGGTACTTTGTAGTACCACCTGGCTGCCTTCAAGTTGAAAATCTGTTACCAAGCACCTAACGATGTTTAACAGTTACAACGGCTGCCCTTAAGACCCAGTTCCCTTCTTGTCGTGTACATTTTAAGTATTAATAATCTATTTACAACAAATATGTACAAAATACAAAATACTGTACCGCTACTACTGATTTCAACAGCAAGGTTCCATCTTTCCAAGCATGATGGCAACTTTTTTTTACCGACAGTAAGGGAAGTAACAACCACGATTTTACAAATCACAAAATCCAATTAAACATCATCTGCGTGAATTCTCATGTTTTTTATCACGGTCCAGATTTTAATTAACAACGGTTTTTTGTTCAAGTGGCTACCCTAAAGCTTGCGGAGTGCTATCCGCGGTCTTTTGACCCTTCGTTTGAATCACAAGGGCTTGTATTAGAATTAGGTCAACATATTTGGGTTTCAAATAGATAATGGCAAATTGTTTAGCCTGTTTACAAATCGTAGCTTGTAGATTTACAAAGGCGTTCATTTGTTTTATCCTTTTCTCACTTTACATCCAAAGATAACGCACTGAAAAAAATGGACTACAAGTGACTACAAAACTTTATTTAACAGTAACACAAAATTTGACGACCAATAACCTAAACAGAGTGACTTGCGAACTAAACTTACCAGTAACAAAACTAGATTTTGTTCGTTACAAAAATATTTGATTAAATGTAACTAAAGTTAGTTTCCCGACAACTAAAGTTAGTTTCCCGACATCAAAACGTCAACTTACATAACTAGTTTTGTAGATTATTTTTTTCAGTGCGCTATATGAGCCAATCACGAACCGAGCCTACAACAATCACTGTCCACTGTAACTGTCCATGAACGGAATGCGAATCCCTTTGTGTTCGTCAAAAACCAAAAAATTCACGGAGCGCAGTCGAAAGCGAGCCGAAACCTCGTTCGAGGCTCTCAAATCGCTACGCGACGCGAATTAGTAAGAATGATACTAAGTAGGTACCCAACTGACCAAAAGATATGTCACACACGACGCCGCGACAGAAAAAGCATATGGAGTTTTTCACGACGTTTTTATTAGATTTTCCGTCATAGGTTTTTATTTTGTTATTTATAAACGGGACTGATACTGCAGTGTAGTTTAGTGCATTCTGTAGGTCAGTTGAATAGCAGTTCTTGTAATTTTATGAGCCAATGGGTTAAATACAAGTTATATTTATTTATAGTCAAATTAATGAAGCAAAAAACAAGTTACTTATAGCTAAAAACATTCAGAATCCAATAAGTTACGTTGCAGTTACGAGTAACACTTTGATGTATGCCAGTTATCAGCAATACTCTGTCAATATATTTTGACAAGTAACATGTAAGCTACTATAATATACCTAACTAGCTTCTGCTCGCGGCTTCGCCCGCGTGGCCTACAGGAAACAAATGATATATTTTTGTACAACAATAAAACAAAACAACTTCATCCCGCTTCGAGGGTGGAATTATTATAAACGCTGAGACACGTATACATTAATTTTCAATCTTCAGCCTAAACACAAAATATGAAGATCCTAACTTCGAAACTGAAGGACTTTCATACAAACTTTCATCCCCTATTTTACCCCCTTAGGAGTGGAATTTCGAAAAACCCTTTCTTAATGGATACCTACTCGTCACAAAGAATATACCCTCTAAATTTCATGTCTCTAGGACCAGCGGTTTAGGCTGTGCATTGATATATCAGTCAATCAGTCAGTCAGGACTTTGACTTTTATATATATAGATACCTACAATATGAATTCAACAGCAGCAGTGCAAAATTAAATTACAGTCACGAGCTCTGACTGTCCAATGCAATGTAGCGTTCACACAAATTGGACATGAATGCTTCCATTTCCTACATTATATGAAGTGTTGGTATTTTAAATCCCTTACGACATGTCTGATTCATTCTTCGGTCAGTATCTTTTGTTGTTGTTTAGGGTTTCGTACCTGAAAAAAAAAACGGAACCCTTTGTTGTCCGCCTGTCCACCTGTCAAGACCCCTTTTCTCAGAAACGCGTGGAGGTAACAAGCTGAATTTAATATCAAATACTCAAGCTTGCAATTCCTTGGACAAGTAAAAAAATCAAACTTCTAAGTCAACGCTATCAAATGCCGTTTATGCCGCATATCTTGACGCTCGCAATGGAATCAAAACCTATAATGTACTTCCCGTTGACCTAAAACCTTGAAATTTGGCAAGAACTAAGGCCATGTAGCACAATTTAAGGAAGAAATCCGAAAACCTTAAATTTGTAGTTACATGGAAAAAAAACATAATCTGAAAAAAGGGGAAAATCTTCGCCATGATGAACGAACTATTTACATAACTACAAGTTTGTACGAACCCCTCGGTGCGCGAGTTTGCACTCGCACTTGGCCGGTTGTTTATTTGTATCTATAAATACTATTCCGAATGGATTTTTCTTGTCTCTATCTTATGGGATTTAGGGATTAGAAATCGAAACTATAATACAAGACGATTTATTTATATGTAATAATTTTGATAGATATTGGTGCCGATTCTGTTGTAAATCGCACTAAACTAATTTTAGTCACATCTCATCTCTTTTTTACGAACATGATTGAAAAAGGATAGAACATATTTTAAGTTGTCAAATTAATCTTTGCCGTCTTATTGTGCGTGTATTTAGGCGTAACCGCGATAGATGGCGACTAAAATTATATTGAAAACAAGCATTGGACTAATTTGACAGGACTAAATTTCTTACATCCTTTTCTTATATTCTTTGTTAGAAAGAGACATAGTGACATTAAAATTAGTTTAGTTGTGAACGTCGTTGTTTTTATAGTTTGAAGTAGTCAGTAAATTTGAAATCAAATAATTTATTTTAATTGTTTCAGCGGAATCCGGTAAAGAAGGAGATGATATAAATAGCGAGCACGTCGAGTTCCACAGACTAGGTAAGTGTATTTTATTACAAAGTGTTGGTAAAAAAAAAACGTTATTTCTTATTTAATTACTAATATAATAGCTTTGCCTACTGGAGTTCTGTCTACTCTAGTTAAATATTTGTTCAGTACACTATATATACACCGTGTCATTTTATTCGTCTTAAAAACGCAGCCCACATAATGTACCCAATGAATAGGTACTAATAATTAAGAAAAAAATATTTTTGATCATTTGTATATAAAAAAAAATTATTAAATGATTGTACTCATGAAGACAATCAACTTTCCCAAAGAACGGATTTTTTGACATTATATATATTTTTTAGGCAAATTCCATCCAAATAGTGCAGCGTGACTGAGTAACAAACATCCTTAAACGCATTTATAATATAAATAGGACTACTATTTGTCGTGTATTTGCATCAAAAGATCACTGTATACATGAACCTCGACAAAGGCAACAAGTGACGGTATCGCTACAATCGGCTCAATCGTTATCGAGAGCTCAAAGCTGATAGTCGGCCCATTATCGTCGTGTCAGGATAACAATCCGCTTTATATTACGTACCGTTACGTTTGATATCGGAATATAGTTAGCTTATGTAAGTGTAGGCTAATTCCATTTACATTTTATGATTATTGAAGTACTAGCTGTCCCCGCGGATTTCACCCGCGTTCCCGGGATAAAAAGTTATCTATGTCCTTCTCCATACTATAGGCTATCTGCATGCCAAATTTCATGATGATCTGTTGAGGCGTGAAGGCGTAACAAACAAACAAACAAACTCACTTTTGCATTTATAATAGTTAGGATAGGATAGGATAGTTAGGAGTTAGGGTTTATTGATTAGGATATACTAACGACCTAACTCATACATCGTTATTTAACTAATACATTGATTGAATGGTCACGTAAATAATGTCATTATGTTTGATAATGACAGTAATGAATATCCCACCAAAAACATTTTTATGTAAAATGTTGCCAAGACATATGGCTCGCACTGCAGATCTCATGCCAAGCTTATAACTCTACATGCACTTACTCTACAAGCCCTAACTTCACAAACTCTACACCTTAGTCAAAATATGTGGCTTGGCCGTTTCGCTACCGTCACATGGGAGTAAGGTGAAAAATGTATTGACTGTTCATAACTTTTTTGTTATTCAATAGTTCTTGTAGTAGTGAAACGGCCAAGCCACATTCACAAGCTACGGTGTGTAGAGTTTTAGATGTGACAACTTAAACAGTGTCAGTTAAATAGTGTTTTATAAGAAAGGCATTTAATCTATATTAATTATAAATGGAGAAACTGCATGACATGTTCTACATAAAGTATGTACCTATCTACTAATGAAGGGTTTTCCAAATTTATTCCTTAAGAGGATAAAATAGGGTGGGTATATAATACTTACTTACTTAATTACGGTTATACTTACTGTACATTATCAGTCGTCTTTTCAAAGACTAACTTTGTGAGGTGCGAATCTAAATACGAAATTATTTGAGAAACGAAATGTGTTTTATTGGATTTTGAAAAAAGATATTCGGAAACTATGTAATCACACGTATATTTTTATTAAGAACGAAATAAGTAATTACAAGTTTCCTCGTTAAAAGATCGAAAGGATACCGTTGGGAAAAACTTGTTAGTGTCTTCTGACAATGAAATAGGAAGATTGTAAATAAAAAATTGGGTGTATTTGCTCTTTATAATTTGTAAATACGTAACAAAATACAGGTAAACATTTTTATACAAAAAAATGTTTGTTAAAGAAAGAGGTCCTTGTGAAACGCGACCTTTAATTAAAGTTTTTCTAACGTAAATTAAATAATTACTCTCAAGTTGAAATACTTTGAAATAAACCATTTTATTGAATTTTTCTTTTGATAACTTAATTCGGTTGAATGAGCAAAGTTATTATTAGTTTTTATCTTGAAATGAAAATGACATTGGCTATTAATTTTACGGTATATTTTACTAATGTTATAATCCTGCTGGTGTAATTAGGATGAAAAAATATGGAGACAGATGGTCTTCGAAGTTTTAGGCACATAATTAACTCTATATTAATACATCTATATTAAGACAATTTTGTCCGTCTTTTTAAGCATTATGCACGAAGGAGAGATTTGGAATTACTATTGGAGAAAGAGTGCAGAAGCTTGTTTATTCGTTACTCGTTTATTCTTACGAATTACCTACGGTCTATTGTGTACTCTGTATAGGCATTCATTATTCAATAAATGGGCACCAGTTTTTTACCTATCATGATAGGACCGACTTTTTGGTAAAATTACAGTATACAGTCTATAAGGATTGTGTTATCTCTTCTCTTTCATACGCTGTTAGTAAAAAGACATTACAATCTTATTTATTTATATAGATGCGGTAAAATCAAACGGCGAGCTGATCTCCCGGCTAGAACAGCACGCGTCATCGGATTCTGTCGGTGGAGAGAGTCCTCAGGTGCAGTTGCAGGCGCAGCTGGACGTGCCGGCCGAGGGCGTGCACCGCGTGCTCGTGCAGGACGGCGCGCAGCTCACCGTGCACGATGGAACACCACCTACCACTGCTGCCAGTGAGGAGCACACTACCAAGGTATCACTGATAGGTTTTAAATAGAAATTGGTTATACATTGTCAAGTTTTATAATGGTTCCGATTCTGTTGTAAATCGCACTAAACTAATTTTAGTCACATCGCATCTCTTTCTTACAAACATTATTGAAAAAGGATAGGATATATTTAAAGCTGTCAAATTAATCTTTGCCGTCTTATTTTGCGTGTATTTAGGCGTCACCGCGATAGATTGCGACTAAATTTATATTGAAAACAAGCATTGGACTAATTTGACAGGACAAAATTTCTAACATCCTTTTCTTATGTTCTTTGTTAGAAAGAGACATAGTGAGATTAATATAGTTTAGTTGTAAACAACAGAATCAGGGTCAATGTTACTTTTGTGTGGGAATCTTGGAAAAATAAGGCTTACGGTTAACCCCCTTATTCATAATATAGTTATCAAACGTTGATTAGCTAAAAATCCGAAGTCTTTATCTGACAGCTGACATTTGGTGATCGAAAGAGTGAGACGGGGCATACTATTACACTGATA
Source organism: Polyploca ridens (assembly GCA_951394255.1). NCBI lineage: Eukaryota > Metazoa > Arthropoda > Insecta > Lepidoptera > Drepanidae > Polyploca > Polyploca ridens. The sequence continues at coordinate 4,317,477 of OX596253.1, forward strand.
AAAAGCTTTTTATCAGTATAAGTGTATATAAGTGTATTTTGAACCGGTGGTAAATTCAACTGTATGTAACAAATTAACGTTCATAAGTGCCTTATCAGGGCCTAAACTGAATAAATTTTTTTTGATTTGATTTGAGATAACTTGAATTTCAGTTTAAATAAAGGATCAATATTTTGGATAATTATACGATCTTTCCTTGTTATTTTTTAGTTTTCTGTGCAAGAATCTAAGTAATTATTATATTGTCAGGTATTCCACGGAGCAGCCCGACTTATTCAACCAGGCTCTGCGACCAACAATCCTCAAAATGGGCACACCGCTGCACGACGATCCTTCAATGCCGACCTTTCAAAGGAATCTAAAAATAACGTAAGTTATCAACTGAACTTTGTTAATATTGTATTCTGAAAAATAATTCTCAAACTATGTGAATCACAAATTCAAAGAAAAATCTGCCTAATAAAAAAAAATTATACGTACCTTTAAAGAAATAGGAAAATATGAAGGGACTCCTATCTAGTGATTAAAGCTAATAGTTTTTTTTTTATTGGGTAGATGGACCACTTTTCATCGTACTCGGGGGTCCAGTACTCTCCTCTAGACATGGCTGAATACGTGTTCTGGACTGGAGACGAGAGGGGAGTCACCACAGCTATCGAAGAGTTCCTCCAGGAGGGGATGGTAAGTAAACGATAAGACACTCAGTAATCATCGCGTAATAAACTAAAGACGTTATTGTCATAAATACTTAACAGCTGTAGGCTCATCCGTGTATCCGTTGTTGTATTCATAAACCTTAATTAGTACCTGCCCCCGTCTCATTCACGTCACGTGTCAGAAATAGAATTCAGAGTTTGAGTAACTCTGAATAGATACGGGGTTTCAAAGTAATAGTACCCGGGCGTGGCACGGATGAAAGTTCCGACTTATCCGGTAGATTATCCAAATAAAAATCGTTCATACAAATCAAATTTCTGTCTTACAAATTCTTCCTGAAAATTACAAACACAACTAACTTGGGGGACTAAGTAGTCATTTAAAAAAGAAGAAAAATTTTTTTTTTTGTTCCTTGTTATTAACCGACTTCAAAAAAAGGAGGTTTTTTTATGTTTGTTACCTCATAACTCCGTTATTTATTAACTGATTTTGAAAATTATTTTTTTATTTGAAAGGGTACACTTCCTGTTTGGTCCCATTGCCATCAGATTAGGATTTGATTACTTCTTAGTGTACTTTGAAGTCGGTTTTAGTTTTTTGTAAAACAGTCCAATTATATTATTGTGTGACGACAGCGGAACGAATATAGGATGCCATTATGCCATAAATATAGTCATCGACTCTGCATATATTGAATTGTTGGTGGTGGAAAATTGGCGGAACAGATTTAAAATTGTGCGATGGGTTTACCTTTGTACCTATATCATCAGAGATAGTAAGTATATCCTTTTTTTCTTCCAGATGACAAAGGAAGAAGCGATAAACTTTCTACAAGAGATAAAGTTCAACATCGACTACTTGCGCGCTCACTACTCGCAGAACCTCAAAGCGGCTGAGGAGAGCGCGCAGCAGGACAAGCTGAGGAGCATGCTCATGGAACAGGCTAGCATTAAGGTAAGACGCATTTGAGGCTATTTATTTTTTAATTGATAAAGTCATAGAGTAATAATATTATAGAGTGATAGCAGTGAGAAAGCATGAACCATATAGATGCATTCACAGATATATCGTAGGTACAAGTTGATTTACACTCTGACAAAATATGGATTCCTTGTGATTTGTTCTCTGTAAAAGTATCGATAAAAAACGAGAAATTGGCATTCATTATGTATTTTAGTCGTTCAAACTATGTATGTACAGTGGTGCCGATTCTGTTGTAAACCGCACTAAACTAATTTTAGTCACATCTCATCTCTTTCTTACGAAGATGATTGAAAAAGGATAGAATATATTTTAAGTTGTCAAATTAATCTTTGCCGTCTTATTTTGCGTGTATTTAGACGTGACAGCGATAGATGGCGACTAAATTTATATTGAAAACAAGCATTGGACTAATTTGACAGGACTAAATTTCTATACATCCTTTTCTTATGTTCTTTGTTAGAAAGAGACATAGTGACATTAAAATTAGTTTAGTTGTGAACAACAGAATCAGGGCCAGTATTACCCAATTGATATGGCGCGTCGTGAATCGTTCGCACAGAAAAAATGGCCCCGAAGATTAACGAAAGATTGATTATAACTTACAATCAATCTTAGATCACTACTAAAAGGTTCATAATACACTGCAGCTGTTAGTTCCGTCTCACTCGCAAGTCACGCCCCTCCGCACGGCGCGAGCTAACATGGCGGCAGCTGCCGACCAATAGCGGTTTCCCGCGCTTTGAAAATGTACAAAAAGTATCTTCTGCGCAGGTACATCGGTAAGCCATATCAGTTGGGTACTATTGTACGCGCACTTCGTTTCAAGGCATTTTTCTCGTACCCATGCTCAAGGCACGTACTCTAGTACAGTCTATTCTAACTCTATGGATAAAGATATTTTCTTATACCACTAAGGTGGCAAACAAGCATACGGCCTATCTGATGGTAAGCCGGTACCGTAGCATATAAACACTTGCAACACCAGGGGTATCACTCGCATTGTTGACCTTACAAAATCAATTCACACTCAAAAAGGGTATGTACCTATATATTTAACCTCTCGTTATTAGGACTCTCTTTACCGGCAGCGGAAGGGACGCCATGTGTTCCTTTTTAGGTTTCCGTACCCAAAAGTTGCCAACAGGACCCTATTACTAAGCCTCCGCTGTCCGTCCGTTTGTCTATCTGTGAGCTGTACCTATCTCATGAACCGTAATAGGTAGACAGTTGAAATTTTCACAGAATGTGTATTTGTATTAACACTGTAATAATAATTAAATTATTAAAAGAAACAAAAAACCCGACTGCGTAAAACAAAGAATAACGTAAAAGAGAAAAACAAGCTCTTTAATCTATAGAATTTTGAATATAACTTGAATTTCTATAAGGTATTGCAGTCGGGGACAAACCATAACCTAGTATGTAGTTTTTTGTAATATTTGTTTATCCCCGACTACAATACTTTGTAACTGTTCACAAGCTTTCATTTGATACCCATATTGTTGTTGTCTTTTTTCATTCGTAGACGCCATATAAAATAATATACCCTATGATTCTCCCACAGTTAACACGAATCTAACGACACCTCATATGTTTAAATCCATCAAGCCGTTTAGGCTGCAGAGCGGCACAAAGAAATAGACATACACTACAAAAAACATAAGCCTCCTTCCGTGTCAGTCGGGTAAAAATGAAATAAAATTAAATATTAAAGGGACAAGAAACGTTATGGAACCCTTCGCACTTGGCTGGTTTTTCTTATTACTTATACAATAATTTACAACTATTATTACACGTTAGAATATTATAAAGAGATTGAACTTTCAATGATGGAAACCATAAAATAACATATAACAGATATGCGAGAAATCAGTAAAACCATAATATACTTCGTTATCAGAGTAAAACAATCCTAAAAACAAAGCCTAAAAATTTTTTTTTCTTCATAAAACTCATCAGAAAACTTATTGATAAACTTTATGTTGAACTAGAATTATCTACCTTTTTGCGTCCATAAAGAAAAAAATATCTTCAATTTAGATTTAGAACACGATGTAGTTTTATCGAACTCCTATATAGGTCAATCAAACGCCTTGTATAGCTCTTGACCCGAAGTTAATCCACGGTTAATGGAATACAGCGTTTGCTCACAGCTCGTGCCACACGTGTCTTACTATATTCGTTGGCTGCTAGTCTTTATTGGGAAATAAGATTACAATACGAATAATACGACTTTTGGCATTAAAGTAAATTGTTTACATGAAAAAATGAGGTTACTCTATCTAGTATTAAAACATAGTGAAAACTAAACACATAACCCGTGAAATGACTAAAATATTACTCGTTATGTATTTATTACGACATAGCAGTAGTATAAAAGTTATTTGCCAAAGTATTTTATACTATCTACGCAGCACTACTGGCCTACGATATTGTACTGCGCTACGCACGTAGCAAGTGCTATGCTTGCTACGACGTGTTATACGCTCGTAGCAAGCGCTACGATGCGCTACAGAGTATTCTAAAATCATAGCAAATGCTACGCTCTGTGCTTTCTCGTTTTCGTATCCCCGTCAGTTTTTTAAAATCCAGTAAACCTGCCAGTAAGCGTGTTTTAAAATTGTTTTATCCATTAGTCGCTCTGGCACCCCGATCATTTATTTATCTCGCTTCACGGTGAGTTTAATCCTAGTTCACAGAGAGTACGTCAAGATAAAAATAGAATGGATGCCGTTAACCGGGCGTTCATTTAGTTTTCAGGTCGTTCGTGTGCAATGGTAGGTACTTTATTTTAGCGTCCCATACACAGTTTTAGTAGTAGTAGTAGTGGTACGCTCCGCTTGCGTATATGCTTCAATATATTTTATACACAAATCGAAAAAAATCTTTACCTTCAATTTGGGCTTCGCCGCAGTCAGGAAAAGGGCTCCCCAACAAACTTTGATACAGGGCCCGTCTAGGGCAAGCTCCGCCACTTGAGTGATTCTTCGTTTGTTGCAAGCGCCCATATGGCTACGGTAACTGCTTACCATCAAACGGGTCGTAAGATATCTGTGGGCTGTATGCTTGTTTACCGACTTCGTAGTATAAAAATTATAGTTTTTTATGAGGTATGCTCTCTGAGTAAAATAACGCAATGCTCTACCTCTCTTAAGGCGGCCCTCTGTGGCCGGCGCAACTTCAACGCAAGCATAGTCTAAAAGCTTGTTGTTTCATCCAACGTAATGTTTGACTACGAAAAAAGAGAGACAGCATCAGAGCCGTCGGTTATCAGTCGGTAAATTCTGCTGATCACTCGTGGCCTCTTCGCTAGGTCGTCATTCATGATTTCGCATTCATAAAACTTGTTCCAGGAGTATACTTCTTGTGTAAAAATCTTACAAGTTTGTGAAAAAAAAGTTAGTTATTTAGAATCTCCAATACATTTGCAAGCCTGGTATCTAAATGTTTTCTTTACTTTTACAATTTTTAGGTACATTAGATATGGCCAAAGTTCAGGCAAAAACGCTGTTTTTCGGAGGCTTTGACTGAATTTGTTTCACACTTTTTTTTAATTACGCCTAGATACACGGCTAGATATAGTGCATAAGATACTAATTTGTTCAAAACATCTAACGAAAAATGTTTAACAACGCCATAATAAGTACAGAGGTTTTGTATGAAAAGTATGACGAATTGAGTCCTCTTAAATACGTATTAAAAACATATGATTATATAAAACTATCCGTAAAATGTTTCAGGACTACCAATACCGCAACCCAGCTCTCCAGTCGTTCCCGTTCGGCAACAGTCCCGACATCATCCACAGCATCGCCACCAAGAACTGGGAGCTCAACAACAATCTGTCGCCGATCCCGGTGTTGCCAGTCACCGACTTGCGACCAGAGCCCGTCAAGAGGTCTTTCGATCCGATGCTGCAGAGCAATATTATTAGTAAGTAACACTGGTTTCAGTAGCTTCGATTTTATTAAGTGCTCCTATGGCTTATAGCACTGGCTTATCTTTGCCTGTGTATAGTCTGATGGTAGCCTTAATTAAGAGGCTTGGGTTGAGCATACATTTATTTTCCATCAACTTGTCAATCAAAATGTAATTCGTTCTGATTGACATGTTGATGTATGTACATTGACATTTGAGTGTACGTGGCTTTCCTGTAATCAACTTGTATTTTAGGCGCCGATCCTACTGAAAAGAGTTCTAGAGTTCCGAGTTCTGCATTCAGCGTTGATTGTAGTGTGTGGCGCCTTTGAAAGTAAAAAAGTGTATGATGTGTGATCAGTAGCGAATATTGCAGAACTATAGACTGCTTGCTGTGTGCACAATAGTTAACACGGAATGCAGAACTCGGAACGCGGAACTCTAGAACTCTTTCTGTGGGGTCGGCGCCTTAAGTTTGTTGTGGATCCAGGTTGGGGCTAAGGGGTTCAACTCAAGCCCACTCCAAAAGCATTTGGTTCCATCCCTGATAAATGTTGATAATAGCTACCCTCAGTTGAATCAAGCCCCTCAGCCCCCCACACCCCACCCCTCAACCAAAATCCTGGATGTGCCACTGACCACATTGTTTTTTGCTCGGGTTTTTGGGTATAGGAAAACTTCGTAAGGCATGTTGAGTGGAGTACAAATGAATGAATGTAATGATCGTCAATCAGACGTAATATTGAAGTTAAAGTAACAATTTCTTTTTTAATTTGTAGGCACATCGGACTACGACCGCGACGGGCCCGTCATCAGCGAGGAGGAGTACGAGGAAATGATGGACAAACTGAAGGCGGCGGACAATCTGTACACCGAGTACACTCTTGAGGAGATCATATATCAGCTTGCAAAGGTGAACAAAATGTCTTTTCTTTGTGAGTGTAGGGTCAATTAAATAAATAATTTACTTTGCCAACATTATGTTTTTAAAAATACAGGTAGGATACATTGGATGGAAAGAGTTGCTCGTTTTACACGCTATTTTAATTAAAAAAAAAAAAAAATAGCATGATAGAATGACGAAATAATCGATGGATTTTTCTTGTATGACAAATCTTATTCCTTATGTGTAACTTGAAAATTAGCGCGATTATTTACCTAAAAAAATAATAAAGATTCTCGTTATTCGTTTTCCAAAACTATCCCAATAGGGGGTTTAGGGGATGTTAATGTTTGTATGAAAGAAACCTAACGCGCGGTCCAATAACTTTATTTTTAATATTGTTTTCTGAAAATTCTAATTTTTTTCTAATATTTTATTGGATTTTTATATACCAATTTTTAATGTGTGACCTATTATTACCCTTACTTTATTGGTTTTATATTATTAACTAAAATGTTGTGTATCGCTGGTGGTTTTCTTAATAAATCAGAAGCTAGTACCATATGATGATGTAGGTAAGGTAAGGTAATGTAATGTAATGTATTGTGATGTGTAGATGATGTTCTCCCAATCGCTGAGCCGCGAGCCGGCGTCGGCGCGCGCGGCCACGCAGCGCTTCATGGCCTTCCTCGAGCTGGAGGCCGAGCGCGGACAGCTCTCCAGGACCATCGAGAAGAAAGTGCTCGGTAACTATACCTACCCTACCCTACCATCGTTATATTATACTATAGTATGCTATACTATACTATATATATATATATACAGGTCGTTGTTTTGGTCAGCGACGAGCGACTCAGGGTAGATAATACAAATGATACTGATGCTAAAAAAATTATAAAAAAAATACTTAATTTTTTTTAAATAATAAAAATAAAAAAATAAAAATTTTGAAAATCATGTTATAAGCTAAAGTGTAGACATAATACTCAACGGGAGTACGAGGGAGTAAAGGGGTGGGGCGATGGCGGCTTGCGCCTAGCTCTAGTCTGAGCACGTGCCTAGTAACCATACTTTGCGGTAATTTTATTTCAAATTGAATAAGGTATTTCTCAACATATTTACAGTATTTAATGGAATTAAGTCCATTTTTGGGGAATATATATTTTGTACTACCGCTCCTGAGTCGCTTGTCGCCGACCAAAACAACACCCTGTATATATAGTATACTATACTATACTATACACCGCACCTTACCCACCTACACCTATTCACCATATTCAACATGTTACACATTTTAATGTTAAACCGTTAAACATATCGTAGGGTACTTCGTCGTCTCAAATAAATTCATGTTGAAAATGGCGTTTTATTCGTTCAAAGAGCAGCTCGACTGTGGAAGTACCTCCACCTTACAAAAACGGTATTCTGTAAGGTAGAGCCAAATAACTTCGTTACTTACTTCCTCTTAGTCAAACTTTTTAGTCCAAGTAGTTTGACCACAAGGAATAGAATTTCCTTGAGGTCAAACTAGCCAAATGATCCACCCTGTGTCAACGTCATTCAAATCATAAATAAATTTGAAAAAAAAAACACTGATATTTTCGATATATGATAGGTTCGTTTAGGTAGTTTATAATAAATAAATAAATAATAATAATAAAAAAAAATAAGTATTATTGTTATTTTTTATTAATACTTTTTTTTTTAATTAAACTTAATTGAAAATTTAAATCTATGACTGAACATACAAGAACTGCATGCATACAGCGTGGTGAAAAGGAGCAATGTCAATGAAGTTTGACCATAGGGAAACACAAGTCCTCGTGGTCAAACCAGTTGGACTAAAAAGTTTGACTACGAGTAACGGTAATGCCTCGTGTATTGAAGAAGAAGAAGAAGAAGAAGAAAATGAATTTATTTATCCAGAAACACGCAAATAACAACAAAAAATAACAGAACAGCAAATTATAATATAAATAAAAATCCAATCTGTGCGTATCTGAAGAAAAAACCCATATTGCAAGCTATATGGCTACGGTAACCGCTTACCATCAAGTGGGCAATATGATTTTTTACCGACTTCGTCATAAAAAAATAACCAGTTTTCTTTTATACCTACTACTAGTAAGGTAGCAAACAAGCGTACAGCCCGCATGATGATAAGCAGTTACCGTATCCTATAGACGCTTGCAACACAAAGGGTATCACTCGCGCGTTGCTGACACAGCAAAAATCTCTACACAACCTATTTGTACAGAACCCCACATTAGCACTGTCAAATATCAGTGTGTCTGACATTTGCACTCGAGACCCAGTTGAACTCCAGGCTATGATTAGCTTCTATTACTTATGTCCAAAAGCGACGGTAGCTACATACTACTAGGTGAACCTACTGCAAGCTTGACAACCTTATGACATTACAAAAAATGCAACCGTATTTCTTAATTACAGATGTAATGATCGCAGCGCTCACCGATACAATTGGCGACCACCCAGAACTATTGCAGACACGCGAGGCTATCGGAGTTAACCCGGGCAATCGGTAAGTTACGTTACCTACGTAGGTACCGACATTATATGCTACCTTAGCCTACTATGTACTAATACCTGCTACCTACTAATAGTATCTGTTACTTTAGAGGCTTGCTTCATAGGCATCGAAGTAAATTCCTTGATAGTCCTGACCACAGATATAAATCTCAATAGATGACGCAAATGTAGTTACTTCGTGCCAAAAGGGAGAGCAATGCTCTTCTTTTGACGCTGTTTCGCGGACGGGGATCTCGCATAAGTCTGCATGTTCACCAGACATGTGTAGTGAAGGATGAGTTTAGCTGACAAATAGGATCGCTTCATTTTGGCCAAACTAAAGCGCTCATTTGACATCATGATAGATAGAAAAGAAAATGACACGCTCAGTTTTCATATGGATGGAGGGACTTGCGTTATCTATTTAGATTAGTCTCTGTGGTCAAGAATAGTATCGAGCAATTTTACTTACGAATGTAATTGCACCTTTTTTTATACCACTAAGGTGGCAAACAAGCATACGGTCCGCCTGATGGTAAGCATTTACCGTAGCCTATGGACGCTTGCAACACCAGGGGTATCACTCGCGCGTTGCTGACCCTGAAGAAATCTCTTCACGCCCTTTTTGAAGAACCCCATGCTGTACTCCATTGGGAAAACCACGGCGGGGAGCTCATTCCACAGTCTGAGCGTCCGCGGAAGAAAGCTCCTTTGAGGCCGCATAGCAATTCTTTACCGTTGTTTCAGATTAATGCGGCAATTTTTAGACGTGAGTTCATCGGAGCCGAGCATGTCGCGAGCGATCCTCGCCGCCTACAAGGACGAACTCCTCAAAGGACCACCGCTACACAAACTGGCCTTCCCCGAGAGAAACTAAACTGATGCCCACCATCACACATATTATTGCGTACACATGACTAACTTAAACAGCCAGTAAGTATGCAGCAGAAAACAATATGCCAGAAAATTGCCAAAAATAACAAAAAATTGCCAAAGTGCCAAAAAAATTCAAATGAGGCAACACATTCCATAATTGAAAATAACAGAAATCATCAAAAATTTTAATACCTAGATTGCCAAAGACAAAAACAATGCAAGTAATGGAAAAGCTCAATTAGTTAATGGACCTGTATGTTACAAAGTATTTGGTCAAATGATAATAGAGCAAAAAAGTGTGACTAAACTTAAAAATTATAATTTAAAAAAAACTTAATGAAAAGATACCTAGAGTATCTACTGAAAATTCATTGAAAAGAGCTAAAACTTGAAAGAAAGGTTTGCATGAGCTGGTTTGTCAAAAATAAACACCAGCTTGGTTAGGGAAAGATCAGGTTTTGTAGTTTTATACCAAAGATCAGTAAAGTTATAGGTAGCTCGTTTCTGTGAATTATACACGTAGTATATAATTTACCGTGATTATACTAAAAAAAAGAAGTAACGTCATGTTTACGCAATAATTATTTAAATTAATGCTAAAATAGTATTCTGGGGGTGTTTCTTTGATATTTCAAATGTTCATTTTATTTTGTACATTTGAAATATCAATGATATTCTCTCACATTTTTTTTTCTCACATCTCTTGGACTATATCCAATACCTTGAGTAAACAATTGACGATATAAAAACACTATCTATCGTGTGATTTCTGTGACGCTTCTGTATAGGAATTGCAACAGCGCCTCTCGCGGAATACTCATGAAACTAATTTCTCCCATACAAAGTTTATATAGTCTACTTATATCAATGGAGATTTATATGCATTTAAATGAACCTACTTAAATTTAGGTAAATATATTTTGTAAATAGGTAATTTATCTGTGTCGCCTCGTTTTATTCCATGTGTTAAAAAAATGTTTATTATATATTTTAAAAATAAACAGTTATGACAGGACACGAGGGCGCCACTGTAGATTTTTAATCTCTTTGAACCGTACAAAAAGTTGTTCTGGTTTTATGGCTATATAGCGAAGATTTATATTTAATATATACCTACTTCAATTTATATTAGGTTTTTTGTCAGGATTTGATTAGTAATTTTAACTATGTAATTTAGCATCTATATTATTATAATTATGTTGAAAATTAAGTGCTTCGCTCATTTATGCTTTTATGAAAATTACATTTAAAATAGACTTCTTATAATGTTGTGTAAATGCCGATATTTAGCTTTGCATGTTATGTAAGTTACTTATTTAGCTTCCTTTATTATTCCAGTTGAATATTTAATTATGTTATGTGTAGGTAAGCGCTAAGAATAAGATATATTGAAATATATAAGATATATGTATAGCTAGTCAAATATTCCTTAATATTTTTCTACAAAATCTTCTTAAAGTGAGATGTGCAATTTCATGTTCTGATAAAAAAAATTAAGTCTTCCTCAAAGTAAATTTTAATTAAATATCGAGCTTTGTAGGCCATTGCAGAGAAGATAAATTATTATAATTTTTATGTCAATGCATATCAATAATAAACAACATATCTGAAGTAAATTCAGTACATCACATACATAATATAGATATTTATAATACTTGATGACTGTATAAAACTTTCTAGATTTATTATATAGTCATTTTATTAGTATAATTTACGTAACAGATTATAAACAATAGAGAAATCTGTTGATATTGTTTCTAATGATAAAAATTATGTATTGTACCTTTTAAAATATTATCATTTTTAAAGTAACTATAACTATGTACAATTAGTTAGAAGAAAAATATACTGTAGCTCACTAATTTAGCAATTGAACAAAATAAAATTGCACATCACATTATTAATCTTTTGACTTTCGACAACTGCATACAAAAATCTTAACATCTATGTACTATACATAATATAAGGGGCATAATTGTATAAATAGATTAGAACAGTGTCTTTCTATTAGAATCACAAATATTTTAAAATGTAAGACTTAATATTCAGCATTGTTGGGAATGATGCTATGTTAGTGATCAGCAAAATTTATTATATTTATATTATTCTTTGAAATATATTGTGGATTTAATAAAAAAGTTTTAATGTCATCAGTGTTTTAATTTTAGAGTTCCGTACCAAAAAAAATAACATGCATTTCGGCAACTACGAATTCCATACAGGAAAATTTGGTACAGTTGTCGAAAATCTATCTAAGGTTAATTAATACAAATCAGATTTGTCTGAACTTGAGAATACCCTAAAACAGGCATCTGATTCTTAGTATTAAAATAAAATAACTCTACTCAAATATAAAGATTTAATTCTTACAAAAATAGTTAATACCTAGTTACAAAAAATATTCTACATCTATTAAAATTCGTATTTCTAATACAAACTCGACAGTGGTGGAAACGCATTCTGCTTACTAACAACAACTTTCTTATGTTGGTAGGACATGTATCCTTTTATTTTACCATCATAAATTAAATTAGCAACAATGCACTGTGTCTCATCCTCATCAACATCATCCTGGCCCATGATTTGTAATGCTGCCTGGAAACTAGCTATGTCTATTTGATGACTACCCTCTGCCAAATAAACTTTTCTGAACAAGTTTCTATATGCCGTAATCTTTAGTTTCTCCACAATTAAATAAATACCAGCCCTTATAAAGAAGTTTTCATGTTCTTCCATTACTCTGTCAATGCCTCTCAAGTCTCCATTTTTAACGGCTGATACTAAATCCCAGAATTGGAGCAGATCATATTTTTGCAACAAATGTTTTGATGGCATGAAACCTAGCAGCATTTTTACAGGTACTAAGTATGTAAGAATTAATCTTTTATTCTTATTACTCTTTCTGTGACAATTCTGAGAGGCAAATGAGAGGAACTCGTCTGCGGAACGATAGTCAGAATCAAACATAGCCTTACGTCCCACAAAATATCTGTATGTAATTTGCTGTGCTAATGGAAACTGATCCTTAAATGGTGATGAATCTATAGCTCTTATGAGAGGCTTGCATAAATGCAATTTGTTTATCCGGAAGTAAACCTTAAGTAATTGGTTGACAAGGTTCAACATTCCTAACCTCTTGGTGTCATTGTCAGATGAACGGTTATCAGCTGCACACACCCTGAAGCAAGCAAGAAGGCTTTCGGCTGCCTTTTCCAATATTTTACCATTGCTTTGAACTGAAACAAGATTTTTTTTATATAAGAAATCTAGTAAGTAGTACAGGTGTCTCAAAAGAAAGTTAATATTTAGAGGATTGATTAAAAAAAAACAAAGCCGTGTATCGATTTTTTTTTTATTAATTATTAAAGTACACAATTTGGGAATTTATTTCTTAAAAATAATATCGTTCAAATGTAGACCCTCGCTTTCACGGCACTCATTTAATCAAACAGTAATTTTTTTTTAATTGAAAGGTTCGGGTCGTCACGAACAGACTCTTGATGACCTCGGTCGCCCGGATTTTGGTTTTTCCAGCGTTGTACCGGTCTCTTCAAACTTTTTGACCCATTTTCGACTAAGATGAATGCTTGGCGCATCATTTAAGTGGCGAAAAAGTCGAATACTGCAGAATCTTTTACGCGCTACAGTCGCCAAATCACCGTTTTTGTAAGGCTCTCGCACGCACAACGTGCGCTCTGCTCCCGAGAAACGCTCAGTATAGTGTATTATCTATGATAGCGACTGAATTCCCAAGAGCCAGGCTACCGATTGACATAACCCCTGCGCCCCTCGGATTTGTTGCGTTCACGCAGGAAGCTAAATAAATATGAACTTTCTTTTGAGACACCTTGTATAATATCCAGGGTCATTTTTCACAGAGTCTTCTGTTCTATGCTAAGCAGCCCCCTAGACCAGATGGTTGTCGACTATCATCATTGTTAGTACACAATCAACCTTTTTAAGAGATTGTTAAAAATCATGTGATACCTATTTCAATTTGAAATAAGGTGACAGAGCTCGTAAAAATCATCTTATAAAACATGTTACTTACTACAGCTTGCCTCAGCTTTCTGCGCAACTAATCTCAGATCTAGACAAACTGTGTACATGAGTGGTAGACTCCAGTTCTCTTCCTTCTGTGACTGCAAGAGCCTTACAACAGAAGCCACACATGCACTTTGATGGTTGTATGCTTCTATGAAATCTTGCATGTAGAGTGCCTGAAAGAAATGAAATAAAACTATAAGAATTTGATTTTGAGAGGATTTCTGATGTCCTGTCTATCTCTTGCTTGATGTATGATATTGAAAAACGTGTCTGGATTTCTCTGAATTGAGGCTCTACAGATAAATAGCTGATTATGTTTACAAGCTGATGTAGGAGGATGTACATTTACCTTGACGCAAAGTAAGTGTGTGATGAGAATTTCGTCAAGAGGCGCAACGCAGTTACCCTCCACCAAAGTGGCGATATCACTTGATCGGAGGTTCCTATTGGTGACATGCTCGTCCCTCAGCGATAGTAGCCTGGATAGAATATTTCCCTGAGCTGTTCTGAACACGCGCTCAACGAATTGTATATATTGGTTGAGAGTACCGGTGGCCATCGTCTTGTATGATTAATTAAAATTGGTTACACTGATTGAATTTATGATATTATAATCATGCTTCGATAACATAAGAAGAGAAGCTTTATGGATAGCCAAATAATTTTATTTTTAAACTTTTAATCAAATAATAATCGTCCGTTTTGTTTAGACATAGACTGTTTTGGAAAGAAAAGGAATGCACAGAATGAATGATTTGTGAATGATTGATCGATTGACGCACAGACAGATTGACGGCTTGGTTGGCAGTGTTGCTATGCTAACTTGCTAAGCATAGATAATACACTATATATTGCTTAGCCATGGCTAAGCCTGGCTGGCTAGTGATGCGACTCGCTCGAGTCTACTTTACTCAAGTAATATCGCAAAAGTCTTAGTCAAATGGTGGCTGCTACAGCATGCTACAATGATTTCACGGAATCATGGACTTCTTTCTTGAGACAATTTGAAATTACACAATACATGCATTCATTTCATTTTACTTTAATGGTGCACTCGTTTCAATCATCACTGGATAATAATCCACCGTAATATTCAATAAAACTGAAATAAAATAAATGTAAAATGGCGACCATTTTACTAAAACCTAACAAATAGTAAAATATTTCAAATAAGATGAGGATATGTGGCTTTGGTTACCTATTGGCCCTGATTCTGTTGTTCACAACTAAACTAATTTTAATGTCACTATGTCTCTTTCTAACAAAGAACATAAGAAAAGGATGTAAGAAATTTAGTCCTGTCAAATTAGTCCAATGCTTGTTTTCAATATAAATTTAGTTGCCATCTATCGCGGTTACGCCTAAATACACGCAAAATAAGACGGCAAAGATTAATTTGACAACTTAAAATATGTTCTATCCTTTTTCAATAATGTTCGTAAGAAAGAGATGAGATGTGGCTAAAATTAGTTTAGTGCGATTTACAACAGAATCGGCACCATTGGCGAACTTCATCATTTTAAACATACACATTGATTAACTGACGTTGAAATAGGACTTTCTTAATTTTGGCGCGTTACCAGGCGCTTTTTTTTTGTATTTTGATCAAGCTGGATCAAGGAGAATTTCCACCCATACGTTGTCGACATCTCGCGTACCCGGACACAACGTTTCGCTACATCGTTTCTTATACGAACAGCAAAGGAGTGGAACTCTCTTCCGGGGTCTGTGTTTCCCGACACCTAGATTTATTCAAGGCCAGAGTGAATAGGCTTTTTCTGGGTAAGCGTGCTACATCCTCGGCGTCGTCATAACTCCTCATGGGGTCAGGCGAAGGTCAAACGCAAGCCCATTTAACATAAAAAAAAGCTAATATAGCGCTCAACCGCATGGACGTAATATACAAACATTACATCCATGCTCAACCGTCGATCGAATAGACAGAGGTGGCAGCTAGCAGCCCTGAGTAGAAGTGACATTGACAGGACTTTTTGGCGCAGCGTGACGTTGTGTGTTCATTTTTATTTTCATAAATTCGTGTATTTTGAGTTTTATTGCATATTATCGGTGGTATTTTATCCAATAAAGATCAATCCATATGCACCAGTGAAGTGAAATGAAATGAATTATGTGTATCGTGACTTTACAAGTTGTTCCAAAAAGTTAGTGAATAGTTTTAGTACAATGACCACCACTTTACTAAAATATGACTGGACGGTGACTGACCATGCGGACTAAAAAGTTAATGTGCGGACTATATTATAGTGTATAAATAAAATGTATGCGACTGAAGGACTTTGTACTTCCATGGTCATGAACAAATTAACAAAAAAAAAAGTGACAATAGTAACATTGACATTTGTTTTCTTTTCTTTCTTCCGAAAATATACTAACAATATTAGCGTGTTTATAAAGTTAAAATAATAATTATAATAAAATGGAGGAAAACGTTGCATTAGAACCCAGCAAACAAAAACAGTTTGTTAAGTCTCTCAAAGGAATTAAGAAACTTATAAAGGTACGCTATCGTATTTTTCGAAAACAAGGTTATGTGTACAGTACATGCTTTAAAACTTACATTCTACCGGTTTATATTTGTTTCCAGAAAAATAAAGAAAAAGAAGTCGCTGGAATTATAGTCAGTGAAGTTCCTAAAGATGAAAAACTTAAGAAGAAAGTTCGAAAGAACCGAGGATTGGTTTATTTATCACATATCCCACATGGCTTTTATGAGGTTAGAAATGTACCATAATTCAAATTCAAAAAGCATTTATTCAATTTAGGCCCTGATAAGGCACTTATGAACGTTAACAAAATGACTCTACACCGGTTCCAAATACAACTTGAACTGAGAAGACTCCGGCAAGAAATTCAGCAAGTCTTTTTTTTAAATGTGTACTTGGAAGTATTACAATTGACAAAATATATATAACAATAGTCTGCCAAGCAAACAATTCATTCAAATGCCTTCTTGTCACCTACAAAATCAGAAACATTATAGTACCCTTTCTTGCATAGCTTCTGTTTTACTATCTTAAATCTATGTTGCAGCTCTTGGATTTCTTTGGGTAAATATTAATCTAGGGCTTTAGAAATTAATTAGTTTATACTATTCTTTGGTATATGGCAGTCTGCAAGTCTCCATATGCATGGCTCCAGTACGGTATCCTTCTATGGGAAAACAGTGTCAATGCACAAGATATTTTTATTTCCCAAAGAAAAATGCATTCGCATTCTTGTAAATATACAATAGCCCGAAACTTGCAAACTTCATAAAACATAAAATCCTCACCTTGACATCTATTTATATATTAGAAGTGTGTAGTTTCATTAGAAAATACCCACATTTTTAGATAAAGCAAGTTGATCAAACGTGACGGCATGCATTGAGGTTTAAAAATGCACAATGCCAGTCCAAATGTTATGACCATACAAATATTTAATAAAATACTGGAGAAGCTTATAGAGGAGAAAAAATACAATATATTTATTCACTGCCTAAAATTTAATTAAAACATGCTATTATTGTCTCAATGATTTTATAAATGACCCATTCATAGAATTTAAATAGTATACTAATAATAATAATAGATCTATCGCCCAATTATTAACCCATTGGTTCTTGTGTACTTAGTAGTAGTACTTACTTCATTTTAAAACTATGTTTTACAAAGTATCTGTCTTCCTTCCTTCCTTTGTAGGATAATAATATTAAATTGCTACACATATGACTGTATTATAGGGTGTATGTATGAATAGAATTTTAAATATGTAATGTACTTATACATATTACAATAAATGAATAAAATTGAGGACCTATTGGGCTCCAACCTCTGCATTAATGGGGTAAAATCATGGAACAAAAAAAAACAATGAACTCAGTGGACGCAATTATTAATTTAATGTGGTATAACATAAGGTTGATAATTGCGTCATACTTCGATATATTCTGCCACTCAACCAGTGCAGTGACACATTGAATAACATTATCGATATTGATCGATACCTTGGGCCCAATTCACATAAATACTTTACCAAAAATGAAACTTGAACGAATCAAGATTGAATTTTATTGTGAATTGACAAAAAAAAAACTAACCTATTCTACTTAGTAATGTAGGTAATTACTTACGTAAGTTAGTTACGTAATTAATTACAATCTAATCCCTATATGATTGCAGTCCGGCCAACTTACAAACCCAATTTTGATTATGGTTTTTTTGGTTGTTTGACAGATTGACTTGATATTTGGTATACATTAGTATATTGGATGAAAATGCAAGTACAGTAACTAAAAAAGCTTTTAATGAAATTGATTTTTTTTTCAACAAAAACTTTTATTATGATAATTGGGCATCTCCTTACGCCACGCCGCCGCGCCGTGCTTGGCGGGCGAAAATAATTTGAATTTGAGTATGTGAGAGGAGGTAATATTATGAAGTGGGGGAAAAGGCAAAATAAACGAAGTTTAAATAATAAAAATTTATTAATTTAAGAAAATTCTCGTTAGATTAATTTGCTTGATTGTGAAAAACGTTTAACATAGTAAGGCATATTTACGGAAAACAAGGAATGTGTCGAGACTACCGACTAGACGTAGTGTTAAGATACGACTGGGATCAAATATGCGTGGATTAAGCGTAACAACTCTTAATTGTGGCGACACGGGTCACGCCTACTTCGCACTTCCATTGTTTTTTTTGTTCCGTGGGTAAAATGCATTACTCAAACTGACTGGAAAAACTAATAATAATGGTGCCTGTTTGATGACCTAATACACCATTCCTCTAACTTAAGAATTGTAGGTTCTTAGAGCTTAGACTGACTACTATTTAGTACAGATATAACAACTTAACTTTTTTAGAATGAAATGACATTATATTTCAATAACAACTATACTTTTTTTTAGAATGAAATGACTCAATATTTCAAGCAGTTTGGTGTGGTCACCAATGCAAGAGTAATCAGGTCAAAACGTACAGGCAATTCAAAGGGATTTGCTTTTGTTGAATTCAGAGATACAGATGTGGCAGAAATTGTCGCTGAGACTATGAACAATTATCTGATGGGAAAGAGACTTATCAAAGGTAATTTTTGTTTTTTTTTTTTTTTTTACTGTTTATAGGCCTGTTTTTGTCCACAATCTCACCATGCTAAATGATGATGTGGCTGAAGGTGGTAAGCACACAAAGCCTAGAAGAATCTGGCTCTCAAGTGCAGCTCTCGGAACACACTGATAGATACTTGGTGACAGATTTTCAACTTGAGAGTAGTAGCCAGCTAGATGGGTACTTCAAAGTACCCTGCCACCGTGTGATGGTTTCCTCACGATGTTTTCCTTCACCGAAAGCTCAAGCTCATTGTAGGATTTGAACCCAGGACCGTCGTCTCGATATCCAACGTCACTACCACTGAGCTATCATCACCTTAATAATTGAAAATAAATATTATATATAACCCTTGTTCTTTTGCATATTATGCAAAGTTTGGTTAAAGTAGATGTGTGAAGAACAAAAACTTTAAATTTTTTCAGCTGTGTACATACCTCCTGAGAAACAAAGGCGTAATGCCTTACGGAAAAAATGGAATTCTGTCAATAACCCAAGAAGTGCAATGAGACTTAAAAACAAAAAGGTAATTTCTGAACAAATTATTAATGTAGATATTATAAGTTAAGTAAGAGATAGAAGGCTAGTGTTTTTTTATTTAAAATAGATTTATTAGCACCCAAAGAAAAGTGCATCAGCTTAATCGACCGCTGAAATAAAGTAGCACAGGAACTACTGGCAGAATGCAGGTGAGGCTGCAGCATTGTCTGCATCGTGCGCGCCAAATCCGATTATGTTATTAGATTTTGTTTCTGATTTTACTCACGCAACTGTCGCGAATTTGTGAATGAGGTTTCATACAAAGAATTCTAAATTTCTACATGTTTGGCGCGCACAAGTTTAGTGTGTCTTATCGTTTATTACGATACTATTTGAGCAAGAGCACACTTGACTGTGATAGTTCTTTATCCTTACCACACATACAGAGAATGTTTAAAATATATTCTATTAATTTATTTTTGCAAAAATTTCAGGCATATAATGAAAATAAAGATGAGGCTGGAGAACTCAAAAAGGCAAGAAAAATGTTGTCAACGTAAGTGTATTGAAATCTTTAATTATTCTATAATTTGGTATTAAGCCTTATTTATATATTTATTCCTTCATTACAGTGTAGCAAAAACAAAGAAGAAACTCACTGAGTTAGGCATAGATTATGATTTCACACCAGTTGACATTCCAGAAGCTTTGGTGCAGTCATTAAATGTTAAAAAAGAGGAAAAAGTCAGTGTTGTTGTTAAAGAAGAATCCAAATCTAAAAAGAATAAAAAAGCTAAGGCCCAAACAGGCGTTCCAATTCCAGAAGTAAATGCTAAGAAAGAACAAATCAAAAAGGAGGGTCCAGCAGCAGCCAAAAAGGCTAAAACAGCTGAACAAGATGTCAAAATTGCCATTAAAGATAGTAAAAAAGTAAAAAAAGAGGATGTCAAAGAAATTGTCATAAATAAGAAGGAGCAGAAACAAAAGAATCTAAAGTTAAAAGAAGCGGGTGTAAAGCCAGCTGAGAACTACATCAAAGTACAACAAGAGTCAGATGATGAGAGTGATAGCGAATTTGAATTTGACTCTGATGAGTATGATAAGATGTTGGAACAAGATGAGGATGATTCTGATGTAGCAAGTGGCGATGATGATGAAGAATCTGTTGATGAGGAGTCTGATGGTGATGAGGAAACTGATGATGCAGAAAATGATGAGTCTGATGAAGAAGAGAGGTGATTATTTTATAGCTTTATCATTTGAACTCATGAATTTTCAACAATTGTTAATAC
The DNA here is from genome assembly GCA_951394255.1 of Polyploca ridens. NCBI lineage: Eukaryota > Metazoa > Arthropoda > Insecta > Lepidoptera > Drepanidae > Polyploca > Polyploca ridens. The sequence continues at coordinate 4,338,251 of OX596253.1, forward strand.
CAACTTTTTAATAACATCAACTTTCCTTTCAGTGTTATAGATATACCACCTCCAAAGAAAGGTAAAGCAAAACCTTTGCCTAAAGTAGCTATTGTTACACAACCCAAGAAAAAAGTCCAAAAGCAACCCCTACCTAAAGTAGTTGTTGCCCCTCAACCTAAGAAACAAGCAGCTAAAGCAGCAAAATCTGCTCAACAAAAGTTGCCTGATCCCAACCAAACTAAGAGGAAGGCACCAGAAAGTAAGAAATTTTATATAATACTAGTGTTTTCTGCTCGCGGCTTCGCCCGCGTGGCCTACAGGAAACAAATGATATATTTTTCTACAACAATAAAACAAAACAAAACAACATCATCCCGCTTCGAGGGTGGAATCATTAAAAACGCTGAGACACGTATACATTAATTTTCAATCTTCAGCCTAAACACAAAATTTGAAGATCCTAACTTCGAAACTGACGGACTTTCATACAAACTTTCATCCCCTATTTTACCCCCTTAGGGGTGGAATTTCGAAAAACCCTTTCTTAGTGGATACCTACTCTTCACAAAGAATATACCCTCTAAATTTAATGTCTCTAGGACCAGTGGTTTAGGCTGTGCGTTGATATATCAGTCAATCAGTCAGTCAGTCAGTCAGGACTTTGAATTTTATATAGATTTATGAAATTTTTTCATACCTAGTCCCAAAACTGTAGACATGACTGTACAAAAAGACAAGAAGAACGAAAGTGCAGTTAAGCAGGTGCAAACCTTATAGTGTTTTGAGATCATCACAAATTTTGACATACAGTAGTACTGATATGGCTTACCAATGTACCTGCGCAGAGAAAACGCCATTGGTCGGCAGCTGCCGCCATGTTAGAGCGCGCCGTGCGGAGGGGCGTGACTTGCGAGTGAGACGGAACTAACAGCTGCAGTGTATTATGAACCTTATAGTAGTGATCTAAGGTTGATTGTAAGTTTTAAGTATTCTTTCGTTAATCTTCGGGGCCATACTTTCTATTCTGTGCGAACGAAGATTCACGACGCCATATCAGTTGGGTAATACTGTACGTGTGTCGTCTAAAACAATTTTGCCGGGCTGAAACACGTCTTCACGCTCAAGACAAAACAGTAGCAAACTAAAACTGCGCAGTCGCAGTCCAATCTTCAACATAACTACGATTACACACCACCGCGCTTCCGGGTATGCGCTACCTACCGTCTTGCTGTCCACACGCACTCTCTTACCAGCTAAAACTGGTTTGTACAGACATGCTTGCATGCAAGACGGACCATGTGGCCGGGCTTTTAACTATACTACATGCACACAAAAACACGTTCAAAAAAGAGAGGTTCATTTTCACACTGATAATTTTAATTTTAAGGTTAGCGAAATTAAAATATTTTTTGTAAACTAGGCTAGTATATAATTATCCCATATTGCTGCGGGGAGTGGCGCTGTTTGAAATACAGGTTTTTACCTAGTTTGGCAACGGATGCTGTTCAATTATTTTTGTCATGTACTCTAGCCCATAATTTTGATGATCAAATTATTGTACCGTCTTTATTTTTGGAAATAAATTATTATTATAATGTATGTTACTTTGTTGCGATAAGTTCCAATCATTTTGGAATGTATTTGTGTATTGCTTTGCTTTGAACCATTGAATTTAACAGATAAACCTTATTGTAAAGTAAAAATGTTAATTTTTCTTAGACATTTAAAAACTTCAAAAAGGATAAGGTATGAATAAGGTATAGTGGCCGACTTTGGTAATCGAAATATGCACTTCAAAGCTACTATATTTATTTCAGGAGCTGCGTCTGCTACAACTAAAAAGCCCAAGTTCGAGAAACAAAGCACACAAAAAACAATCAAGAAACAGTTCAAAAAGAAGAAATAACTTATGTTAAGTTAAGAATAAATGACTGTTAACTATTTACTTCATTATTTTAACAACTTAACCTAACTACTAAGTAGTTTGGAGACGCATTAAATCCATCCATCCTAACTAATATTATAAATGCGAAACTGAGTTTTTTTGTTTGTTACGCCTTCACGCCTTAACTACTCAACGGATCAACATAAAATTTGGCATGCAGATAGCCTATGGTAAGGAGAAGGACGTAGGCTACTTTTTTTCCCGGGAACGCGGGGGATAGCTAGTTTGACTATATAAGGTGAAAGGCTCTATTCACACGAACCAAACCACGTGGGCGAGCGCTAATTTGTATGAAAATATATTGTTGAATTCACGCGGACCACATGTGAACCGGAAACTAGCGGTACAAACATTTTATAGCTACCACAACGCAACCGAAAAAAGCCGCAGCGACACTATTCACACGTAACCACAGCTTAATTTTGTCGCGACGCTGTCGCGTGGTTGCCGTACGTGTGAGTAGACGCAAATTGCCATGAATTAAACAATAATGAATTAAAGATACATTTTATTGGCTTTGTCCACATTTGATTTACCATCCATAACTGATTCCAAACAAATAAGATCTCTTAAAATATCTACACTGTAAGGGTGGGAATCGCCAAGATGATCTACTTATTATATAAAAAATGCATTAATTAATAAAGAACATTTAAAATTGCATCTATAATGTACACAGTACACAATTATATAGATTAAAAATCATCTACCTTGGATCCAAGGTGACATGATAGTTAAATGAACTCAATAATAAATACTCCAATAATACTAATTTATTCTGCATCGTCATGTAGTTTAACTATGACTGGTCTTTCGTCTTCCTCATCAGCATCTAAACCTGTGAAGTCCCATTGAAGCTTCTCTGTTAAATTTTCTTTGAATCTTTCAATCAATGTCAGTAGTCTACCATCCACTTTGCTTACATATGCTGTCTTAAAGAATTCTCTCAGTTTTTTGTACACCAAATTTTTGTTCATTACTATATCAGCTAGGAAATCCTCTGGCATCTCTTCAATTTGCACTTCAATTGTTCTGATGAAGTGAAAGAATACACTTCTGTATTTATGAATGGCATCATCACAGGAGCACATGAGGATGACCAGACTCTTCCAATGCTCAAATGCGTCCAGTGAATGTCCAATGAGGAAGCAGAGATATGCAAATTGTAATTCTCCTATTATATGAAGTGGTCTGAAACAAATAAGTTATTCAGAAATAAAATAATCTTTCTATACTAATACTAGCTGCCCGGCGCGTCTACTTTCAAAGATCATGAAAATCCATCCAGCCGTTCTTGAGTTATACAGGGCGAATTTTAGAAGTTGCCCTCACTGGCTAGAAAAAAAAATTCATTCTGTATATGGTGTAACTAACACGACTTTCTTTTATATACCTAAACTAATATAATAAAGCAGAAAAGATTTTTGTTTGTTTGTTTAAACAGGATGATCTCTGGAACTACCAGTTGGATTTGAAAAATTCTTTCACTTAGGAAGCTACATTATCCCTGCATGTGGCTACTTTCTATCCAGGGAATGCAGGTGAAACCGCAGGGAACAGCTTGTACATAAATAATATCCTGGGACATTCCTTGTTATTAAATATATTTACAAAGATTACACCTAGACTGGATAAGCAGACATGTTCATGCACCCAAATATCTGTCTTGGGTGAGGATTGATTAATGATTTTGTGTCAGTACTTGTTTAGTGCTCAAAGTAATTAGCAGAATAATTATTTGGTTAATTAGTCCTTGCAGTTAATTAAAATGTGTTATTTTACATACTCATCATGTTGTGCAATCATTAATTCCAATGTGTAAGACTGGTCCAAGTAATGTTTTGTTATTTCTTCTGGTGTTGAACCTGGTGGGAATTTATCCCGAGGGATTTCTGTGAATCTCATTGCCATTCCTGTAAATACAAGAAACATGTGGAATCAGATTATAGTCTGGAACCAAAATAAACTGCTAGAATAAAAACAGCCACGAGAAATCAATAGGCTATTTTTACACACCGCTACAGTAGTACCCAACTGATATGGCTTACCGATGTACCTGTGCAGAAGATAATTTTTTCAAAGCGCGGGAAATGCTTTTGGTCGGCAGCTGCCGCCATGTGTGCGGAGGGGCGTGACTTGCGAGTGAGACGGAACTAACAGCTGCGGTGTATTATGAACCTTATAATAGTGACCTAAGGTTGTTTGTAAGTTTTAAGCATTCTTTCGTTAATCTTCAGGGCCATACTTTCTTTTCTGTGCGAACGAAGATTCACGACGCGCCTTATCAGTTGGGTACAAATGTAATGTGTTTTGTATTTTTTATTCTCAAAGTGTGGCCATGAAATTTCTTTTTCCAAGATATACCTACAAAGAACATAACAAAATTGCATGGGCTTTTGTTCAGTAAGCACCTCTAAAGTGCAGGTTGATATCTAGTTTTATATAAGTAAGATAGCTGATATTTGGCTTAAACAAATAGTAGAGTTTATTACCTGGCGCTGGTTTCAAATCTGGTAACATTGCAGCTTCTTTCTCTTCCCGTGTGACTCTCTTAGCTCTTTTAGCATCAGACTGTCCCGGTGTGGACTCTTCATCTTCCGCTTTACCCTCATTATCATTAACATCTTGGCTTTCCATGGCAACCTCAGTAGATTTCACAACACCTCGTGGTCTTTGTTCATCAGTCATGGATAATAGTTCTACTGATGCTCTTATCATGCCATTCTCTGGTGATAGCTTGTTTGCAAGTTCAGCTGGAAAAATAGTACAATAATTATGTTAATGGAGCAAGTGTAAGTATTACATGTAATTACATTCATTATTCAGAAAATTTCAAAGTTATACCTAATTATAACAATATTTTAATGATTGAATATAAATATATATATTTTATAATTTTTAGGGAGGTAGAGTATAGTAGGTTAATTTATTCAAAGAGCAGCTTGACTGGGTGTGTCCACCTTACAGAATACCACAGCCAAATAACTTTATGTTGTGTTCCAGTGCATGAGTAAGGTTGCCAGAGCTTATTGGGGAGGAGGAAGGGTCGGTAACATGTGAGTGATGCCTCATGTCTTACCATCAGGCGGGCCATATGCAAGACACCAATAGCTTAACGAAAATCAGTGGTTCCTAAGTGACCATTATCATAAGATTTTATTATGGACAAATACAAAGTTAGTGAATGCAATTTTGTAGTAATACACATTTTAGTAGGTATACAAACCTGTTATTTGAGAAGACAACAACTTCCATTTTTGCCATATTTCATATGGATATGGTGCTAGATGTCTGTCTAGATTGAACAAATTGTCTTTCAAGCGCTGAATGCTCTCATCACTTATTTCCTCTTTGCTCAAATCTTCTGTCTTTTTATCCCACATCTTAACAAGGAATTCTTTCTTGTGAAAATAATGCATGAAGCCTGATCTGTAGTCAGATGATTGAAACAAATAATGAGAACATAATTTTATTTTCCGACTAACAGTATTGAGTAACACAATCCGAATGGACATAGATTTTGTTAGGTATATTTTTCAAAGCTGAACAATGTTTCAAGGTGAAAACTGGATCTTGAAACATGGACCACTCGTTTTCGCCTTGAAAAAATAGGATGTTTATCATGACTAATTAAAAGTACCTACTTATTTGAATAAGTCATAAGGAAACATACCGTGGCGAGACGTCCCCAGTGCCCTTGCTCACGGCGGAATAATGAATGTAATGCAAACCAGGCGGGATCATTTTTATTCCGCGAAAATCTTCGTCTGTATTCCAACATTGCATATCGATACCAAACTGGGTCTCCTGAGGCACACCGAGGAAAACGAACGTACCTCCTTCGACAAGGAGCTTTTTAGCCGTCTCTTGGTCCATTTTGTATTTGTATTACTTTCTGACTGCTGCGAGTCGATAAATTGTGATAAAAATACAACCAATCAATATGTTTACATTCAAACACAAAATGTAAATGTCATTTTTTGACATTTGTTGTGTTCCAGAGACAACTACACTTTGATCTTAGCCAAAAGGCCGAGAAGCGATATGTGTTCCAGAGACAGTGCTCACACATTTTAACCACAATTTAAACCGATAAATCTAAGAACCGATAAATAAAACATCGTATTAAGTTTTATTTTATATAAATTTTATTAGAAAATAAACAAGAATAGAAAAACCTATTAAATAATTAGGAAATACCACGGAAATACCAATTTTTATTTTTAAACACTTGGATAGCAAAAGCGGCTACTATGCTAAAGAACCTAAATATTTACGGTGGATTGAAACAAGATTGAAACTTCTGTAAATTCGTCATACATTCGTTGATGGATTTGCCGGTATTAATTAGGTATACCCACGGTATACCTCATTTTGTATTAGTGTATAATTTAAATCTAAATTCATGAATAAGTAATATTTAAATTGCAATTTTTGCTAACACGCAGCGTTTTTTCAAAAGTTAACGCGTAATTTATTGTAAAAGAACTTTTATCGACTTTTTTGTCCTACCTTATGTAAGGTTCTTCGGCTATGTAAGGGTGTTATAAGCTTTAGCTGAAATCCAGCGCTCTCACACAGCTGCTGCTGCTAGTTCGTGTTTTAAGTGTAACGAACCTACATACTACCTACATGTGACTATTTTTCTTTTTTAGAGTAACTACTGCTGCGTCACTCAAATCGTAAAAATATAAGAGGCAGGTAAATACTAAAATAACTACAAACATACCTAATTCAGTAGGTAGTTACCTACATTCAAATTTTTCTCTTATTCATTGTGTTTCCCACGGTATGTATATAGCCGACAGCTATCGGCTACATATAGGGGCGGTATACCCCTGAGACTTCGTATCCTTAAATTTGCGATGAAAACAAAGAATCCGTGAATATAGGTTCGCGGGAACGGCGAATGGAAATTTACATCCTAATTTCCCATGTGAATTTGATCTGAGAGAGTGTATTCGTCAGCCATATCAAAAATCGAATATTTCTACCTTTGTGGGCTATGGCTTTTATTATAATATAAGATATCCAATAATATTATAATATAAGAAATCCAGAAGTAATTTTATTATTTCTGGATTTCTTTACTTTACTTTTGAATAAGTAAGTAATTTTATGTAGGGCAGGAGCCAGAGTTTTGGCCAGTACCCCGGTTGTGGCCACTTGCAATTTATATATCGACACATCCTACGTTAAACTAAGTAACTGCAAAAAGCAAATTTTACAGGAGAGCGTTTTTAAAATTCTCAAAATTACTATTCGTCATTACTCCGTCTCTCAAAGTGCTGTGACTTTGAAACTTGGCAAAAGGCTTGTATTGTAGGTCCAGACTATGTTACAGCTTAAATTTTGTTTCTAAACCTTCCCACTTTTGTTTTATTACACATACATACGTGTACTTGGTTTTTTTATCCGAAAGTAATAAAGTATGTGCCAGATACATATTTATTCAAGGAAATTTGAAAAACCTAGTATAGCGTAACTGTCTAGATACATCTTTATTCTTTGTTAACTAATTGGTCATACTGTAATTAACTGTTACTTACATAATCTATCATTAGAAATTTAAATATTGACGCATGTGTATCTACATTTCTATCTTAATCAAAATGTCCTAAATCTACCTACTTAGCCTTTGATTGAATGAAATTAATAAAGGTGTCTTGACTTCTAAGTAGTCAACAAGCATACGGGGTCCACCTGATGATAAGCGGTTACCATAGCCTATGGAAGCTGGAAGCTCCCATGAGAATACCTGACATTGAGAGCCATATTATTATGAGCTCCTTACTGGACCTGAATACGCTACTTCGGAAAATTCGTGGCAGTGGACGCGCCACTTGGCTCATCAAACCACTGTCGCGTCCGAAAACAGGTGCCTTGTGCGCGGCCCGATTCCCTTCAGTCACCGAGCGTCACCGCATGTGGCTGTATAAGTCAGCAGAGATAGATTGCGTGAATTCTTTGCATCGTACCCGTGGAGGCAGCTCTGCTTCGCATCAAACAATCCTGGCACATGTGCAGCTGCCGTCGCTGAAGCGTTATTGGTGGGTATAGAATGCTATATCCCGAACCCGGTAGTGGATGCAGGGGTGAAGAAACGGCCGCGGTTTAACCGGCTCTACAATGAAGCTAGACGTAACAAGCAATATTTGTATGAGGCTTGGACCACGGCCGAAAGCAATCAGGACAGTACCCTAACACCATTTATGCTTAAAGCTTTAACGCAGCTTGGAGGTTCAGTAAGTGAATGATTGCCAGGGCTAAGTTCGATTTCATCGTCAGAATTCAAACAGAAGAGATTGCATGAGCCTCCCTTCTGGGATTCAGGCTTTTAGGTCTCTTACCAAAGCTGCTAAAGAAAACTTTTTCCAGTCGTCCATGCCACCACTACGTAAGCCGGACGGAAACTTGGCCCATCGTGCTAAGGAGAAGGCTGGCCTTTTAGGCCTCTTTGCCTCGAACTCGACTTTGGGTGACGGGGGCGCCACACCGCCTACCATCCCGCAATGCCAGAGATTCGTATAATCCAATGGGCAAAGAGGTCCGGCAGGAGTTGCTAATCTAGACATCCATAAGTTAACTGGGCCAGACAGCATACCAACAGTTTGCTCCTGAATTGTTTCCTAACGCGCCTTTTCGCGCTTTCCTACTCGAAAATGGAAGTCCCGTCTTCGTGAAAGACTGCCCCTCGTACACCTAGTGCGCATAAAGGACGACAGATCAGATTGGTAAATTACAGACCTATCACTATCACCTCCCTGCTCCCCAAAGTGATCAACACTTAACTTTTGAGATACATAGAGGATCACGATTTGTTGAGGGACCGAACATACGGCTTCTACCAAAGTCGCTAGGCTGGTGACCTTCTACTGTATCTCACACGTTGTTGGTCACTCGCCATTAAGACTCAGTGTGAGGCATAGGCGTTGAGCCTAGATGTAGCGAAAGCATTCGATCGGGTCTGGCACCGGGGTCCTCTTACTAAGAATCCATCATACGGGTTTCCCGACGGATTATGCAAATAGGTCGCCAGTTTTCTATCCAGCAGATGCATAAGAGCCGTCGTTGACCGTAGCTACTCTGACAGCATGTACATCAATGGTAGCGTCCTGCAAAGCTCTGTACTGTCCCCAACACTGTTCCTGCTGCAAATCAATGAATAATATACTGTCTATTGACAGTATTAATTGTTACGCAGACAACATCGACAGCACAGTACACGGGCCGTGCAAATATCCCTCATTCCATAGTGGAGGAAAGCCACGAACGACTTTAGTCTGAAATTGAGAATACACTAACTAGTGTCTCCGATTGGCGTCGACTGAACGTAGTACATTTCAACCCCACTAAGACACAAGCCTGCGTGTTCTCCAATAAGAAAACCCCATTTGCTGTAGCTCTACAATTCCAGAATACGTCTCCTGATATCACAAAATGTATCGGGATCCTTGGCATCGATATTTCTAGCGACGTCCTGTTCCATAGTCACCTGGTAGACAAGGTTAAACTGGCATCCAAAAAAATCGGAGTGCTTAATAGCGCGAAGCAGTTCTTCACATCGGGGCATAGACTACAACTTTATAAGTCACAAGTCCGACCCCATATGGAGTACTGCTGTCATATGTAGACGGAAGCACACACCATTGTATACCAGCTTGGGCCTCTAGACTCTGTTAGCGATGTGCCATTAGTATTATCGACGATCCCGAGCTCACAAGCGATTTAGAGCCCCTTAGCCTGAGGAGATACTATGCCTCCTTATGTGTGTTCTACCACTTGTAAAACGGATACTGTTCTGAAAAATTGTTTGACCTGATGCCCACAGCTAGCTTCTACAATCGCAACTCGCGCCATCGACGAGATCTCCATCCTCATACATTGGAACCGAAATGGTTTCGTACTATGCGCTTTCAACGGAGCTTCCTACCACGGACGTTCAGGTTGTGGAATCAGCTCCCCGCCGTGGTTTTCCCAAGAGAAGAGTTCAGCATGGGGTTCTTCAAAAAGGGTGTAAAGAGATGTATCCAGAGCCGGCAAGGCGCGATTGATACCCCTGATGTTGCAAGAGTCCAAAGGCTACGGTAACCGCTTACCATCAGGCGGGCTGTATACTTATTTGCTATTATAATGGAATAAAAACATAGAACCTCCTTTTTTGAAGTCGGTTAAAAAATTGACATAATTTTAAATATGGTATAACTAACTAAGTGTACAGATATAAAACTATGACTAAATATTTTTCTAATGAACAATTATGTAAGTGCTAAATAACTTTTTTCAATCGAACAACTTTTCAGTGTATAAGTGTGTAAGTGACTAGATAACTAATTTCGATTGAATAACTTTCCAATGAACAAGTGTGTAAGTGCCTAGATGGATTTTGCCACCATACTGAATCACATTGAATAAGTGTGTACCTACGTTGTTACACAGTTGTACGTCGACAAAACAAAATATACAAGAAAAACTTCATGAACAATTTACTACTTGAATGTAAGGTGTTTTAAATATTTGTATTACAGCGCTATTAGCGTTTTAATTTCTTCATTCCATACATTTTGATATTTCTATCCGTACTATGTGGTTTAGAAATATTTGCAGCGGTAGAAATATTATTACGAAACGTACGCGCACGCCAATCGCTGGTCCATGGAAGAAGTGAGGGAGTGGCAGTTGACCACGTACCGCGCTGCGTTCCCCCCACGTTAATGTGTTTAACTGGAACACACACGCTTATTCGCTGTGCGTTTTGAACCGGAAATGCAGATAAATACTTATGCGTTTGAGAAAAAAGTATGTTCTGATAGGAAAATAAAAAAAATAAAAAATACGTATTATAGATTCGGATACGTAGAGCTCGAAAATGCAATAAAAACACTTTGGTGTAACTGGCAGATAGATTGGTATACGTAGGACGTGTCGATATATAAAGTCAATAAATAAGGCGTTGAAGCCTGACTTGTTTATTGCCTATAGTAAATAAAATCTTTGATTATCGCTTTTGACGAGCAATTGTAGTAGTGTCGTAAGTGTATAGGAACTTTTTTGTGACACTGTAAAAGCAAAAATAATTCACCGTGTTGTATGGTGTTGTATAATGAATATTGCAATAAAAAGCGGTATTAATGTAGTATCGTCGGCTTAGTAAAACCCACTAATTGCGAGCGACAGCTAAACTAAAGCGCTTTTTTGATTACCGTTACCGTCTCGCCACCGCTAGTGGTGCTCGAGACGCGGTATTCGTCACCTGTTGAAAAATAATTAGGCAAAAAAAATCTGTAGTAAAACAAAAATTCCAGGTGGTGTATAGAGCTCGACAGCAGGCTTTCTGTGTTACCCACTCGACGTGGAAACTCGAAAATTCCAGACTGGAATTTCGGTGGGAATATTTCGACGAACGCAAACTATTCGAACGAGTGTGCTCGCTCGTCTGACGAAATCACAAGTGGAAAACAAACCTCTTTAAATTCTACGTTTTTTTAGATCCAACGCTGCTAACTTCTCGTTATGGTAAACTTTGTATGGAAGGAAATGTTTTCCAGAAGTAATTTCAAGAGCACAGCGTATGGTCCTGTGAAACATTTAGGTACCAAACCAAAGCTTGAAACCTAAATAAACACACCTTGTTTATTGGGTAAGGTAAACAAATGTATAATCTGCTTAACCTTAGGGGGGCTGCGGCCCTGTCTGGTCCGTAGTGTGCATTAACATTTGTGAAAAATGAAAGCCTAGGCAACCTGCTTAGACTTTTTAAAAATGTATTAAAGGGTTTTGTCGCCAACTCGGTAATATCGCTCTAATAAGTACAGAAAATAAATAAATTTACAAAAAAAAAATTACCTGCAATTGTACAGTTTATAAAGGAATTTCGCTTGCTCAGAAAATGAATCTATTGGCTACAGAGCAATTACAAAAACAAATTTGTAATATATCGTTGTTATAACTGGTACTGGATCTAATAGACTCGTTACGCGCCCAATTCACCAGAATGTGATGTACATTTTCTATCACGCCACACTCAGTGCAATTTGGAGAGGTGGACTTGCGCATCAAAAACGCAAATTTACTTGATGGAGGTGTTCCCGGAACGGACTCTTATATCTGTAACTGTATTATGTCTATTCATGCTTCTTTTATCTATCCAAGGGCTTCTTAGTGGGTAAGGCTGAATGATTTTATACCAAATACCCTTTTCTTTGGAAACTTCTTCATACTTTTATTTCAGGGCAGGTAGGGAAAATGTATGTAGGTACTATGTATTAGTCTATAATAGTTCTAAAAATCTCATTTTCTGCTCTACCACTGATGTAAAAGCCTTCTTGCTCTTATTTGTTTGTATAAGTATATTTAGTGGCATTTTATACCGAAATAATAAAGATCCAAGTTTATACGCGACGTTTCAGCTTAAGCTTTCATTTTACCCTCAATAGTGACCATTTAGCTCAGGATTCTACTTTCACGACACAGCCGAGCGGAATTTTCTTGTATCTTTTTGCAACGCCCAGACTTTTTCACTCGAAGTTAATGTGGATTTTCTGTATGCTCTTTAAAACACCCAAAAAGATTTTAGGTACACAAAAAAGCATTTATGCAAAGCGTAGCATAAATCGTCACTTTTTCGGACGTTTGCAGCGTCGGAGACGCTACTTAAATATTCACGTGCCCACGACTGCAATTGGTGTGAGCTCCTGTGAAACGCCATTTTGAATCTAAGCTCTATCTTCTTGAGAAAAAGGGTTTGTGCAAAGTAACATGACTGTGAGGAATCTGTTACATTTAAAAATATAATATAAGCACCTTATATAGGGTAACTAGTTAATACCTTTTTTTAATGTTAGTAGGATAATGTGGCCGAACGCAGTAACTACGTACGGCTTAGAAGAGAAGGAAATAATTATATGACCAAATGAGAAATGTATATTTAAAATGGTACAAAAGTAAACAAGTATACTATTATGTGTCGTGCTAGGTTTCTATACAAATAAGTACAATAATTACTTAATACAACAGTCTTATCTTTCAATCTTTCCGCAGCTCAAATGTCTCGCAGCATATTTCCTTTGCTGTAACTGTCATTATTTGTATACTATCACCGGTGTATATATCCCTCTCTGATGCACTTATGAACCCGTCTTTTAAAAGAGCCATAGCTTTCTCCAGCTCTATAGGTACATACTCAACTTGCATATTGTTGAATGCTATTTGATTATCTAATAGTGGTTGAAGTAATGAGCCGGCAGTTCCACCGGCTCTGAACATGCTTCTCTCCACGTGACCAACAGGGTCATAGGTAAACACACATCCCATACCGTGTTCATCCAAACCTGACAGTATATTAATCACATAGTAAGGAAAGAAACGTTTATAATACAGCATAGTAGATAACATTTGGGCGACTGCTGGTGTTGACATGGTTTTCCCATGTTCATGCTTATACATGTGCATGCGTGCTTCGAGAATCTTGCTAAGCGTGAGGGCGTCGCCCCAACAGCCAGTGACTCCAAGTACTGTTGTGTCTGAGAGCTTGAAGAGTTTCTTCTGGTTTCTCGTGAATATAGAGAAGTTGGTGCTGAGGCGGGTGTCTGAGCCAATGATGGCGTAGTCTTGTCCAGCTATTGCAATGATACTACCTCCATTCATTTCATATGGGTCGAAATTTGCACCATTAGATAGTGCTGGTGGTTCTGTGTAATATGACATAGGTATTTGTGATTTACAGAATAAACTTATAAAAATGTATAAACATATAAAAACGCTCACAAAAAGGAATTACATGTCAAAACGACAATACACATCTCTTACATCATGATCCAAGAAAACAAGGTCTGGCATTCCGGGAGAGACACTTTTTACGTCACTATCCAGTTGCCACTTTATTGTAACGAACCACTGAATTATGGAAATATTTTCAGTCACTATTTTGTCAAAAATATGTATAAAGCATTTTAACTGACATATCGTTTGACTAATCAAACAAATAAATTAAGTTAAACGTGAGTGAGCATATTATTTTAAATTAAAACCTTATAGTTTTATTGTATTCCCACCGGAAATACTAGAGGTACAGGAAGCCATGATTACATGCGACTGGTAACACAAAAACGCGCCGTCTCATTGACATTTATTGCCATTTTGACGTGTATTGTTATCTTTGTCGAACATGCTAAATTGTGATTTTCGCTCTCGCTCAGTTTCAGTATACGGAGAGTTTCTCAAACTTTTAAGGACGTGTTTTGGACTTATAAAAATACTTATTTGGTATGCAAGGCTGCAAAGTTGTTTTAAGTAATTATGGATTAAAAAACTAAAAATAAAATATTAAAATAGAATGTTAATTATATCAGATTTAGAAGTTCATATATAATGTCAATATAAATGTCAACTTTATTTGTGAAATTGAAATGTTATCCTTTGATTATCATTGATTATTATTATCTCTATATCTTAAGTGCTGTAGTGTTTTTATCGGTATCACTGCACTGGCAGTCTGGCACTGATTCGACTTCATTGCACTGATCACTAACACTTTTCCCGCAGCAAGTCTCCACGTTGGCGGCAGCGGCTGTTGTCAGATCCCACGAGATTGTGGGAGTCCGGTTGAGATTTTCGCTTGCCTGGTGCAAGCGAAAATCTCAACCGGAAAAAATTGCAAGAATCAATTGATAATATTAAATGGATTATTATTATTATTTTATTTATTGGATAATAGAAAGCAGAAAACAATAAAATTCATAAATATCAAATAGACAATATGAAGGAAGGAGGTCATCTTCAATACCCACCCTATCTCGACCTGGGATTAAGTCCCAAAGCACTTCTCAAGATCAGGCTATCCTTCACAACTACCTTCGTAAACAAGTCCGCATATTATTCAGAACTTGAAATACACATTTATATTAAGTCTTCCATCGCAAAACAGAATCTAATAAACTTATAACTCGTATCAATGAGTTTAGTTTTTTAGTGGAACTGCGGATTCTTAATTAACTTCATCGTAGGCTGATTATCAATATACAGAGTCGGGCAAATGTCCTTTCCATTGCAATAATTTCAGTAAGCACTCTATAGCTTTTATATATCTGAAGAGCCTTTAAACCATGTGCCAATGTATTTCTCTTGGGTTTTCCACATATTGTGATCATTTATTCACAGTAAAGGCAATATTAGGGCGACTTACAATTGATAAATAAATTAAATTACCAATTGCTTCTCGATAAGTAATTTTTTCACAAGTGTCCGACGATGACATTCTTGTTTTCTTTCTCTATAACGGCCAACATATTTTTTTCTATCGGGTTTAGAATATAATTCGCATCACTAATTTTGAACTTTTTCTAAATTTTCTTAATGCATTCAGCATAATTTTCTTCTTGACGCATGAAAATTGCATCTTTTTCTGTATGAATTTGCGCACCAAGATAGCATCCAACTTCAGTAATATTTTACTTGAAAGTCTTTCTCTAGTGTCCTTAGAAATTGCTCAATTTTAGTCTGATCTCCAATAACTAGACCGTCATCAACGTTAATTGTAACATTCAGACGTCGATTATCTCTGACAAACAAACATGGATCAGAATCGCTTTACGGTAAGTCATATTTCTCATTGGGTAAATCCACATGGACCCATGTATCATTTTCATAAATTGATTCCATCTCCATAGCCAGTTTCAATATAAACTAGATTGACTTTCCCCAAACTTAAAAGTTTGAGAACCGTCGACAGCGGAAATGACGTACATCGTGTCTCCCCGTGTCTCGGAATGCCATACCTGATATAATTATACCATGTATACCATGTCTTACATGAAATGTCAGATAGACTAGTTAGGCGCCGATTCCGCAGAGAAGAGTTCTAGAGTTCCGCGTTCCGAGTTCTGCATTCCGCGTTGACTATAAGCTATGTGGGGCCTTTCAAAGTAAAAAAAAGTGTATGATGTGCGATCAGTAGCGAATATTGCAGAACTCTCGACTGCTTGCTGTGTGCACAATAGTCAACACGGAATGCAGAATTCGGAACTCGGAACTCCAGAACTCTCTCTCAGGGATCGGCGTCTTAGACAGTTTTAATAATGCTAGGGCTTCACCTGCGTGTAATGCCAATAATTAGCGCGTTATTTGACAATTGGCATAGTACGCAGATATGGCCGAATGTTAGCGCGCTAATTTGCGAATAGCATTATTAATGTCGTTAGACGTTAGGCGATAGCTCAAATGAAGTAAATGATATTGTGGCCACCCATTTAGTGCATAATTTATTACACATTAATTGTTCCGATAATTGGACGTGCAGGTGAAGCTCTAGCATAACAGTTCATTAACTTCAACAAAGTTTATTTTTTTTATCCAACTAGTTAATGTCCGGGGCATGCTTTACAATGCCTCTTTACTATATGATGGTGCGTCCATGCTACGAACAGAATTCGTACGTTGCACGCGATGTCAAGTGTGGACGTTACATCGAGCCTACAAAGAGCGCAGTCGAGCGCGAGCCGAACGCTCGTT
Organism: Polyploca ridens; assembly: GCA_951394255.1. Lineage (NCBI taxonomy): Eukaryota > Metazoa > Arthropoda > Insecta > Lepidoptera > Drepanidae > Polyploca > Polyploca ridens. The sequence goes on from OX596253.1 coordinate 4,354,686, forward strand.
CGAGGCTCGCCCGTCCCATGAATTTAATATACAAACAGGATTGAACTCTCCAAAAATTTTATCATACAAAAATAAACCATAAGTCATGCACGTTAGGGTTTACTTTTGTTAGTTATCTTAGCCGAGGCAAAACGAGCCGAGAGAGATAGCCCGAACCGAGGCCGTTTGTCCCTTTTCCTCAATTGCCAAAAGATAAAAATGTTAAAGATGGTAGAAAATATTTCACCACAACAAGTAAAATATATTACGTATAAATATTTTTTTGCTATTAAACTAGTTTTAAATCATTTTATTTTGTAGGTTTACATCTGTACATAATAATATTACGCATTTTGTTTATACTTTTTATCGTGAAAATGGTGAAAAAAAATTGTATCAAGACATGTAAAAGTGAATCATGTGCTGGTTGTGGGATTTTATTTCACAAGTAAGGAATAACGATGATTTTATTTACTAACAATGGTGAGTCATAAGTAGTTTGACCATGGTTTATTAAAAAAAATTGTAGACGGAAGACACTAAAGTTAGTGTAATTCTTTTTAAAACTAAGTATAATGTTTATTATGTGTTGTAATGTGTACCTATTGTATAAATAATTTGTACCTATGTATCGCATAATTGAAATAGCATTATTTTTTATGTTTGTTACAGCTTTCCATCGAAAGAAGAAATGAAGCAAAAATGCAATTTTGATGCGATTAAAACAAATGTTTTCCACAAGATTGAAACATCTTATTATTCCACCGCATCCTTTCCAATGCATAACAGATGAAGAACCGCAAAAACTGTAACTAGTAAAAGCATTGGCTAATAATTCGTACCTATTCACCACGCGAAATGTAATGCATTCAGAAACTTAGGCAGTGAGATTGGCCTAAGGCAGAAACTAAATAAAACGATTTTGTTTAGCCGTGTTTAATTTTAATAAATACCTACTTTGTCAAGCACATTCGAGTTTTATTTCCCTTTGCTATATTTTAATTCCCAAATAACAGCTCTGTAGAGCAAACTGAAAAAAGAGCAAGGGGAAAAGCCGTGGTCCCAGAACGAAATTCTGCATGCACCCTTGCCTATTCATACGTAATAGTTGATGATTCGACACAAAACGTAACTCAAAAATTAATCATAACTTTTCTCAAAAACATGGGTATACACGGCTACACATCAAGCTATACATTTCCAGTATAAACTGATCTCGCATTGTATAGGATTTCTGTACAATGAGAGGTCAGCTAATATTGGAAATTTATATCTTGATTAATCGTGCGTACACGATTCAACACCCACATAGAACATAACAATGTTCAGTTTCAAATAATGGGTTTTCGCGAAAAAGTATCTCGATATCTATAGTTTTTCATTATGGTTTTATCTCTTATTTTTTCAATAAATTATTATTTCACTATTTTAAGTAACATAATGTTAATATTTTTGTAATACAAACAATAATTTGAAATCAACTAGTGTCAAAACGCCACAAACAGACAAAATTGGAGGAACTTTGCAATGCAGCGATTGTGCGCGAAAGGGACTAACAATGACCACGACCACTCTGCCAAGAGTGCACGACTAGGAAGAAGAAGTGTCAACCGGACACAAATTATCTCTCAAATCCAACTTTCCTGTTCGTTATAAAAATGTTTGGTCACCCTATTAGAATGGGATAAACAGCCTCGGTATGCGTTATCTCTCTCTGCTCGCGTTTTTGGCCCAAGAGCTCAATCCTGTTTGTATATTAAATCCATGGCCCGTCCACGCTACACGAACAACGAACGAATCCTGTTCGTTTGTGGCTCGGCTCGTGCTCGGTTCGCGTAACATGGACACACCATTAGATAAGCCGTCCCCAGCCTGCGTACAATTCACCAAAGTTTTTTCGCAATCGGATTAATAAACGCATACAAACATTGGTTTTTCTATAAATAGATATAATAAACTTATCCATACAACATCCAAAATCTTTCCCGAACAATTTTTCCCGTCATCCCTATAATAAAGTAGAACCTGTATATCGTTGATGTACATCGACAGCGCGTCTCTCAGGCGTTGTCGAGACATGAACACTATTAAAAGTTTCGCTAACTCCCTGAGAGCACCGACGCAACTAGTTTGTGTTTGAGGACCTATCTAAACACCAAATAGCCTTGGAGACGCGAGGCTTATCATCGCTCCAAATAAAAAAAAGTAAGGGGAAACAATAGAGTAGTAACTTTAGCTGTTATATAGCTGTCATCGGCAAGGGACTATCCCGAGAGATTAAGGATGTATTACGCTTTAGGAATTGAGTTTCCTTACAGTTGGGTAGTAAAGTGTTTTGGCTAGATGTAATTTGTAGGTCTATTTTGTGTGATGATATGCAATATTGAGAATTATATATTACTTGTTTTAACCACGGAACATATTTTTTGCCATCAACTTACTTCCAGAGCTTACTTCATGATATCATCAGGGGGATAAGTGGAGAAAAAAAGTTCTTTGAAGAATTTCTGTACCTTTCAAAAACACAAAATCAATGACGCTATTATTACAAAGAAGTTACACCAATGAAGTCCATTCGCAAATCTTTAATTAAACGTTAACATTTACTTAAAGTTATACGAGTGTAGTTAACATTAACATTAAGGTGAAGTGTGAGGTTGGTCTTAGTTTCCACTGTCATTAACTATGGCCGACAGGAACTAACAAAATACTGACTTGCTAGTGGTAGTTCAAATAGGCCACAGCTCGGGAACTCTGAAACATTTAACGTAATTAACGTGAGTTGGACAGTAAGTTAAATTGCTTTATTAATTTAAAGTCAACTACGATTGACCTGTGCATATATGAATATTATTTTAGTGCGGTGTTTCACTTCACTTAAATTTTTATCATTTATTTTGGTTGTAAGGTAAGTTGATCTGATTTAGTTCTGGCTTCTATCCAATTTTGGACCGATTTTGGTTTTGGATTGTTTCCAGCTTTGGCATTTATCCTGGTTATACCCTACTTCGGTACACTATACGACATATTTGGTGGTCTATGGATATACTGTGGTTGAAAGAACTCTCGGATATCTCTGTTCGTAGAAATTATATTATTAACATTGTTACTTGGGTTTATACAAAATCTTTCGCCTAAGAATTCTTTCAGTACCTACCTTTGAATTTTTATATGAAAGCTTAACTTATAGAGCAATGAAACTATGATGGAAAATATTAAATCTTGTGTTAAAGGGTTAACAAACTATATTGCTCTTAAATATTCGGGTATAATATTAAGGGTCGGCAACGCGCGAGTGATATCCCTGGTGTTGCAAGCGTTCATAGGCTACGGTAACTGCTTACCATCAGGCGGGCCGTATGCTTGTTTGCCACTTTAGTGGTATAAAAAATAATATTAAAGCTACAAAGAAATAACTGAGTAATTTTTGTTCGCGTACTTACACAAATTAAATCAAAAGTTTGCTTGTTAAGGCACTCCGATTGTTTAAGTGGCTGTTTATCTACTTTATAAAATTTGTAATCCTGCGGAAACGCTTCGCAACCTTAATCCGAGCAAAACCAATAACCGAAGTTAATTAATTTAGAAGTATGAAGACAGTTACGATACAATCGAGCTCCGTACTTCAAAATTGTTTTATGATAAAGTTGGCTCGCCCCGCCCGCGTCCTGCGGGAAATAAGAAATAAAGGCGTCGATAGATATAATTTTCTTTCTAATAATAATGAGATCCACAGTTTTACGTCAGTATCGTCGTCTGGCGAACTTCTATCTTTAGACATCAATGGCGGCGTCATGGTATGTAGCATGAAATGTGATTATTTTATGTTTTTAGTAGTCTAAGATTTCTGTGATAGCAAATATACTAATGGGGTTCGGTTAGATTCGAAATGTTAATTGGGATACACTCACCGACATTGAATTTGGCTCAAGCTCGAAATTTCATACAAAAGAGATGTTTTCAGCAAAGATTTTCTCTAGCTTTTTACTATTTGATATCGTTTCAAAGCTAAGCCTGCTTGCAGATAATGCTGTCATGTGAAAATGAATATTTTTGCCATTTTTGAGGCGTTAAAAGTTCAATTTCAATCGTCATGTAAAAATTTACAAATTTGCACTATCCATACAAATTCACGTTTTTGGCTTATACGAGGAAAGGCAGTAAATTCAATTGAAGTTTCCGAATGCTGCCTTTTCTATCTTTTAAATGATACCGAATACAGTGCCAATGAAGAGAAAATCTTTGCTTAAAATACCTATTTTGTATGACATTTAGAGGAAACACATACTTCGTAATTTTGTTTTGCAACCTTCCCCGGTCTGCTCATAACCTCTCATCAGCTCATAACTCACAGAAGTTTTATCGTAATGCGTTTACGGTACAAAAAGATAAACAAGCAAACATATTTTTTTATATGTATAGTATCTATTCGTCCATGATGTATAGACACATTAGACGTACCCTGAAAGTGTTCAATTTTTTTTTCTGTTATTACAGCTGTCATTATTATATGCAGGGTAGCGTATTTAGATGCGTCTTTATGTCGAAGTATGATGTAACTCATGGTAATTATTGTAAACTAGCTGCTTCCCTCGGTTGCACCTGCGTTTCCGTTAGGGATAAAAAGTGGCTTATGGAAAAGAGCTCTTTCAGTATTTCCAGAATTTTCTAAATTTCTAGGCAAATTTTCCAATTATTTCCGTAAAAACCATCGGACATTAAAATCCCGATTACCAAATCTATCCCCAATCGTTGTCAAATGCTGCTCGAAAAAAAAAACATTTTTATTTATATCGATAGATTAATGGTATAAAGAAGACAGTTGCTTACTCTGTCGCCATCGAGATGGTAGACTTTAAAGTAATTAAAACTTGCTAAGAGCTCGGCCTGACCACACTGTTGGGAATAACATTTCTTTTAAATTATTACAAGTAAGGGTCAAGTAGGTAGTCAGTCAGTATTTGATAAAAGGGATAGATCTTTAATATTTGACGGGTCACAGGTCGTGGGTTCGATTCCCACACAGGACATACATTTGTGTGCATTAACATGTCTGCATGTCCTGAGTCATGGTGTAAATATGTATATTAAGTATTTACAAACAAAAAGTAGTATATCTAGTATATCAGTTATCTGGTTTCCATAGTACAAGCTTTGGGATCAAATGACCGTAGGAATATCCCAGGATTATTATCATAATTTATGTAATGAACCTAAATTTTCAAAATAATATAAAGTTCAAGCGACTTAAAAGTTGCTTGCGTTTTCGCACTTTTTCTCTCCGTTTAAACTTTACTTTTTAAGTTATTATCATGTTTTTGGTCATATGGAGCCAAAATTTCAATTCTATTGTATTATTTTTTGTGCTGAATCTCTCGTCCTTTAGAAATCAAATTTGTGAATTGGCAAATAAAAAGTTGAATTTTCTGAGTGGTGCGTTAGGTAAAATTTTTATGCTTATGTACCTAGTGGAGTCACGAGCAAAATCAAGCTTTTTAATAAAATTTGCTGGGGCGCATATTTCACCCGTTTAGAAATGTTTTTCGTTAAAAGTTTTTTCCAGGAATGTATGGGCTGCCGAATTTTTCTAGAATTCGCATTTTCTAAATTTCATTCGACACGGTCCGATGGTTTTTAAGTTACTCTCGTTACGGACGAAAGAACCGAAACAGAATATAGGTTACAGTTTGTATGGAAACAAAAAACACTGCAGTGCAGTTATATCTATTTATGATATTTTTGTATTGAGATGCAAAAATAGTTGCGTATTTTTCTCCGCATAGATTAAATACAAATGGATGGCAGGTAGGGAAGTTTATATATTTAGGGAAGAATCATAAGTACATATGATATTTAATAGAACATTATGAGACAAGTGTGCAAAGTTTGGCAGGCGAACGCGATAAGTGAGCCGAGAGCGTAATAATCAATGCACACGCGTGTCATACGACGTATTTCAACACACTTGCGAGGAAAAAACAGACTTGTATTTTGCAATAAATGTCACTTTACGAGCAAGTGTGTTGAAAAATAAATTATTTCATCAACTCCTTGTTCTACATGGTAAATTTTTGCGTTTATGTTCTCCTACGAATGTCCGAAATGAGGACCCTGCCACGTAGAGAAGTTCCGAGCGTAGCTCGTTCCATAGCTCGCTGAGTGACTCAGAGCTTATTTATGCGGCCAGCAGTAAAAGACCAGACAGAGAAAGTACGTACAAATAATGATAATATATCGGCGTAAAAATCAACTAAATAATAATTTTCGCACAACTCCATACAATTTATAGAGCACTTCCGACTTCTTGGTATATAACCGGGTAGTGGTACTTCGGTTATTGTTTCCGTTATTGGCGCGGAGAAAATTGAATTTGTCCACAATCCGTGGGATTGCAATGCGGCTAGGGGATCCGCCCAAAAACAAACATTCCGATTTCCAATCCAGTTTTAGTTTTAGAGCTGAATTGATACTACAACCAGAAACCGTACCTTGTCGGTTTAGATCTTTTGTATATTATTTAAGGTTTGCAATATTGGAAAGCCAATAATCGTTTTCCATTGATGCGTATTGCTTTGCTCCAGGGTGCATAAAATATACCTAAAGGCTTTATTAATTGTTTGATCCATAGAGTAAGAATATAATAGAGTGATAGCATTAACAACATTATCTTGTGCGAGCTTTTTTGGCGGGAACTTGCAGAGTGACGTAGCATTTTTATTTTCATAAATTCGTGTATTTTGAGTTTTATTGCATATTATCGGTGGTATTTTATCCAATAAAGATCAATCCATGTGCACTAGTGAAGTGAAATGAAATGAATTATGTGTATCGTGACTTTACAAGTTGTCTCAAAAAGTCCGTGATAAGTTTTAGTACAATGACCACCATTTTACTAAAACATGACTGGACGGTGACTGATCATGCGGACAATGTGAAAGTATTTTTTTTTTTTTTTTTTTATTTATTACCGTTTAAAAAAAATATTTATAAATATCAAACATTATAATACAGCATTTAAACTTCACTAAATGTATTATTATATGGTGTAGGCATCCACTAAGGAAGGATTTTTAGAAATTGAAGGACTTGCATACACAACTTCATCCCCCTTTTCCTCCCTTCGGTGGTGGAATTATTACAAACGCTGAGATAACTATATATTAATTTTCAATCGTCAGCCTAAACACAAAATTTGAAGATCCTAACTTCAAAACTGACAGACTTGCATACAAACTTACATCCATTATTTTACCCTGTTAGGGGTGAAGTTTCCAAAAATCCTTCCTTAGTGGATGCCTACACCGTATAATAATACATTTAGTGAAGTTTAGTTTGAAATTGAAGGACTTGCATACACAACTTCATCCCCCTTTTCCTTCCTTCGGTGGTGGAATTATTACAAACGCTGAGATAACTATATATTAATTTTCAATCGTAATCCTAAACACAAAATTTGAAGATCCTAACTTCAAAACTGACGGACTTGCATATAAAACTTTCATCCCTTATTTTACCCTATTAGGGGTGGAATTTCCAAAAATCCTTCCTTAGTGGATGCCTATACCGTATAATAATACATTTAGTGAAGTTTACTTTGAAATTGAAGGACTTGCATACACAACTTCATCCCCCTTTTCCTCCTTTCGTTACGCTGAGATAACTATATATTAATTTTCAATCGTCAGCCTAAATACAAAATTTGAAGATCCTAACTTCAAAACTGACGGACTTGCATACAAACTTTCATCCCTTATTTTACCCTCTTAGGGGTGGTATTTTCAAAAATCCTTCCTTAGTGGATGCCTACACCGTATAATAATACATTTATTGAAGTTTACTTTGAAATTGAAGGACTTGCATACACAACTTCATCCCCCTTTTCCTCCCTTTGGTGGTGGAATTATTACAAACGCTGAGATAACTATATATTAATTTTCAATCGTCAGCCTAAACACAAAATTTGAAGATCCTAACTTCAAAACTGACGGACTTGCATACAAACTTTCATCCCTTATTTTACCCTGTTAGGGGTGGAATTTCCAAAATTCCTTCCTTAGTGGATGTCTACACCGTATAATAGTACATTTAGTGAAGTTTACTTTGAAATTGAAGGACTTGCATACACAACTTCGTCCCCCTTTTCCTCCCTTCGGTGGTGGGATAATTACAAACGCTGAGATAACTATACATTAATTTTTAATCGTCAGCCTAAACACAAAATTTGAAGATCCTAACTTCAAAACTGACGGACTTGCATACAAACTGTCATCCCCTATTTTACCCTCTTAGGGGTGGAATTTCCAAAAATCCTTCCTTAGTGGATGCCTCCAATATATAAGTATCTTTGTGCAAAATTTCAAATCTCTAGATCCAGCGGTTTGGGCTGTGCGTTGATATATCAACAATCAGTTTATCATTTTTAACCGACTACGACTTCAAGAAAAGGAGGAGGTTCTCAATTCGGATGTTTGTATATTTTTTTTTTTTTTATGTATGTTCGGGCATAACTCCGTCATATATAGACGGATTTGCAAAATTTTTTGTTCGAAAGGGGTATATTCCGAAATGGTCCCATATAAATTTCATATAAATCTGATGATGATTTTCGGAGATAGACAACGGAACTCTTAAAAAAATTACAGCAAATCAGCCGCGCTTGCTGTTATCGCATAAATATGCATTGTTTACGCAATCACACAACAAAACATCAGGCCTGTACACTCGAAAACGTTACGCAGATGTATTCAGTATATAATGAAACGAAAAATTCAAAAATAAAAGCGAAATATTTTCTATAGAACACGTCATGCGATTTCGCTCACTTCAAAACAGTGTCAGATAAGAGTTATTTTTATACTTATTAGTGTACTTTGAAGGCGGTTTATTTTTTTTGTTGAAAAGTTAATTTATATATATTAAGATATAAGATTCTTGGCGAAGCTTGAGCAGTTCGTATATAGATGCATTCGTAGATATATCGACCACTAGTTGATTTACAGAAAAAAAAAATACGATGAGAGTTTCTTGTAATTTTTTCTCGGTAAAAGTATAGATAAATATCGAGAAATTGGTATTCATTATTTAGTCATACAAACCATAGACTTAGGATTTCGCAAACTATGAACGCACAGTTCGTTTCAAAGCAGCGGTCACATTCCCGTATTCACGGAACATACACTACAGTCACTAATACTTGTACGTAGTATTTATATACTCTGAGCTAATACGAAGCTAAGATGAATTTAAGATTTTCAGGCAACATAAAAGTTTAGAGGATGCTATTTTTGATTCTCGATTCTTCTCAGATGAATGCTGACTTCAGAATCACTGGTAACTTCAATGGCTTTGACCTTTTTTTTTTTTATTAGCGTGGGGAAATCCTCATAGGATACCCGACCGCCCTGGGGGGGGAGCGGCCAGGTTATGCCGGACTTTTACCGGCTAAAACCCCACGGTGGTCGCAGGTGCCCTCCTACCTGCAAGCTATAGTAAGGGACTACTTGCGCGACAGGTACATCTTGTACATGGACCAAGACGGTAGGAGAATCCGGAGGGAGTTCACGTGTGGGGTTCCACAGGGGTCGGTGTTGGGCCCATTGCTGTGGAACCTCGCATACGATGCGGTTCTGCGTGTCTATCTCCCCGCTGGCGTAAAAGTCGTTGGCTATGCAGACGACACGTTGGTGGTCGCCAGTGGGGATACCTTCGAGGGGACCAAACAGCTCGCCGAGCTTGGGGTGGAAGTAGTCGTCGCCAAAATCTGCGAGTTGGGTCTAGAAATAGCGCCTCATAAGACCGAGGCACTATGGTTCCACAAACTGCCTAGGAGCAGGGAACCACCCGACTCGTGCGTCCGAGTAGGTGAGTCAGAAGTCAGGGTGGGGCGGTACATGAAGTACCTGGGCCTTACCCTGGACAGTCGCTGGGGCTTCGAAGAACACTTTGATAGCCTAGTCCCCCGGATTGAGAGGGTAGCGGGTGCTATGCACAGACTGCTGCCCAATCTCGGGGGACTGAGAGAGGAAGTTCGCCGCCTCTATGCGGGGGTCATACGATCCGTAGCTCTTTACGGGGCGCCCGTATGGGCGAAGAGGCTGGCCATCCGGCGCTGTAGAACGAAAGTATACAGCGTCCAGCGTAAGATGGCCCTACGGATCGGACGGGGATACCGCACAATATCCTTTGAGGCGGCAACTGTTCTGGCTCGCTTTCCACCGCTAGACATTCTGGCGGATATGGATGCGAGGGTTTATGACTGGATTCTCATCATTCGCCAGAGCGGTGGAGGCGATCCAGAAGAGGCGATCAGACAGCAGGAGCGACTTATCGCATTCGCAGCGTGGCGCGCAAGGCTCCGCGAGGAGCGGTTTGCGCGCAAACGTGTCTTCGAAGCAGTCCTGCAGGTCTTCGAGGCCTGGATGCAGCGAGAAGGTGGACGACTCACCTACAGACTTACACAATGGCTTTGACCTACATAAGTTCCTTGGGCCTATACATGGCCTTTAATATACATGGTGTTTTTTTTTGCCAGTGAGGGCAACATTTGAACTATAGGTCTTAAAGAAAAACGTAGTTTTTTTATATTATAGCTTTGGCTTTCATAGCTATTTATTGCCCTGTAGCTGATATAGTCTAACAATTTGTCAATAGCTTTAAATTATATTTTTGTGCATTATTTAGGTTTGGTTACATAGTCACATTTTTACTCCAAAGACACTTGACGTTTTTAGGTCACAACTCAGTCTCTCAGAGAATGATAAAAGGTAATCGACCCCCTCATTTAAAGGGTAGGTGTCCCAACGGATCAGAATTGTGAGAAAGGATAACAAGCAAAGTACTTATTACATTCTTAGACACAGATACGGAGATTTGGCCTCGGAATTTATATTAGACAAATTGTTTGCCATCGTTTGTTATTATTAAATTACTAAACAAGATGTTCTTTACAAAATTCTTACGAAATACCTTACTTTACTATAACGTTGGAAAATGTTACATTCTGTGACACATTTTTTTCAAAAGAAATCGTGTCTATGGAATTTTGTTTTTTTAGGTGTTATTTTTTTACACATCTTACTATAAAGCTTCTGTCGAAACATCGTTATGATAATATGCATTCTGTAATAATGTTAATTTTGACTATCCAAGCTAATATTTAAGTTCTACGTACTGGTTAGCTCTATTGAAGGATATCAATACCACCGGGATTCAAGTTAACATCATCCATCTATCTACCTGTCACAGAACTGTATCTTTTAAAGAATAAAAAGATAGTAGGTAATCCTAAACCCATTTTTTTATATGACTTAGTCGGTAAACAAGAATACGGCCCCCTCATGATGGTAAGCGGTTACTGTAGCCATATAGACGCTTGCAACACACGAAGCTCACGCGTTACCGACCTTTCCCCCCTCCCCTATGAGTTCTGGCGACCTTACTCACGCGCAGGAACTCAACTTTACACAACATAAAGTTATTTGGCTGCGGTATTCTGTAAGGTGGAGGTACTTCCCCAGTCGAGCTGCTCTTTGAGCGAATAAACGCTATGCTCTACCTCTCTTGTGAATATAAGAAAGGGCACTCCATATAAGAATTATTTTTAAAGGCAAGTATTTGTATCGTTCAATCTTATAAAAAACGGCATAAACACACACGCGTCAAACATGGGGTTTGACGCGTGGGTCTTCTTATTCTAATCAATAAATTCCATACTATGACCATATTTAACAACATAATATACAAAATAGGTAAAATATAAATTTTGAATAAAAAATTACTCTAACTATTAGTAAAATTAAGAAAAACACTTAGTGCGCGAGCTCGTTTCGCATTTGGCCGGTTTATTCTTAATACTCCTGCATATAACGTTTTCGGTTTGTTTTCCTCTAAAAACCAGCAGTAAGAAAACTCGTCGAACAAATGCAAAAGACAACTCAAATAAAGGGACTTGATCAACTTAATTAGTAAGGACGTTTTGTAGAACACTAATTGCGTATTTTTTTTCCGTCGGTGGCCTTTTAGACGAGACAAAAGTTAAAGTAGATGGCTTCATTAGTGGTGGAATAGTCTTAGTGCACTGTCTTTGTTTTTATTGGTGTATTTTACTTTTTAATTATTTCGTTGACTTTATAAAATAGTGCTTCTTTGGAGATGAAGTTATTATTAAGAATTTTTTTGAGCAATAAATACAGCCTACTTGAAATGTTCCCATTTGTATTCTATTAACAGCATCGAGAAGCTTATGTCCAACTGCAAAATGATCATGATGTCTTCATCTGCTTAGTCTGTCGCTTTTTTGAGTCAATCTTTAGCTCATACATGAAGATTAAACTTTGAAGCTGCTAAGAAGCTAGAAAATATTAATAACTGCCAGATTACGTAATGTTATAACATAAGATGTCATTTGTATAGCAACTTTTGTTCATCAAATGTAATTATGTTATTTTCGACAATCGTAATGGGTTTTATTTCTTAATTTAGATGTTTAAAAGCCAATTTTTCAATCGCCAGACAAATCTTAGTCAGACTGTTCCTCAGAAAACTGATCACAGCTGAAAACCGCTTATCTGGCTATTGAAAAATCGGCCCTAATTCAAAGAACTAGAATTATACTTTGAACCATTTTATGTCTATCTTTTAGTTTACATTTCATCTGAGAATATTTCCAATTTCCTTTGAAGCAAAATATTTTATCAATGTCCAGTAAGGACAACCAAACAACGTTTCAATTACACAGTTTAAATTCTCAATACTATCTGAATAATAATTTCTTTCGTGACTTTATCAATTTGGAAATTCTCGAACGTATAAATTGAAATTTTGTTTGCCTTATATTGGCAGGCGACTATCAAAGATTCCAAACCAAATAAATTGAAGGCACCGCCAGTCTTGATACTTGCAAGGTAAATAAGATACTTTTAATACAACCAGAGTAAACTACAAAGTTGTTCGCGTGCACAAACACATTTAGAAATAGAAATAGAAATAGAAATAGAAATGCTTTTATTGCTACAATTTACTACTAACATAACACATTTATAATAAGGTTAAACATCGAAAAAATAATAATAATAATATTGCAGCAAGGGACACAAGCTCAGCTTTATGCTGGAGACGAACTCGGGTTACAAGTCCGACGTCCAGCGCTGGTTTTCAGCTTAGACCCGTTTGACTTTCACTGTTGGATTTAAAAAGTAGCGGTATGGTAGTACCTACTATTGCTTACATTCAATATTCTGTACTTAAATGAAAAGATATAATTTACGTTAAAAAAAAGGAAAACATTACTTTAAAAAAAAATGAATAAATTAAGACACGTGCGGCGAATGAAAAAAGAGTGTAGGAGCGGTTCTGTTACTGTTTGCCAATTTGATTTGCCAGTAGTAGCTCTCGGAATTTATTTTTAAAAAGATTGAGGGACTTAATGTTTCTTAAAGGGGGTGGCAGATCATTCCAAATTTTTGCAGCCGCAAATTTAAAACCACCTTTACCGTTGGTAGTTTTGCATTTTGGTAATTTGAGTTTATTCTGAATACTTGCTCTAGTATTAAACTCATGTACGTCCTTTGCCCATGTAAGTTTCTTGTATAAGTAACGAGGTTGGCTTGTTATTATTAACTTCTTAACCATGCTTGCCATATGTATATTTCGTCTTGCGGACATTTTGAGGATACGATTTTCATTCAGAAATGGTGTGACATGGGCACGTTTGGGAATTTGGAAGCAAAACCTACAACACGCATTCTGAAGACGTTGAATTGCCATCTCTGTTTTCTTGTGAAGTCTCGGTCCATATACGGTGTCGCAATAGTTAAGAAGAGACAGCACTAACGAGTCTGTTAGGATGATTCTTACCTTTTCCGATAGATCATTTCTTAACCCATATAGAACTTTTAGTCTGTAAAATCCATACCTCACTTTAGTGTTTATGTGCTCTATATATTTCAAGTCACTATCCATTATAAGACCAAGATTTTTTGCCTTCGATACTAACTCCACTTGACCACCATTAATTTGCAATGCCGGATTTCTTTCCTTTACCTTTTCCTGCTGTTTCTTAGTACCAATAATAAGATATTTGGATTTAACGGGATTCAACACCAATGTGTTAACATTTGACCAGTTACTAATTATATTTAGGTCCACATTAATCTGTTTTACAGCATCACTTGTATTTTTAGGGTCGAAGGATAAATAAATTTGTGTATCATCAGCGTAAAGATGCACCTTGCAGTGTTGCAGCTTGGAGGGCAGATCAGCGGTAAAAATTGTAAAAAGTAAAGGACTTAAGATTGAACCCTGCGGGGTACCTCGCGTTATAGCCCTCTGTCTGGATTTCACAATATGACCATCATCGTTCTCGATTTCAACGTATTGATGCCTATTAATTAGGTATGAATGAAACCATGCAGTAGCGTCATCAGAAATACCATAATAACTAAGTTTAGCCAACAAGAGATCAATATTGAGGCAGTCAAAGGCTCTGGAAAAGTCTAGTAGCACTAGTATGGTAGCCTTGCCTTCGTCCATTGCCGAAGTAATATCATCTGCAACATCTGCCAAGGCTGTTGCTGTTCCATGCCCTTCTCTGAACCCTGACTGTACCACTGGAAACAATTTCTGGGATTCTATATATTTTGTGAGCTGCAGGCATACAATTTTTTCAATTATTTTTGACATTACAGGTAGTATACTTACCGGCCGTAGATCTTTATATTGTTCCACGGTTGGCCCCTTTGGAATAGGTCGGACTCTAGCTAATTTCCATGTTTGCGGGAAAGTACTTGACTTGATAGAATCATTTATTATGGCAGTGATTATTGTCAGTGTCTCTGGAAGTGTCATCTGTACCATACGACTCGTAATCATGTCGTGGCCACAAGCATTTGTTTTTATTGCCCTAATTAATTTTGCAACAGTATCCTCCTGGCATTGCTCTAAATCAAACTGGTTACCTAAGCATTTATTGTTTTTGTAATACTGAAGTGTGTCTTTATCAGCTACTTTGTTCCCAGGTAAGGTGAGGAAAAAGTCATTAATATTTTCAGGATTATTTAGATTGTGTGGTATGTCAGGAGAACATGGGCTATTATCAAACATAGACGTCCGTGCTAAGTGCTGCCACATTGCCTTGGGGTGTTTAATGTTTTTGTTGACATAAAAGGTGAAGTATGCCTTCCTTTCTCTGATTATGCTTGAATTTACTAGATTCTTTAAACTTTTGTAGTAATCAAGGTGTGATGGCTGCTTTGTTTTATGGGCCCGTTTTAGAGCATCATCTCTCAATCTCATCATAAGTTTGATGTTGTCCGTAATCCATGGATACGATTTGTGCTTAATGGCTATACGACGCAATGGAGCATGCTTATCAAACAAATGGAGGATCATTTCATCAAATAATGCTACTTTTTGCTCGACATCCTCACATGTTAAAATATCCTGCCAGGGTAAAGCTTGTAGGTCCTCTTGAAAATCGACATTATTTATTTTATTAAAAGATCTCGTTATAATATATTTAGATTTGATTTTTGGTTTTCTGATATCGAATTCTACACAAACTAGGGCATGGTCACTTAAGGATGGGTTATGTACTACTTCAACGTTTTTACATCGATTAGGAGCATCCGTTATAATTAAATCCAAAAGTGTACGTGACGATTTAGTTATCCTTGTTGGTTCTGAAATAAGAGAAGTTAAGTTTCGTTGTTCAAGAAAGTCTGTTAATTCTTTTGTTTGTTTATTTTTATCCTGTAATAAGTCAACATTAAAGTCTGTTAGAATACATATGTGATGACAATAATTTACTGATGTGATCGATTCATTAAGCGCTTCAATAGCCACCGATACTGGAACACTTTCAGGCCTATATACAGTTCCAATAGCAATATTTATTCTATGTACAGTTAGTTTTATCCATAGCTGTTCGAGTGTTGAAGTAGGATGGGGTAAGACTTGAGTACGAAGGCCTTTCTTTATGTAGAACCCTACTCCTCCTCCTCTATCACCAGATTGTCTTGGTGAATGCTTTAAAATATATCCAGGCAATTTCGGGGCTATCTGTTCATCATCTTTTCGAAGCCAAGTTTCGTTTAAAGCAAGAATATCAGGGGTATAGTTTTGTACAGTACCTAGTAGCTCATCTCGGCCAGTATTGAGTGACCTCACGTTTAAAAGTCCCAATTTCAAATATTTGTTAGTTATTTTAACCATATCTATAAGAGAAATAAATAAAAGAAAAACATTTAAACCGTCCCACACTCCCATCAGTCCCCCTCACGTGTATGTATATGTAATTAATAATTTGACTATTTGCTATCATATCATTAGATTTAACGAAAAGAACAATTATTACAATATAAAATATTTTAGTAAGACATTCAAATATTGCTAGGAAGTTGCCCTGTATTTGACAAAAAAAAATTTGCCTGCTTAGGCACCAACGCTGCCTGAACCAAAAACCCTTTCCAAGTCGTCACTGCTTCGGATGAGATGTGCCGCCATTCCCTCTTTTTCTCTAGCTAACACTTTGCCACCTTTGGTCCATATAAATTTCCATTTAAGCTTTCGTGCTAGCTCACGCGAGTTCTTGAAAGTGGTTCTGTTCTCCCTTGTGAGGTGCTCGTTAAAGTATATGGGACTTACATCATCTGCCAGTCCAAGATCTGCTGTAGTCGTGTTGCGTCTCACTCTCGCTTCTTTCAGAACGCGATCGCGAATCGAACGTCTCGAAAATCTAACTACTACTTGCCGCGGTAGATTTTTAGTACCTTGTTGGTGATCGCGTAGCATACCAGATCTTCGTACGCTGACAATGTCATGTTCCTGAAGCGTAACCCCAATTTTACTTGATACAGCCATAATCAGGTGAGTAAGATTTTCATCTTTTTGCTCCAGCAGACCCGAGATCTCTACATCATTAAGCAGGCTTTCCTGTTCTTTATCATTAATGTTTATTTTCAAGCTTTTTATTTCCTCTTGAAGTGAAGTGACAACTGCCACCTCCTGAACTTTTGACATTTCGGTTTCTAAGGTTTTTACTCTTGTTTCTATGTTATCTATGCGCTCGTTACACTTGGTTTCTACCTCATCAATCCTCTTATTGCACGCAGAGATAGTTTCAGTTAAACTTCCGAATTCCTGTCTAAGAGCCGCAACTTCCGATCTCATTTCACCCATCTCATTACGAATCAACCTTAGCTCCTTCAGTATGTCAAGCTCTCATTTGTATATTTGTCATCTATATGTATTTGCATTACGGAACATGCTTCCATGATTCGCTTCTCTTTAGCTTTCTTCATAACGACTATGTCGATTTATAGTATGACTAGCTTTGCTCCATGGTTTTACATGTGCTAGCGTGGTGCCATACAGCCCATAACCTTTCTTAATAATTGGGCTTTCTAGCTAATGCACTAATATATTGTTTTAATCGGTCTGTTAGGTCCCGAGATTAGCGCGTTCAAACATACCAAACACTTCAGCTTTATAATATTAGTATAGATTGAGAGCCAACATGTTTCATACTAATTACCGTACTTAATTACTTACGTTGGTTAACTAAAAAAAATATATATTTAATGAAGAATTAAAAAGCTGGCTAGTTTTCCGAATAAATCAAAAATTATAATCGTATTTTTAGAGACTTTTATACACTGCAGGAGTTTTTTGATGAAAGGCAAATATGTAATAAATTTCTTATTAAGAATTATAATATATTATTAGTTGGATATAATTTAATTTATTTTTAAAATAAATATTAGACGTAGTAACTACTTAATTAGATATTGTTGATATTTTAAATATTCAATAATCTGTGTAAAATGTTAAATTAATTAATTTAAGTATAACCATAATTTTAATAAGTTTATATTATACTGTACCTATTTATTTGCTGTGCCCTAAAAGGGTTTTATGTTGTGCCTTATTAATATTTGTCATCTTATCTACACATGAAAAATGCAATAAACATTTGAATTTGAATTTGAGAAAAAACAAAAATCCTCTTGTAATTTTTATCATCAAAATGATGAAAAATTAATCTAAAAGCTATAAAATAAGATTCATTTGTATCATCGAACAATAAACTTTTGTTTTATCTATGACATTTTTTTAATTCTTAATTTATATAAGTAACTTTGAATTGATCAAGGCTTTCGGAGACCAGCGGGCGAGCGGCTTTTCCGCTAACGCATTAGCTTGGCTACACTTGTACGTAGTATTTATATACTCTGAGGCTACACTGAAAAAAATGATCTGCAAAACTAGTTATGTAAGTTGAAGTTTTGTTGTCGGGAAACTAACTTTAGTTACATTTAATCAAATAATTTAGTAACGAACAAAAACTAGTTTTGTTACTGGTAAGTTTAGTTCGCAAGTCACTTTGTTTAGGTTATTGGTCGTCAAATTTTGTGTTATTGTTAAATAAAATTTTGTAGTCACTTGTAGTCTATTTTTTTTTCAGTGTATCCAAAGAGGAAACGCTGCCAGCCAGCAGGGAACCCTGGCCGTTAATCGGGAGCAGCGGCAGACTAAAGGAAATTTTATATAAATAGATTTTATTTTTTTATTTCATATTTGTTTTAAATAAAGATTATATTATAGCTTCGAATTTGGAATAGGAAAAACATTTTTAGCTGAAATGTAAGCTTATATCCACATTTTTTCCCTAACAAAAAAGTGGCTGGTATCATTAAGCCTAGTCTACATAGTGCTGACTAACGAAGCCGTGTACAGACGCGAGAAGAAATGAATGTATCGTAACGCGCCTCATTAGGCTGAGCCCGATTCACGCGTGCTATACAAAAAAATATGTATACATACACCATTAGGGAAATGTTGCTGTGGTCAAGCGTTGCTAAGCTATAAAACTATGTTGTAATACAAGTTACTTGCCGGCTACTTTGAAGGCTATTTAGAATCAGTGATAATGTGTGATTGCCAGTAGTAGCGTGAGGAACGTTTTTGGACAGTATGATTTCATAGTTTGAAGATTAATTGATGCTTGTTTTCTACTTTAATTTATAGATGGTTCTATACTTTAATTAGTTTTGTATGTCATATTTTTTTATGTTGACACCATTGCAATATGGACTAGGGCGTAACGTAACGCCTATAATAAAAAAAAACAAAATATTTTAGCACGAAACAAAGAAAAAAGGAAGGAAGGAAGATATAAATAAATTTATTCACAACATTAAAGATAGTAGAAAGAATTTTATCGTTCCGCTTTTGATATGGTTTTTGCTCACATTCTTGCCAGCAACATAATAATAGCGCGTTATTTCTGAAAATACGAGTTGCTGTGGTTTCACTACTAACTACAATTAACATTAGAAGCACCTAGCCCAGCTGTGGAATTAAAAATAAACTGAATTAACCAGATGTTTATGTATGTAAAGGACAGATACACCTACCGTATTTAGCTGGGTTACTTCTTTTTATAAACTGAAAAGTATTTTAATAATATAAATAAAATTTACATTTGACAGAAAAACTGTAAAATATTATTCTTCGAAATATACCCGACGACGCGACTCCATTCGTTGATCATAGGTTTTAATGAGATAAGAAACTTAGTTCGCATATAATATTTTGACGCCGCAGGTCGCGGGTTTGATTTCTGCCCAAGACAAAAAAATATGTCTCTTTGTTCTGAGCCAGGGTGTACGCTGTACGTATCTAAGTACGTTATATAGGTTATAAAAGTTGTTATATGTTTTTAAGGCGATGATAGCTCAGTGGTAGTGACGTCGGATACCGAGATGAAGGTCCTGGGTTCGAATCCTACAATGAGCTTGAGCTTTCGGTGAAGGAAAACATCGTGAGGAAACCATAGCACGGTGGTAGGGTACTTTGCAGTACCCGCCTGGCTGGCTACCACCCTCAAGTTGAAAATCTGTCGCCAAGCACCTTTCGGTGTGTTCCGACAGCTGCACTTGAGAGCCATGTCCTTCTAGGCTTTGTGTGCTTACCACCTTCGGCCGCATCATCACTTACCATGGTGAGATTGCGGTCAAACACAGGCCTATAAACAATAAAAAAAAAAAAAACTCGTTTCCATAGTTCTACTTAGATCTACATAGTCTGGTACAAGCTCTAGTTAGTCTGATCACAGAATAAATAATAGTAGTCTGGAGTAACGAATGTTCAAAAAAATAAAACTAAAATGCTTTTGTTAGGTAACTGAAGTCTATAAACTTTTTTTAATTCTGGATCATTTTCATATTGGATTGTTATTCACACTCATACATATAGACCACCGCCTATTTCTTTTTCGTCGACTATCGGAAAATACAAAAAATTTGTGGAACATATCGTTCGACACTCGTAATTTATTCGATACGTTCGATTAACGCCCACGCGATTGGGCCACCGGTACCAGTGGGTCATTTTCCTTTTCTTCATTACGTAATTACACCCCTAAATGGTCGCCATACTGGTACAAATGACCAGGAAATTTGTGCCAGTATCTCCTGGTCTAATACGTCAGATTTTAGACATAAGCCAATGTAGAAAACAAACTTTTTTAGAATAACATTTTCTTGTAAGGTTGTTTTACGAAATCGAATTTTATACCTACTTTTTGACCTGGAAAATCAATAGGCACCTTTACGGACAAAGTCGTAATTCTCCCAATATCCATGTACAGTTTACATCAAACATCAGCAGTTTGAGCGTTCCCAAATGCCTCCAAGGCTTTCTCTAGTGGTTGGCCGGGCTCTCGACGTCGCGCCGTGTGGATGATAGGGCACATTCTCTCTGTGACCGCCGCCCCTACTTGAATCCCCCTTATTATCCGCTTTTGTCCTTTTCCTTTTTGCACCTGACTTCAACCGTAGGTGAGTGACGTGCTTATTTATAGCTAGCTAGGTATTAAGCTGGGTAGTACATTCATGAATACAATTTTTACATTTGATCTTCAGTCATGCATGGACATTGAAAATACTTTTGCTAATATCAGTACCTATATTCTACTTCTTGTTTATACTACCTTAAACAAAACAATAGGTATACCGTAAGACAATAAAGGAACAAAAGATTTCTTCAAGCGGACATTTGTGTGTATAATCCACGGAGCTGCTTCACAAAGCTTTATAGAGGTATCGCAACGCACGTTTATACCACTTGTTATCAGTTCATTGCACTGGAAAAAAATCCAATCGAACTGAAGTCATTGCTATTGTTATTCACAAGTTTTAAGATAAATAAAATTAAATGTCCATATTTTGCAATATAAATCTTGCAAGAATATGGCAAGAATCATCATCATCATCAGCCTATAATGACCCACTGCTGAACACAGGCCTCCTTTCACAAATTAGGATGAAAGGGAATAGGCAGATACTCCACCACGCGTGTCCACTGCGGAATGGTGGAGGTAGGCTAGCTAGCGGTCAATCTACTGTTGGATTTTTCAAGGATATGTTTACTAAAATGACGTACTGACCATACATACGTTTATTAATTGCTTATGGCCTACGTCACATTTAGCATTTGGTGCATTTTTTAATGAAAATTTAGGAACAGATACATAAAAATAGGGGTTGATATTGACAATATTTTTGGTTACCCTAATTGTTCCAACGTGAATGAATGGGAAAAATTGAGGAAAGCATTGATCAATTTCAAGATGCTGCATAAAAGGGTTGCACAAGTAATATGTGCCAGAAAATTTTCCTTGAATATTATCTTTTGTTTGAAATTGTTCGCGGAAGTGAGTCTTTCATGAAACTTTCGCTTTAGTTATAGTTCAACGTGAAGTTTAAAAAACGGCGTGATTTCTACCTCCGCTTTATTATTCGAGAACAAATTTTATCTTTTATAAAATATTGAACGAATAAATAGAGCTGTATGCCTCGGTGATGTAAGACCCTGTTACCGTTACCGGTAGGGTTCTACTAGATAAGGAGGTCATGCTTTATGGAAGCATAAATTTGGGAGATTTCCTATTATTATAAAAAAAATTGGATAATTATAAATTTATAAAAACTTTTATCACAGCTGTTATTTCTTCCTGGCCAGGTAATAAGGGCATGATTTTTTATTGTTATTTCGTTTCCCACAAACTGATTAGGTACTGCTATGCATAATATGGCAACTTTAATAGCTATATGCAGAGACATGACAGGCAATAATATGGTCGTATAATTGTGGTATAACGATTATTTATTTATTATTATTTAATGCGTGACATCTGCCGTCGGCAACCGGCTTCAAAGGATCCCTAATGATTGCATTGGCGGCGCAATCAACATACTGCACACCCGTTATTATAATAATAATTTGGTTATTGTGTAGTCACTTAGCACTATCTAACTATATCCTAAAGGAGGTTGGACAGTCTATCACTAAACCTGTGTTTATGGAGTACGAGTGTGTTGAGAGTTGTTTGTTTATTTTATAGGGGACAAGGGTAAACGTAGTTACTTTAGTTATTAGAGAACTCGAAGCGCAACATGAAATAAGTTCTACCTAGGTACTATAGTTTTTTCATATACAGCCAGAGATAATTCTTTTTTAAAAATAGTTTGTTTAGGTTATAGTTATCAGCCAGCGTTTATCTTTTTAAAAAAATAATTATAGGATAGTCCGGTAATAACCTTGGGTTATACCACTTAAAAATTACGGAGTGGAATGAAACTCGGGTAAATGCTCCAAGTTTTAATAAAGCCAGCAAAATAAATAGTGAACAATCTCAATTATACCGACCGACTACAGCTTAAAGAACCACTTTTGACGTGTCTGTTCGTTTACCTTATATTCCACGTTCAGATGAATATAGGCAATACCCTACTGTCGAGTGATTTTACCTTAGATTATGGATATGCGAATTTCTTTGGATTTTACAGTCTGTATTGTGACGTATACGTTAATCATTTTAATCAGGCAACATTTTCAGGAAATCGTTGAAGTAAATTTTGTTTAAGTAAGTGGATAAACTGATGTTCGTTGAGAAGTAATGTCAAATGCCGTGACGGTACAGGGTTCGAATCCTACAATATGCTTGAGCTTTTGTCAAAGGAAAACATCGTGAGGGTGAGGCACGTTGTTGGAATAGGGGAAATATCTATATTTATGTTAAAATAAGATAGTATATTAAGTCTAGTTTTCATTGTACACTACAGTTCTTATCACTTGGCTCGCGGTTAAAAATAAAACAATGACATCAATTGTTATAATAGGACGCGCGTCCCTCGCGAGAACCAACGGGTTAAAATAAATAAACTGAAACGTAGCTAGGTGGTAGGTACCTGAAGCATTTGTAATTATTTCTAATTTTGCCAGTCTCCCGCGAAGAAAATCAAATTAAGCGCACAAATAGGGTGGCGCAAGCGGGCGTACTCGGGAACCGCTCGCTGTGTCGCGAACAAAATCGCGAATATCCTGACAGAACAAATTGTGCGTAATCTCCAAGCGGCCGCCGCAAAAAGGTGAGCTTCCTCCATTATGAATAACTTCCAAGGCCCTCATCTAATTTAACTTGTAAACATTACAATTTAGCCGCCCATCTCGACTTGATGCTTCCAAAAGTGCTATTCGCTACCTTTATTTCCACAATTTTTATTTCGCATTTTACTTTCTTTTTTTGTTGTTTGCTTGTTATTTCTTTGTGAGTAACCTCGTTTACGCGAGAATACGCCGTTGCTGGTGGGAAATTTTAAACGGCGTTCATAAGCGTATTTAATATAGGCCTGGATTTCAAAATGTTATTTTTTCGTGCGAATTATTCACGGATCTAAGGGAATGTCATAAGGTTTTTAATTAATTCTTTCGAAAATATTATTAAAAAGTATGGTAATAATGAGACCTTGTTTTAACAAAATACGTAAAACAACTGAAGCCAAGTCACTGACCCTTTAAAAGCTAATTCCATACCTGGCAAAGGAAGAACTTTTAGCAAAGGTCAGTGCGCATGAAGAGTACTATAATCGTCTACTACGGATGCAATTACACCCAGTCTGCCCTTACAGCGAGGTGGACAAATGCCGCACTGTCAAAGCGCTAGAAACAAGGCAATTTGCACAAAGGTATGCCACTGGATCCAATTTAACGTTATAGTGGCGTTGTGAAAGGCTACATTTAAATATGTCATTGGCTGTAGGAAATTGATCCTAAGGACTTTGAATGAGGTTATAATATGGTTTAGTCACGTGTGTGGTAATGGTAAAACCAAATCGCTAATATGCTTTAAATCGGGTATCAATAAAAAATGGAAAACACCACATAATGGTGCCGATTCTGTTGTACATCGCACTAAACTATTAATTTTAGTCACATCACATCTCTTTCTTACAATCTTTATTGAAAAAGGATAGAACATATTTTAAGCTGTCAAATAAGTGTTTGCCATCTTCATTTGCGGGTATTTAGAATTTTAGACGTAACCGCGATAGATGGCGTCAAAATTTTACATTGAAAACAAGATTTGGTCTAATTTGACAGGATAAAATTTTTATAATAATCTCCCTGATATGTGCTGAAGTCTCATTAGTGCAAAAATATTTCAACGCTTGCTATTTTAAAATAGATCACTAAAGTGAATCTTGAAAAGCTATAGCAAAAGAGAATTTAGTAGTAAAGCTGTATCCCACCCATCGGGTAGGTCGACCCGGCCGGGCCGGGGCGGGCGATACCTTTGGCGTTAGGCGTCGTCCGCGCCGGTCGCTTACGTGCGCCCGCCCGATTGCAATATTGGTAATTCTGTGTTCGCACACACGGGTGTGAGGTTTGTTTAATCTAAAGTAAATAAAATGTTTAATAGTGCATAATAAATTATATCCGGGGATAAACACGGCCTTCTGATCCAAAAATAAGCAGACGTATTCTATGGAAACTGAATAACTGATACACCTGTCTCCTGATTACGCAAATTTCTGTCCTGGGTGGGAATGGTCAGGACCTGTGGCGTGTCAAGTGAAATATTTTATATAATTCAAGCAGCATAAGGGTGGAGTTCCACTGAAGCGCAGATGAGCAGGGAGAAGTTCCGAGCTCTGAAAAGAGTACGTGTTTTTAGTAGAGCGGAGTGGATCTAAAAAGAGTGGACCGGAGCTTATCTAGGTGTAGTTAGGACGAGCGGAATTGCATGCAAATGCGATCTATCATCACTTAACTCGATATTGTTGATTAAAATAAAGAATGTCAGTCTGCTTCGAAACTGCACCCCCACGTTTTATTTTAAACTATGAATATGCTATACAAACTTATCGACAGTGTGTTCATGGTGTGAACGCGTAGTTACATAAATTCAATTTGGGCACCTCAGAGAGCTCTGCAAATTGCCTCGTCGACCAGCAAGTAGAGTTAACCCTTTGATGCCGATCACCGTCGTCATTCCGTCACCAAACCGTTCCGTAAGGCTATTTCGGTCTATAGATTCCACTCAAAGTAAACTGGCTATGTTACTTTTGAGGCTGCATTTAAAATTCCAGATAGGTTTCCTTTCCCAGATAGGAGTTCCGATTGACCATTACGCCTGCTAAAACTTTCAAATGCACATCTAATCGGAATAGAGATAGGAGTATCCGTTGCTTATCACTTATTGAATTCATGTTCTAAACGGATTAGTTTTTATTAGTTTCTGTATGCGAACTAATCCAGGTTAAAATATTTCTTGTACCAAATACAATATTATAATTTTATACTACGGAGTTAGTTTAAATATGCATGTTAGCTTTTTAAATAAAAAAGATGAACATTCTCGTACCTTTTACGAAGAGGGTCTTGACAATTAACGCCTAAACATGTTTTAATTGAACATTTTTCATTCAAACAATGAGTAAATAACAAACTAAAAGGTATTTAATATTAAATTATTAATAAATAATATGAATGAACAAAGCAACTGAATAAAACAGTAAATAATCAAGTAATTCTATGTATCAGGTGCAACATTAACAATACGCATAGTGTTGGTGAAGCCGGAGCCTTGTTTCCAACTTGAGACGATGACGATGGGGTCACTGACTCTGATGAAGCCGTGGCCCATTGCCCATTTTAAACAGAATTGGACGCGCCGATCTACATCTATCTGCCAGTCTGCATCTGGGGCTTCTAAAAACAAATTCACTAAATAACTGACATGCTTACTAGAGCTAAACATAGTGCCACAAGAAGAGATGCTCTCTTTTCAAAAAAGGCCTATTAGATTGTGTGTGACAGGCTTGCCAATATTTTCATATGAATCTTTAAATCATTGTACTGATCAAAAATTCAAGATCTTCATAGTTTTCTAATTATATCCTAAAATAAATATTGAATGGTATAAATGATTATATTGGCAATAAATAATAAAGTTACCTTCATATAAGAGAGGTATTACCCCACGCCACAAATGCAATTGTTTAGCAACTACTGGATATCTGGTAACACCAAGAATCGGACAGCGAGGTTTGTATTTAGAAACTACTCGGGCCGAATGTCCAGTAGATGTGACTACCACAATAGCTGCTGCAATCGTTCTATGGGCTGCCAAAACTGCTGCTAATGCCGTACCGGTGATTTGATCACATGGCATTGGAGTCTGAAAATAAATTAGATAAGAATTTATAGGTAATCTTTTCAGGTTTTTATTATTAGTTTTGAGGGTAAAAGTATACATGCTAAGCTGAATGTTGCCATAAATTTTCTTTTTTGAGAATCTGGTTCCATACTCCGGCCATAGTAGTTTCGTTCGTCTTTATTATACAGACCATAGCAGAAGCATTTTTCATTAAATTCTATTTCAAATTACCTTATCAATAAGATCATGGTAAATTTGTTTAGACCAAATACACGCTTCGGCTTCCTTGCAAGCGCTAGCCAAACACGATACGGTTTCAACAGGGTGCAGTCCAACTGCTGTTTCAGCAGAAAGTACCAGGGCATCAACACCATCAAGAATGCAGTTGGCTATGTCAAGCAGTTCAGCTCTTAGAGGCAACTTCCTTCTTCTCATACTGTTTAGCAGCTGAGCACTGATGCAAACTGGTATGTTGGCCTGTTATTTAAAATTGAGTTATTATACTACTTTTTGAGAATGAGTTTGGTTATATTAGAATGTATAGCTAGTTACCATGTTTGCTCTAGCTATCATGTTCTTTTGAGCTATGACTAATTTCTTTGGAGTAATGTCTGATCCTAATTCTTGTCTCGTTATCATGACGCCATTGGTTACCTACAAGAAATATATTTATTCTATCATCATCATCATCAGCCTATAATGTCCCACTGCTGAGCACAGGCCTCCTTTCACAAGATGAAGGTGAAAGGGAATGGGCAATTCTCCACCACGCGTGCCCACTGCGGATCGGTGGAGGTAGGCTAGTGGTCAACCTACTGTTGGTATTTTTCAAGCCGCCTAGGAGGCATCCAACTAGCTTAACGACTATCACAATTAAGTGATAACCGGGACCAACGGCTTTATGTGCCTTCCGAAGCACGGAAACGCTCGATTTGGAATACCACTAGACGGTCACCCATCCAGGTACCGACCACGACAGGCGTAGCTTAACTTTGCCGATCGATTAAGAACGGCTAATCATGCTACACCATGAGCGCTTCATTTATTTATTCTATGTTCTTACTAAAATATTTTTTAAAGTAATTAGCTCTTACTTCGAGTATTTCGTCAAAATTACGGAATCCTTGAATTGTTTGAATGTTAGCGATAATAGCTATTTTTTTTCCTTTATCGCCCAATAAACCTCTTAATTCTGTAATAGCACTTGCATTGTTAACAAACGATGCTACGAGAATATCAATCTGCAATTAAAATAAAAAGCAGACTTAAAAAAGCACATTAACTAGTTGTATAAAATATTTTGTCTAATTTTTAAAGATTGTTTATAAATTATACTTAAAAAAAATATGACCGAGTCCATAAAATTCTAAAAATACATTGATTCTTCAATAATTTATTGTCTGGCATATTTATTCCGCACTTACTTACTTGGTGATGTATTGCCATGTCAATGTAAATTTTATCCTTGTCAGAATAATTGGGCATATCAAGAATTACATTAGGCACAAACACATCTTTATATGATCCAAGGAATCCACCTCTTTCAATCTTACAAGTGAGTGTGGTATTTGATATTATTTCCACTTTTAACAATATAGATTCGTTATCTAACAAGATCAAATCGTTTTTATTCAATTGATCAGCGAAATACATGAAATCAACATATACTGTGTAAGTTGAGCATCTTTCATTGTAAGTTTCATCAGTTGTCAATCTTACTACTTCGTTTGTTTTGAGTTCCACAGCATCACCATAAGTCTGTGATTAAAAAACATAATTTAAGAAGGCAGGTTCTCATACTAATATTTTAGGATAAATTATGACTTTCTAAATGAATTGTTTTAAGTCAGGGTTAAGTCTGACTATTTCACTTTTAAGCACATTATGAAAAAAATGTGAAATGTGCTTAAAAGTGTTCTATTAGTATGACAGTTTGGTAGCAACTACATCATATGATTCATTAACTAAGGTACCGTATTACCCAACTGATATGGCGCGTCGTGAATCTTCGTTCGCACAGAAAAGAAAGTATGGCCCCGAAGATTAACGAAATAATGCCTAAAACTTACAATCAACCTTAGATCACTACTATAAGGTTCATAATACACTGCAGCTGTTAGTTCAGTCTCACTTGCAAGTCACGCCCCTCCGCAAGGCGCGCGCTAACATGGCGGCAGATGCCGACCAATAGCGTTTCCCGCGCTTTGAAAATGTATCTTCTACGCAGGTACATCGGTAAGCCATATTAATTGAGTACTACTTGTAAACACAATTTTACCAACATCTGCAATTTTTCCAGTCCTTATCTTTCTTCCAGATAATCTTGCAGCAATAGCCAAAGGATACATTCTGCCCATGGCAGCACTATAGTTTTTTGCAGCTTGCTTAAGGGTCTTGATGTGCTCAATGTGCTCATCCTTTGTGCCAAAAGACAAATTGAGCAAAGCTATGTTCATGCCCGCTGCCATCATTTTCTCTAATATTTCAATGTCTTCGGTTGACTTGCCTAAAAGCATGGTAAATAAAACATTAATTGGATCAGAATATTGTACCTATGTAGTTTTATCTTATGATTAATAAGAAACTCATAGTAACGACTATGAGTCCTTATGGCCAAACAAATAACGATTTGTTTGGCATTATTTCCGAGGGATTATGCAAATGGGTTGCCAGCTTTCTGTCCAGCAGATGCATAAGAGCCGTCGTCGACGGTAGCTGCTCCAATAGCATGGACATAAATGCCGGCGTCCCGCAAGGCTCTGTGCTGTCCCCAACACTATTCCTTCTGCATATCAATGATATGCTGTCTATTGACGGCATTCATTGCTATGCGGACGACAGTACAGGGGACGCTCAATACGCGGGCCGTGCAAATATCCCTCGTTCCGAGGTGGAGGAAAGCCGCGAACGGCTGGTGTCTGAAATCGAGAGTACACTAACTAGTGTCTCCGATTGGGGTCGACTAAACCTAGTCCATTTCAACCCCACCAAGACTCAAGCCTGCGCGTTCACCGCTAAGAAAACCCCATGGTCTGTGGCTCCACAATTCCAGAACACTTCCTTGAACATCAGTCAAAGCATCGGGATCCTTGGCGTCGACATTTCTAGCGACGTTTTGTTCCGAAGTCACTTGGAAGACAAGGTTAAACTGGCATCCAAAAAGCTTGGAGTGCTCAACAGAGCGAGGCAGTACTTCACATCGGGGCAAAGGCTGCAACTTTATAAGTCGCAAGTCCGGCCTCATATGGAGTACTGTTGTCATCTGTGGGCGGGGTCACCTGGATACCAGCTTGGGCCTTTAGACTCGGTTCAGCGACGTGCCGCTAGAATTGTCGACGATCCCGAGCTCACAAACGGTTTAGAGCCCCTCAGTCTGAGGAGAGACTTTGCCTCTTTATGTGTGTTCTACCGCTTGTACAACGGGGAGTGTTCCAAGGAATTGTTCGACTTGATGCCCACGGCTACCTTCTACCATCGCAACTCTCGCCATCGACGGGGAATCCATCCTCACACATTGAAACCAGAATTGTTTCGAACTGTGCGGGCTCAAAGGAGTTTTCTTCCGCGGACGCTCAGATTGTGGAATGAGCTCCCCGCCGTGGTTTTCCCAAAGGAGTACAGCATGGGGTTCTTCAAGAAGGGTGTGAAGAGGTTTCTTCAGGGTCGGCAACGCGCGAGTGATACCCCTGGTGTTGCAAGCGTCCATAGGCTACGGTAACCGCTTACCATCAGGCGGGCAGTATGCTTGTTTGCCACCTTAGTGGTATAAAAAAAAAAAAAAAGTAATATTTACCCATATGAGCAATAATTCCTGTGAGCCTCTGGCATCCTGGTGGAGATTTTATGTCCAAGTTAAGTAGATGATCGAGTGGAGTGTAGGCTTGCGATGCACTCAGCTGCTGTCCTGGTAGGTCCATTGCATCGAACTTTGTATTTACACAAAATAAAAATGTGTTGAAAATATTTTGTAAACTTATGATAAAGTGATAAAGTATAATAAAAATAAAAGGAATAATTATCATAATTAAGGTTCGTAGGTACTCACTTCACCTAATTTCTCATCGAACTCTGTAGGCCACACCATGATTACAAAATAAATTAATCCAAAAAAATACTTTCCGAAAACTTTTGGTTTAATGGAAAACGTCAAAATGATAACACCATTATTTGACAAAGTTTCATGTTCACGTCGATTTATTTGATAAATTCTAGAGGTTTTAATCATTTTGATAATATTCTTAAATTACTTCATGGTCTGGGCACCTACATATGCATACAGCCTTATTTTAAACTGTGAGATTAAACCATGATATAGGTACTTCACAAATTCACTTGAATTATTCTGGAACTCAATATCTGCTGTTTTGGAGTAATCAGGCCAAAAATATAAAGGCGTATATATCTATGCCTCATGCGAAAAGCTAGAAATGTTCCGGTTTTTTTTCATGGAGATTAACTGTAGAGGATTAACATGTAGGTAAATCTAACATTCAGTGTACCTACACAATATATTTTTTGAACCCAGTAAAACGACCCGAAATTTGAATTGCAAGAATAAAACCTTTTACATCTCCCAATCCAGCACTAACTTCAGTTGCTCAAGTCTAGCGGTCTGGTACAATTGTTAGCGTCGATTCTCAGCACACCGCATCGTACAATCTCACGGGAGTCACAATCTATAAAACCTGGTTCGTCTGATGCGTAAAACCTTTGTGTTCACAACTTACACCGCTCCCACAGGACCGCATCAAGCGCTACAATGAAATTCACAAATTGCGATGCGGTAATATTTTACTAAACTTGATATTAACAGTAGAAACAGCTGTGATGTGATAATAGAAATTGGGATGCGCTGTAAGTATATTGATGATCTCTATTTACTGCTTTTTTAAAGAAATGAAATTAACAAATAATATTTAATTTAAGGCAATGATAAGATGCATGTTATCCAATAATTAGATTCAAATTGCTTCTTCGCATCATCATTATCCTATACTTTTTAAATGAGTGGTCGTCATAATACCGCTGCTTACTTTTCCATCTATAAACCTAAATTACAAAGAAATAAAAGATATCTATTCATATTCAAAGTAATGTTAAGGAATAATAATATGTATATTTAAAATGCATATAAATTTGCCGATAAATAGTTCACTTTTATTTGAACGAGAACTGCTCCGTCTTTAATCGTTTTTGTCATTAGTGATGAACTTTTTTCATTAGGTCTAAAACTGGTTCTCAAATTTTCCAATTTCATTTTCTATATCAATTCATCATTGCAATGGACCGTCAAACTGCTTAAGATCAAATAAAATTCGGAAAAATATTTCGGTCAAGCGATATAATTCATAAAATCATTATTAGTATTTTAGCTCCTTCACTAAACAAAATCAGACTTTATTTACAACAAATATGTACAAAATACAATCTATATATAGAAAATTTCCTCAAGCCTGCCGCTGCTTCCGATTAACGGCAGGGTTCCCAGAAGGCTGGCAGCGTTTCCTCTTTGGATAGCCAAGCTGACGCGTTGGCGGAAAAAGCTCCCCGCCCGCTGGTCTCCGGAGGTCTCGATCAATTTTGATGACAAGGTGCGAGCAAAACGGCGAGCTTCGGACCCCCACGGTCCCATGGTCTCGACCGCAAAAGGCACAAAAATATAGTTGGGTCCAATCGATGCGTATTTTTTGAATTTTGAATTTTCCGCACTGGCCGCAGCTGCCCCTGCAGCTTTACAAGTCGCCGGTAAGTGAGATGGCGCGAGTGTATCGACACATGTGGCATCC
This sequence comes from Polyploca ridens, assembly GCA_951394255.1. Lineage (NCBI taxonomy): Eukaryota > Metazoa > Arthropoda > Insecta > Lepidoptera > Drepanidae > Polyploca > Polyploca ridens. The sequence goes on from OX596253.1 coordinate 4,386,951, forward strand.
CACACCAGCGACTTGCCGACACTCCAAGGGATCAAAGACATACCATCCGGTCTCCTGCCATCGCCCCGCGCAATACCGACTGGTTCCAGTACGGAAGGCACGTTAGCGACAACAAGAGCCCTGCGGATAATGTCGTTAATAGCCGAGTGCCGTGATATTCGACCAGCACTTAGAGAGCACGAAAGCCCATGGTGGCCGAGCTCGTTGACGAGATCTCCGCAGCGGCAGCGATGAGGTTGATTGCTCCTTCACTTATTCTTCTGGGCACCTGAAATAAAATGGTCCCATCAAAATGTACCTGGTCTACGTAATTTTAAAGTGTTCTTTGCATAGGGGGTTAATTTTCCTACATTTTGCAGCTACATATTAATAATTTTGTTGCTATAAATATGTCGCGTACATCAGGTGGGCCATCTTCTTTCTTTAAGTAGCAGCTTTATCATATTTTAATTCAATTGAAATTGTGAATATGGCACCACAATATTGACGTCATGAAGCATTTTTTGAAACAATGATTTTTTCTTTCTTTCAGTGATTAACAATGGCTTTCATAGGCAAGGATTTTGGCAAATATATTACTAGCTGTCTGTCCCGTGGTTTCACTCGCGAGTCTTTATCTCCTTAGGGGTAGAAACCCTTCCATAGTGGATATTACTACTGTTTAAGGAACTTTTGTACAATATCTCAAGGTTCGAGACAAATTATACCGCTTATCTTGAATATTGCGAGCTAGTCCAATATCCATATGCAAATAAAATTTAAGATAGTTTTTTTGGGTACTCACTCGACAGTAACCTTTTTAGAAATCTTAACACGCCAAATCTGAACAACGTCACAATATGAACTGGTATCGCTGCTTTTTTGTAGAGTGATGTATGGGTCACCATAACCTAACCAACCATGCTTAACGGCATGTTCTATAGCAAAGAGGATTCGAGCTTTCACATTCTTATTCCAGTTGCTATATGATGTACCTGAGAGAAATAGGAAAGAATTAAAAAAAAATACAACTAGAACAATATAAAGTGTTATTGAAATAACTAAACGTAACACTATTTTATTTACAATCGAGTGTAGAAATTAGAAATGATAACACTACATTTAAAACAAACAATTCTATGAGTTTAAAACGTCATTCAAATTTTGAGATACATATTTTTCTTACTTTGTCTTGAAGTTTCAATACCTTAGATAAACTACCAAGCAAGAAAACTAAAATTAATAAAAATAGTAATGAAATACTAACCAGTATACATTAACGGAACGCAGGATCTGTATGTGTATATTATGCGAGTAGTCCTCGCATCGCGGCTGACTGTGATGATGGTGCACGAAGGTCTCATCCTGACTAGAGCCTTCGCAGTTTGCCCAGAGACAGTTGGCAGAACAATCACACGTGATTTTGTTATATTGGCAACCATCACGCAGGACATTACTGCCGCTTCTGCTGCGGTGATTGGCATTTTTACCTGATGATGGAATAAATTAAATGAGGTAATTTATGCCAGCAAGGTATTGACTGTATTTGACCACAATCTCACCATGGTAAGTGATGAAGTAGCCGAAGACGGTAAACAAAATAAATCTATAATTTAAATTTACCGAATCAATAATTCGCCAAAAATCCCTCTCAGAATGAGCTAACGGTTCTACGGTACAACATAGCTCATTCATTGATTTTATAGCTTCTATGCCGTATTCAATATTTTCAAAGTCTTTGAGGACAAAGCCTGTGACTCCATCAAGTAATGCGTTGGTCACGTCAGATATCTCATTGTCATAGTAGAAACCAACCATGAGAGCTAATTGGAAAACTCCACCGGAAATATAAAATGGCTTACCAGCCTGAAAAAATTAGAATATTAAAAGCTAAATTAATAATAATAAATGAGCAACAAGCAAGTCAAACGAAGCCCTATATAAATCTACGTTAATTTTCTACCAAAAGCTATCATAAATTTGTAAGTAGAGTCTCATAATCTAAAGACAATAAAAATAATTCCAAGTATGCACTATTATTAAGGTAACTTAGCCTAGAGTAAAGTTGTTGTTGCAACCTGCTGACATTTCGCTCCAACCCATTTTTGGATTTGACCCATTCGGTATTTACATGACGCAGGCAATTCATAAGTAAGGAATTCCCTTGCAAAAAGAACTCCATCAATTACCTGTCCCAGTTAAATGAAGTACATTTAGTAAATTGACCAAGATAAAACTATACTGAAACGCTACTGAAGTAGCAGATATGTACTCAAATAATATATGATCAAACGAACTTAACAAGTGAAGTTCGATCGATATTATATGAGTACGCTTCATTCGAAGATATAATAACATGGTAGTCCTTTAAACCTACAGGCAACTTCGCACGGTATAATAAAAAAAAAGAAGTAGGTAATTTAATTTCCCTTCCTGTGGGTAGGCGCTGCGACAGCTCGTCATTCTTTAGACAGTCACAAAATTTTATTTTTCGGGTATTGGGAGGGTGGGAGTGTATATCTTCGAATGAAGCATACTCATATAATATCGATCGAACTTCACTTGTTAAGTTCGTTTGATCATATATTATATTTCGTCGCTTCATTCTTCAGATATAATAACATGGTAGATGTTCAGAGATACTAATTTTGTGAATGTAAATAAAAATATGTTTTTCCAATTTATCATTTTTTATTGTTTTTGCGTAATATCCAAAGTAAAAAATATTTAAACTTAGAACATAATTAAGTACTTAATTAAATAAATCACAAAAACATGATACAAAAGTTTATGAACTTGATCTAATCAACAATAGTAACATGTTAGGGTTGTAATACGGATCTCGCAAAGCTATTCTCGTTTATAATTTTGCGATGATAGAATTTAGCAAAAGTCTGTGACCTATTCGTCCAGCCTGCTGCTTTCCTAATAGAATCTAAAGATAGGCCGGAGGCGCGCGCCGTGGACGTGGCGGCGTGACGCGTGCTGTGTGCGCTGAACGTCGCCACGTCCACGCCACTCGCATGAAGCACCTGCTTGATCCATCTGCTGATGGACTGGGCAGTTGCAGATCTATGCGGCCGTTTGTAAGTTAGTATCAGATTGTCGGTTACTTTAGGTCTGATACTACTAGTAACATGCAAATAGTCCTCTATGATTGTTGCGGGACATATTGCTTTATTTTCTTCAAAATAAGGTAAAAATAGTACCGGTTGTTCACGGCCTGCGGCTGATGTTTTGATCACATCCGAAATACCTATATTGATGCCGGCAGGACCTACTTTCATATTTATTAGTTTTATAAGCGCGAGCGTTTGAACTCGATGCGCTGTACACAATGCTAGAAGAACGACTAATTTTTTGGTGATTTTTTCTATGGACAGATCCCTATTGGGTACCCAGTTAGCGACAAAATTTAAGACTAACTGGGGGTCCCAGGTATGAGTGTATTTAGGAGCGCCAGGTCTCAACTTATAAACGTCTTTAAGTAGCCGTTTAACTTAATCGTCGGAAGTAATATGAATACCAAATAATAAAGATAACGCTGACCGGTGGCTATTCAGTGAGCCGTAGGCGGCTCCTTTAGTAAATTGTTCGGTTAGAAATAACATTATAGATGATTAAGAACATGTATATGGATTTAAACTGTTAGACTGACTAAACTTCCACCAGAGTTTGTAAGTGCCACTATATTGGAGTAGTGTATTATTGGAAAATGACGCCATAATTAGGTCCAATGAAGCTTTTGGTGCTCCTCTTGCTGCGAACGCAGTCCTGAGAGTAGTGCTGCAGCCAGGGTAAACTGCCTCGGAAGTTGTTGGCGTGTCCTGGAAGAGGACGATGAGGTATCACGAGTGAAAAATATAATATCTGAACGAATTATTCTTTTGAGCAGTGGGAACCAGGGCTGGGATGGCCAGTAAGGAAACACTAAGATACCTTCAGCTTCGTCGTTAATATTTTTTTTGTATGCATTTTAAGATCAGTGAAAATGGTGGAAATGCATAGAAAAACCTGGGTTTCCAGCTAATAGTAAATGCATCTACTGTTAGGGCATCCGGGTCCTGTCTCCAGGAGACGTATACTTGGCATTTGGCGTTGGTGCGAGAGGCGAACAGATCAATACAAGGTTCACCAAAAGATGCTACTACCTGCTGATATTCGGCACCGGAAAGCTGCCATTCGATATCGGGATTTATTTTCCTAGACTCTTTGTCAGCTTCTACGTTATCTTTTGTATTGATATAAGATGCGAACAACCAAATGTTTCGCTCCTCACACCACTGCCATATGTTCCTGGTTAATTCATTCAAATGAGGATGAATGAACTGATTTTAAATTTAAATCACATATAAAAAAAGTTCTGAAAGAAAGAGCTTATTATAAAGTAGCCGATTATATTGAAGATAAAGATGTCTGGAAGTAGGTAGCTGCACTCTGCACAAGTGCACCTTGCTCATACTTATACAAAAGCCAGTAGGTCAATAATTGTGTGTTTTGTATTTTTAAGGTTATTATTTTTTATTTATTTTCTTGTTCTTTTTTCGTCTGTATCTATGCTTAGGTATATCTTTTTTATTTTTAATTATTTGGAAAAAAAAGCCAAACATAGTCAGATTGTCCAAAAAGAGTGTCCTTGCTGAGTTTCTTGCCGGATTCTTCTCAGTTGAAGGCCGAGTTCCGAACCGGTGGTAACTTCAGTAAATTTGACCTTCATAAGTGCCCTTCTGGGGCCTAAATTGAATAAATGGCTTTGACTTTGACTTTGACTTTGACTTTGAGGGAATTGGATTCCTCCCATTCGATTGACATAACTTATGGCTGTCGTATTATCTACACGTAACAAGATATTGCAATTGTGTTTATCGCGAGCAAAGCATTTTAAACCGAGGAACACAGCGAGCAATTCTAATTAATTTATATGAAAATTACATTCGTTGCTTTTCCATCCACCATTTTTACGTCTATTTTCACAAAATGCACCCCAGGCCGTTTTGGAAGCGTCTGTAAAAACTTCCATGTCGAAGGTAGGAACTACAAGAGGATTGGATGAGTTAAATATATTTTCCTTCCACCACACCAGATCTGGTAAAATTTCTGCAGAAAGTGTAAACTTTGCCTCGTATTTTTGATACTTATTAAGAGCCAAAAATTTCTGTCGTTCTAACCTTTTAGTATAGAGCCAACCATATCTGACGGCTGGGCAGGCTGAAGTAAGAACGCCAATTAAGTGTGCAAAATCTCTGATCGTACAAACCGGTAGATAGGATTTTTTTAGCTAATTGAAATATCTTGTTACGTTTGTCTGAAGGAAGAGATATCGACATATCCACTGAATTATAAACAAAACCTAAAAACTTACAACTCTGTTGAGGACATAAATAACTTTTTTCATAATTAACAACGGAAACTAGATAGTTGAGTAACTTTAGTGTTTCGTTAACATTTTCTAAGCACTCCTGGTAGCTATCACCTATACAAAAAATATCGTCGAGATATATAACAGATCTAAACCCACGATGACTTAAATTGCTTACTACTTCTTTCATTATTTTTGTGAAAGTTCGTGGTGCAGAGGACAGGCCGTAGGGCATGGCATTGAACTCGTATGTTTTTGAAAATGTTCTTTTTCAAATTCAAATCGTAAGTATTTGCGATAAGAGGTGGCTACAGGTACTAATAAATAAGATTCTTTGAGGTCTATGGTCGCCATAAAGCTATTTTTAGGAATCATTTTCATTGCAGTCCTATGGTCTAGGGGTGGGCGTTGAATGAACGAACCGTTTTTTTAGACTGTTTACTACGCGTCAACGGTTCGACTAGTTTACAGTTCACAGATAAACTAGTTTACTCATGAACGACATTACATGCGTCGACTTGATTTCGTGTGGTCCACGCACGACGCGACGGAACGAGTGATTACGAAGATTGCCGAAGCAATGCGACGTGCGTGCGGTCCGCTTGTTATTGTTTCTCTCTCTTTCTCATGCAGAAACGAACACGTTCATTTCATCATGCGAACGCTGTCAAATGTAAATAGACTCTATAACAAAGTAATAGATACGAATCTTTAATTGGTTAAATAATAAATGTTTTTGAATTTTTATAACGTAATTTTTTTAGTCCTGATTGAAATGCATTACGTATCGGTCATGGTCAAATGTTATAGGTTATTATTATAAATTAGGTAATATAAGACAATGTAATTCAGAAATAAGTAAAATAACTGATTGTAAATAGTGTATAAAAATAGTGTAGTCTGTGTTTGACTGGTTATTTTAGTGTAAATATTAATAATGTCGGTTCGTAAAAACAGCAGTGTTATTTGGCACCACTTTGAAAAAGACAATGGAACCTATAAAGCAACTTGTAATGAATGCAAAGACACCTATTTTAAGTTTGAATCATCAACCGCAAATTTAAAAAGTAGAGAAAACTTTCTTCCGATTATTTTGACCAGACCGGTCTTCCATCCAAAGGGAACATTTCAATTCGCAGGTACAATTCGTTGACTGATAGTTGATTAGTAAACAAGTTTTTAACTAAAGGACATATTCCGATCGTTCACTAAACTATATTCAGTCTATGATAAACCAGTCGAAAATTAAACTGTTTTATAAACTAGTTTATCATAGACGGTAAACCAGTCTCGTTTCGTCGACCGTAAAAACGTCGACGACCCACCACTACTATGGTCCTCCATTTTAAAATGGGATTTATCGATATAATTATTTAATTGTTTGAGATCGAGAATAAATCTAAAGCCGCCGTTCGATTTTGGGGCCAGAAATATATTAGATATAAATTGATCATTACGGGGCTTACATTTTGTAATGGCACCTAAATTAATGAGATTACGAATAGCTAAAGTCATTTCCCGCTTCTCTTTGATCGTAAAGGAGTTTCGAGAAACATAGTTCTGTACTACTTTACGAGTGAAACAATACTAACTTTTTATCGGAATTTATTCAAAGGGAACACATAAACAGAAAGCGTACGATTTCCCAAAGAATAGACGGCCATGCTCCCCATCTTGATAATTTCCCTAGATTAAGCATAAGTGACTTGAAAAGATTTCCATTAGGATCCTGCCAATTAAAACAGGCTAGGTCCTATTATGAGGAGCATGTCCGAACAAATGGTACCTACTATAGGTATAGTATAGCCATTACGAATCCAATTCAAAATAACAGATTTTTTTGTGAGTGGTATCCAACAATCGTAATGGGACTGAAGTCTACCGGCATGTACCTGAGTCACTGCCGAGTTGGGGCACGCTTGTTGGTGGTCGGCGTCGATGAGTGGCGAAGCGGAGGCGCGCGGCGGTACGGCTGCGGCGCCGGCGCCGGTGTCTGCAGGCCTCGGTAGAATGCAGCCCTCCCCCCCGTGCTCGACGACGGAAACCGAGGAGGGCCTGATCAGTTTCCCGGCTGACGAGGACGAAAGTACGAAGTTGAGGCACTTGATGTTGATGGCTTCAGAATAGGGCCTTTTTTAATCTGTAGACCCTGCTTCTCGATCGCCTCGGATGCCTTGATTTTTTCATGTAGTTTATTAGCAAAAAGAGTCTCATCTCGGTCTTGATCTTGAATCACGCTCAGGAAAGATTTGTCCAGCCCTGTTGTGATGAGCTTAGTCCTCATTTTTGTCTCGTAAAAATGAAGGTCTGAAAGTATTCTACAACTATCCGATAGGATTCTAATCGCTTGTATTTTATCGTCACTGGTCAGTAGCATCGTCATAGCTCTATTGATGGCGGTTATGCCCAGACCTAGTTGATCTTGCTTTGTCTGTATATTTTTGTCTCGATACCTCTTTATATCCGAGGATGCTGCCGATATTTCGGCATTTAAAGTCGGTGCTTTTAATAGTTTACAATTATCCGGAATGGCATATTCTTTCAAAAGCTTTTCTTTTGTCTCTTTTTTTATGCCTTTCGTAAGGATCGGTAGCCAGCGTTGAGCTAAATCGGTATGTATACTCGGCCCATATACTGGTGTATCGTCAGGTGTGTCTCCCAAAGCTTGGAGTAACTCGGGGTCGAATTCTGGCGTGGGGTCGACATTATTTTGGACCTCATCCGATGAGATGTCTGGCGGCGCTGGTGGCGGTGCAGGCGATGCCGCTGATGGCAACGCTTCATTGTGTTCCTCGTTGTTAAATGCTCCGTTATCTGAACGAAGAAAATATTTTCTAAAAATTTAATTTTATGAGGGTATTTTAGGAGATATAAAAAATGACTCGCAAATTTTTGCTATTACCGTGAAACAAATTGTGATCCAATGAATATTTTGATTATTTATAGCCTAATCTGTATCACACAGATTGGGTTTTTACACGTTCGTATATATTGACTCACGGTCAACCCCCAGCCCAGATTAATTTTTTCACATAGCCCAATCTGTATTACACAGATTGAGTTTTTGCACCTTCGTCCCTCAGGTTTATTTTTCAGATACCCGAATCTGTATTTCACAGATAAGGTTTTACACCTTCGTGTTGACCCACGTTCAACCCCCAGGTTTATTTTTCATATATATAGATATATATACCCGAATCTGTATTTCACAGATTGGGTTTTACACCTTCGTGTTGACTCACGGTCAAACCCCAGGTTTATTTTTCAAATCGTCATGCTAAACCGTTGTGTTAACCCGCAGTTGACCTCCAGGATAGCTTACAGACGCTGAACGTACGATTGTATTTGAAATTATTCACTATGATTCACTTCACTTTATTAAATAAGTAGGTATTTTATAAACTCACCCGATCTGTCCTCGGAGTCAAACGAGGACGAGTACACAATTACGCGCCGACGATTTTGAACAAAGTTTTGTTTTTGTAATTTCTGAATCTTTGCAGTATAATATTCAATTTGATCATTAGTACTGCGTTTAGACATTTTAATATAATAATATAAAACGAATATTTTCTCTGTTGCGGTGTGCTAGTTGCCACGCACGATAAAAGAATGACGAGCTGTCGCAGCGCCTACCAACAGGAAGGGAAATTAAATTACTTCTTTTTTTTATTATACCGTGCGAAGTTGCCTGTAGGTTAAAAGGACTACCATGTTATTATATCTGAAGAATGAAGCAACGAAATATAATAGGAACGTGTCAAATATTAGAGATTATTTAGTATTTTAAATGTTCGTCTGCTCAAACGTTTGTTTGGGCCAAAATAGACTTGATACTTAAAGCATCGGCAATCAGCGATTTAGTTGCTTCTCGGAAGCTCCATATTGCAACCAAACACTAAAGTACGACCGATTTTGACACCATGATCATAAGCCACGTCGCAAAACTCAATGCGGCATCGATGCAGTAGCCTAATCGATGATCGGCGATGCTTTAAGTATCGCGTACTATGACTCATATTTTGTTCAAAATTTAGGAGCGTCTGAAATTAGATGCCACTTAAATGGTAAGTAATTTGCTCTAAGTGAAACTAACAAATCAAGCCACAAAGAATAGTAGCCATAACTTAAATGGTTTCGTAAATAAATTATATCTTTTTCACTTATCTATCATATTTCATCCGTCACATTATAGTCACTTCTTCGTCACGCGTCGATAAGTAACGAAGTGATTTTAAAGGTCCATCTTGACAGTGACCGATGTGAGGACTTGACATCCTATAAGTTCTACTAGAAATCATTTTGACTTGACATATCAGAGACATGTCTGCAAATTCTGCAATGTGACTAATTTCTGGGAAAGCATGATATAAATGTAAAAATATATTACCCACCTTAATGATCTCATCGATATTATTCAGACCTTGTTTAGTACACAAACCACCAATAAGGATTGGTCTCTTAGCACTCATGCTGTCAATGTACTTCTTAATTTGCGTTATAGTATCAGGATTTCGGACGTAGTAAACTATTATCATATCTACCTGTACATAATAATTGAAATCTGTTTTTACTTGTACATAATATTGAGAGGTATTTTAAATCCATTAGGTTCTCTTTATTTTTGTTGCCGACAGATGCAATACTCCACGTGGTACGAAATATGAAAACCTTATTTAACTCTAAAAGGTCCTGGAACGGACAATCACTTACATTATTGTCCAGGGCAAACTTGAGGACTTCCAAATCTTTGTTTGTGATAAAAGGTCTTGAAAGTTGACCACCCCTTGCGCATACATTTCGCATACTTTTCAATTTACCACCTTTAGTGACAATACCTTTGATACACTTCTGTCCAGGTAATACTTCTTTACATACTATAATTATTTCTTCTTGATCTATTGTTATTTCTGTACCGATTTTTATATCTTTGGTCAAATAAGGGTTGTCAACAAATATATTGCTTTCATTGCATCGATCATAGTATAATAAATTGTGAGTGAGTGTTATGTATGAGCCTTCTTTTATTCTGATGTAGTCGCATTCCTGTATTAAATTTATATTTTTTTTATAATCATGGATTTAAAAAAAAAATTTTTTAAGCTGTGGTACATACTACTATTCTGTGTAATTCTAATATGATAAATGCGAAAGTGAGTTTGTTTGATTGTTACGGCATCACGCCTCAACTACTCAACGGATCATCATGAAATTTGGCATGCAGATAGCCTATGGTATGGAGAAGGACATAGGCTATATCTTTTTTAATCTCGGTAACGCGAGTGAAACCGCGGAGGACAGCTATTAAAATATATTATGCACCTCTTCAAGAATGCCAGTATTCACCATACAAGTCTTTAGTTCAATACATGTAGCTATCGGCCAATTCTGTACTGAATACTTCTCACACAGTAATGTAGTAGCTTCATCAAGTTTACCGAGCATCGCGATCTTGTCTCTAGTTGTGGTCGAAGATAGTGACATGTGAATCACATTCATGCCAGCTTCCATCAATTTTTGAATATCCACAGCTGTGACGGTGTGATTGCCTGATGATCAATGGTATAAAATAAGACATGTGAATGAATGCGCAATAGAATAATAAGGGATGCATAAAAGAAGGGTTCATATTGCACTGACTTCGACAAATGACGTATTTGTTTCCTTTTATATCAATAATTTCACAACTAAGTTAATGGTCCACCTGCAGGGCTATTTTAAAACGTCGGAATCGAAATCGGAAACGGATTTTTAAAAAATCCGAGGCGAAATTCGTTAATTGCTATTTTAATTTCTGAAAACCTTTCGATGATTCGAATTGATATTTCCGTAAAGAAACATAAAATATATTCGAATTCGGAAATAAAAAAATCAATTGCGGAATATGGCCTCGGTAGTTTTTGAATACGTTTCCGATATCGAATCCGAGCGTTTTAAAATAGTTCTGCTGGTGGTGGTGGTATTTCAGAATACCAGGGGGATTGCGGCGATGTATTGCAGATCTTGAAGAGCTTTTCTTACGTTCTTTTAGAAGAACTACATGTTGTTGTACTGCGGGGAAACCGTAATGGAGAGCCCGTTCCATATGGCAATGGTCCTTCATTGGAACAACCAACTGAATTATTACGAAAACGGCTGATCATCGGCTGGTGTTTATTACACGCTTCATCACCGGAGGTTATCGCCTTCCAAGAAGAAGGAACAGGTTCGGTGGTAGGTATACGATACGAGAGTTTAAAAAAGGTACGCTGAAGGCCAAGCTGAGGACAATTTCAGCTAAAAACTATGTAGGCCATTAGAATTAAATTATAATATTACTATGATATAAATTTTCATGCCTAAAGTAACCATTATAGGACTTCTTCTTCGTCTGTTACAAGGATGTAGCAAAAGAGCCGGGTTGGCGAAATCAATATTTTCAAAAATCATCTCTTCATTTCCAGCTTTCGATTTCTTCATCCTTAATAAACTGAAAATTTATCAAAATAGAGTAACTAATCTATTTGATCCACAAACTATAGCACACATAATGTATAACAACTAACAAATTGATCTAATTTATGTTAATATAGCTTTATATTTGAAAGCAATATGTAGTAAAATAATGGTAAAATAAATATATATGACAGATGTCTTTTGGAATAAGAGTAATAAATCTATGGCAAGAATCTACCGGAGATCTATGCTCATATCTATGCCTATCCTTATTTGTACGTAGTATGTATATTACTCTACAATATTATCAATAGCTCATAACTTAAACAAGACTCGGTTCGAAAAGTGTTGTGACCATGAATTTATTTCTTTTAATCGTTTACTTTCAAGTTAAATCTTATAGTTATAAAACGAACATAGAAATCATACTAATTTTTAATAACTTTACTATTATCTAGTTATTCTAGTATCTAATCATTGGTCATAATCACAGATTTGTTTCATAATTGAATAATCTAAATATAAGTAATAAATGAAACTTATAAATCAGTCTTTTACATAAAAATTTCGACAATCTTGTCTCGTCTCGAGTCTCGACCCGAAAGTCCCGGGACTCGAGACAACTAAGTCCCGGGACTTCGAGACACAAGACGTTCCGGGGCCCAAACCCTAATTGCACTATAAGTAGGTACGAGTATTTTTTATTCTGACAAATTTAATATATTTTTTTTAGTATTGTGTTGCTTGCATCTAGCGATAATCTATTTACACACGTAACAATGCTTACATTTAATAAAACTGGACACGAAGATTATAATTTTTAAAAAGAAAAAGCGTCATAGTGTAACAAAACGTTGTCAGTATCCCCGTCTGGCGTTCTTTTCTTATATTTGCTGTGTTCGCGGCAAGCTAATGGACAAACAAGGGGACGCGGTGCCAATGTTGATTTTCAGTTAGCCCAGGCTTCCTTGTATGTTGCAAGATTTATTTTTGCTAGAGGCAACGAGGATGGATCCCTTTTTTGTTTTTCTTTTACTTAAATTCCTTTTATATAACTTTGTCAATAGACGTTTTTGTTGTGAATGGTTTTAAGGCTTCATAAACTTTCGTTGAACTCTTATGATGTTAGAAATAAACAGTTATTAGGGAAGAAGAGATATTAATATAAGTAGTATAATCGATGAAAATTCAGCGATGCTCCCTCCATCGCTGAATTTTTCCTGATAACGATTTATTTACAACTTTTTTAGCATCTATTCACACGCTTATCACACGTCCATTTACCGCAACCACAGATTAAAGTTGTAACAGATACTTCTCTTCCTTGAGCGAAGTACGCTATTTTGAGGTCAATTGCCGTGACGCTAAAATTCATATTGCTTCGCACTGTACGGACGAGTTGGCTAGATCCAACGCACCCGCGCCGCTCGCCCTTGAACGCGGCAAGTGTAGCGATAGGCGATAGGGTTGTATGGATTCTGATGTTCTTAGCTGGATACCTGCCTACATCTATCAATCTACCAATATCTTAGCCTACCGCGAGTCTTTCAAGACGCGCTATCTTCGAATAATAAACTGTCATGGTCGAACAGCGTAGTTGCCGCTTTTGCGGTTGCGTTGTGGTAGCTACAAAATGTTAAAATGTTTGTACCGCTAGTTCCCGGTGTCACTGGTGGTTGCGTTGTGGTTGCGACGTGACCGCGGTGTGGTCGGTATCACACACGCGGTCGATAGTGATTATCAACAAATTAGCGCCCGCCCACTTGGTGTGTTTGCGATGTGGTTGCGGTTGTAGTGTGGTTGTGGTACGTGTGAATAGAGCCTTCATTTAAAAATCGAAGGATACAATTCATTGATTCACAATGGTAAATAAACCTTTATCTAGATAAGGAAACATATAATAAATAATGTAAGCCAGTGTTAGAAGAGCTAATTTTTGTTTCCTGATAAGCGAAACAAAGCTTCCTGTGGCGTCGTAGCGTATTCCCCAACGTGGCTAAGTTTTGCTTGCGATCCCGACGATATCAAACCGCCACTCCCTTGAGGAGTATCCCCATGAATTATGGAAAAAGAAGGGATCCGGGAACTTGTCAAAAATGTCTAAGGATTTGAGAGAGAAATAAAAATATCATTTAGTAAAATAAAAAGCTCGTTCGTGAAATTTATCATTTACAAGCGATAAAATAAAAATAAAGTATGCACAATTTTTTAAAAGATTTTTGGTATAATTTATAAATTATACCAAAAATCTTTTAAAGCTTTTTATTTTACTAAATGATATTTTTTATTTCATAACCATCAGTGATAACAAATAAAAAACACATACAGCATGATATGTTAACAGTACATAAAGGCAGACTACCGGTATTAAAGGCAAAAAAATACCATAAAATATACAAATTATGACGTTAATGTAATTGTTCTAAAATTTCTGAGTGCTTATTGTCGTTAATTTCCCTAATATGGAAGTAGGTGTCTGTTTAATTGCGTAATAAACGACAGAGTCTGGGTAACGTTACGTATTGTTGTGCTCTGTTCTTTTGTGTTACTGTGTTTAATGCCTCCAAATTAATATTCATAAGTTATTCTGTTAGATAATAGCGCTGAAGAGATTTTTGAATTCTGACATTATTATTCAAAAGTATAATTCATGGCTAGAATATTGTAGAACACAGAGCTTTGAACAAAAAATCGCCACTGCCTAGAGACTCCTAGCTCAACAGATTCTATATATATATTTTTTTATACTATTTAGGCAGCAAACAAGCATACGGCCCACCTGATGATAAGCAGTCACCGCAAGCTATGGACGCTTGCATCACCAGGGGCGTTACTCGCGCGTTGCCGACCCTGCAGAAATCTCTTTACACCCTTTTTGAAGAACCCCATGCTGTACTCCATTGGGAAAACCACGGCGGGGAGCTCATTCCACAATCTGGAACGTTCGCGGAAGGAAGCTTCTTTGAGACCGCACAGTTCGAAACAATTTTGGGTCCAATATGTGAGGATGGACTCCCCATCGATGGCGAGAATTGCGATGGTAGAATATAGCCGTGTATAAAATGCGTCAATCAAGGGTGTTCGACTCAATATAGGCGCGCCGGACTCTTTCCTCTGTGATGTAGAATCCCGCATTGGATCATATTTCTAAAAAAATTACAAAATACAATATTTTCATCGAGGCTGGCCGCTGTTATCGATCAGCAAGGTTTCTAGTTGGCAGCGTTTCCTCTTTAGATGGTGAAGCTAATGCGCTGGCGGAAAAAGTGCCCCACCTGTTTGTATCTTATACAAAAACTCTTTATGAGTTCCAAAAACTGAAATATAATTTGAGATTTTTCTATACCTTATTTATTTATTTTTGTCGATGCCTGAATTTTTGTTTTATGCTAGAAAGGTCTATTTGGAAAGGCTAAAATCATCTTATTATATTTCCGAAGTCCAATATCGTTCATGTTCCGGTTTTCTTCGAGAATATATTTCTGCTGGCGTCTCGGTGGCGGTAAATTTTGAAGAAAATTGCTCCTGAGGGTGCAAACAAATTGAGGTACTATTAACCTGTCCGCAGAGGGATGTAATGAATATAGAATCTTTTAGCAAAAAAATTAAAATCCTTGTTTTTACTTGAGACTTTATAATATCTATCTATATATATAAAAATGAAACCCGTTTTCCGTTGTCACGACATAACATGAAAACGGCTTGACCGATTTGGTTTTTTTTTTTTTTTGTAGTTTTCTAATACTCTGTACAAGGTTCTTACGGAAACAAATATTAAGAAAATTGCGCAGAAACTTAAAAAAATTAAGAAAACTTAACGGTAGGGTGGCTTAGGGTAGGTTAGGTTATAGGGTAGGATATTACGCAAACGAAGTTGCGCCGGGCAGCTAGTTTTATAATAATTGTTTCTTTAAGGTATATTTTATTTACTGTGAATAATCCCAAATGTAAGCATTTGTGTACCGGTTCAAAACTCAAGCTTTACAAACACCTTGCTCAATCTATACATATATATATAATTACTTGTCCTGACTGACTGACTGATTCATCGACGCAGAGCCTAAACCGCTCAGGCTACAAACTAAAGGAGTTTTTAGAAATTCAACTACGCGGATAAATCATCATCATCATCAGCCTATAATGTCCCACTGCTGAGCACAGGCCTCCTTTCACAAGTTAAAGTGAAAGGAAAAAGGCAGGTACTCCACCACGCATGCCCACTGCGGATCGGTGGAGGTAGACTAGTGGTCAACCTACTGTTGGAATTGTTCAAGCCTAGTTAGCTTAACGACTATCACAATTAAGTGATAGCCAGGACCAAAGGCTTTACGTGCCTTCCGAAGCACGGAAACGTTCGATTTGAAATACCACTAGGCGGTCACCCATCCAGGTACCGACCACGACGGTAGTAGCTTAACTTTGCCGATCGATTAAGAACGGCTAATCATGCTACACCACGAGCACGGATATATGCCGGGGCATATCTATACAGAAATATTAAAAAGAAGAAGAATAATAAATATAATTTTAAACACCCACACTATTAATGTTATTGTAAAAATAAAGAATCACACAAAAGTTTTGTTATTGCTGACTTAAAAAAAGTACCAACACTCTTAAATAAACTCCTTTGCAAAAAAAACGGGCACCTTACAGTCATTTGCTTTTCTATGGATAATATTAATATTTTTAGTATGTCATTACCATAAATGACTATAAATTTCTTATTATCAATGGGAATATAGTTTTTAACAATTTAAATCCTGGAATCGGGTTTTTAGTCAATGTAAACAGAAAATGGTCATTTTTATGGGTATAATGAAATTAATGCTATGAGTAATTTTATTAAAAAAAAAGACATACTAAATAAAAATTAATAACGAGTATGACCTCCCCTTGCAGCGATTACGGCATGTAATCGTCTTGGCATGCTTTCCACCAGGCTTTTGATTGTGTTCTGTGGAATCTGTTCCCACTCAGCCAAGATCACACGTTTAAGCTCTCTGATGTTTTGTGGAAGTGGTTGGACAGATCGTACTCGCCTTTTTAGGTGGTCCAAGACGTGCTCAAAGGGGTAAAGGTTGGGGCTCCGCGCTGGCCAGTCCAAATGACTAATACCGACCTCTTGCATATAAGCATCTGCGTCGCCAGAACGGTGGGCCCAAGCATTATCGTCCATGTAAATGGCATCTTCACCAATTACAGTCAGTGCGGGTTGTGCATGTTGACAAAGGATTTCTGTTGTGTACCTTAAGGCATTGAATGAGCCATTTTCAATGAATACTATCTCGGTACGATAGCGGGAAGTTACTCTCGCCCAAAACATAACGGACCCTCCACTATAAGGGGTGATTTCTTCAAAACACACATCGGCATAGCGTTCCCCTGGTCTTCGTAACATTCGCCGACGTCGGTCCTCACCATTCAGACCAATTCGAGCCTCATCGGAGAAGAGTACGCTACTCCAGTTACCTAGTGTCCAAGATAGGCAATATCTAGCGAACCTCAATCGAGCTATCCGGTGCTCACGGAGTAACTTGGGGGCCCGCGCTGGTCGTCAACTGCGTATATCAGCCGCTAAAAGCCTCCTCCTCACTTTCCATAGGCTAACTTGTGCTCCTCGTACCTCTTCAAGGTTTCTTTTAGGTCTATGTAACTGCATTTGCGGTTCCTCAACGCCTGAGTCACTAAAAAGCGGTCATCTCGTGGTTATGTGCGACGTTTTCTCCCAGAACCTTGCCTTCTCTGAACGGAACCCGTCTCTTGGTATCGAGTCCAGGTTCTTTGAACGGTTGAACGACTCACGTTTAACCGCTGTGAGACGTAACATTGACTACACCCCTCTCCCAGCAGCGCTATAATTTTACTAGCTCTTATTGCTTTCTCTGCCATTACAATCGACACAAAGATATCTGTTTTAACTCACTATAAGGCAGGATTATGCAACAAACATAAATTATCCTAGTAAAAGTTAGTTTAAGTTGCCTGATAAACTTTTAACCGCGAACCCGCGAAAACTAAGTAAAAAGTCACAAACTGAAAAAGGGATCATTATTTTTAAAAACAAAAGTTTCGAATTTGAAATTAACTTTTTATCATACCCAGACCCTTTATTAAGTGTCAGTAATATAGTTTGGCTATTAAAACCACTTAAGAACTAAATAATTACCAATAATGTAAAAAAATCCAAACCGCCCGTTTTTTTTGCAAAGGAGTGTATATTTCACTAACTGTGCAATATACGTCAAAGCTTCCGTACGTGCTCACAGTTGGACAGACCGTCCAATCAGCTGGTGACAGGTAGATTGAATCCAATACTGAGTGAAAACCAACCGAAAACATTGATTGACACCCTGTGAAGTCCGTTTAATCGGTTCTGTTTGAAAGCACCACTTTTTCGTTAAAAAACTAAGAGAAAAACATTATTGCTTATACAATCGGTTTTTCATTAAAAAAATAGCTTTTACCCATGGCATCAACTTTTCACGTCAAAAATCTATCAGGTGGTGAGCCCACCTGATCAATTTGTTCCGGGTACCAGAAGGATTGCCAATATGTTGCGGGCTTTTTTCATAACTTTATGCAATGAAAGAGCTATTCAGCTCTTCTGACGTCTATGTCTGACATGCGTAACATTTTCCTACCATATGGTGCGTCCACGCTACGCGAACCGAGCACGAGCTGAGCACACGTGGAGCATGGATTCGCGTAGCGTGGATGGACTTGCGAGCCTCGAACGAGCGTTCGTCTCTCACTCGACTGCGCTCCGCCGATTGTCAGTTTTTATCACGCTCGTGTTGTAGGCTCGTTGTACGTCCACACTTGACATCGCGAGCAACAAACGAATAGGGGCTCGGCTCGTGCTCGGTTCACGTAGTGTGGACGCACCATAGAGACGCTATGCACTGATTTATTTATACATAGTTTATGAATATAAAAGTAAACATATTAATTAATACGACACAGTTTAAAAGTTTATCAAACAATTCGATATCTTCTCCCATTGCCGCTATTATCTATATCTATACGAATATTATAAAGAGGAAAGATTTGATTGTTTGTTTGTTTGGTTGCATTGAATAGGCTCCGAAACTACTTAACCGATTTGAAAAATTCTTTCACTGTTGGGAAGCTACACTATCCCCGGGTAACATAGGCTACTTTTTACCACGGGAACGCGGGTAAAACCGCGCGAGACAGCTAGTATATTAATAAAATGAATTTACCTGCCACTCATGTGGTAGGTACACACATATCATCCACGTTTAACTTCTTAAGACTGCGTATAAAGCAAAATAACACTCTTAGAATTGAAATTTAACCAAGTAAATAGTATTTAAATGAAAAAAAAATTTTATATGGGTATTTTCATTATATACGCGAGGGTTCTATCTGAGCAAAAACATAATGGAATGAAATTTCCTCGATAGAAAAAAATCACAAACCTACCTCTAATAATAATGAATTTTCGGTTTTATTCGTTCATGGTGTATCTAATTAAGACAAAAATTCGATAAATAATATCACTAACATATGACCTAGGGCTGCTACTAACGATTTTTTTAAATATTCTATACTTTACGAGTTATTCAGATAAAAAGCGCTTAGTTTATTTTTCATCATGAACACGCTATCTGCATCTCATCTGCACGCGAAGATTAGACATAAGTTTGTTTCATCTGACATTGCAATATTTTTCTGGCTTGGTACGCACTCTTAAAAGCTATTTGAGGTATAAAACTCGCACGTACCACTTTTGGGACATGCTAAACATGGGACGTTGAGTCAATTGGGCTCAAATGGACCAACACTTTTAGTACCAAACTTGTGTTGTAGCCTTGAACCTAGTTTTTATTACATACACTTTTGAACTTTGGAGGATTTTGGTAACGACTCTTATGCTAAATTATTAGCACACATTTTGCTAAGCTGTTAATGTTATTTAAGTTGTTTGGGGTCTTGTTGTAGTTATATTGACTATTTTAACTATAATAGTGATAAGTTTCACTTACGTAAAGAAATTATCAAACGAAAGAAAATTGTATTCATATTAAAAAATCATTTCAGTTTTCGAAAATACCCATATCGATAAAACTTTAGAAATGTACCTATACTATAAATAATTTAAGCCTCAGATCACATGTTTGTCGACCTTGGCTTCACCTCGGCCAACAATTACGTGTGATCTGAGACATTTCTTACTTTCCTGCCCTAGGTGAGTAATATACTATTTCAACACACTCGTTCGTAAAGTGGCATTTATTGCAAAATACAAGTCTGTTTTTTTCCTCGCAAGTGTGTTGAAAAACGTCGTATGACACGCGTGTGCATTGATTATTACTTAAGGCTTAATACCGCCTGGAGTGTTAATAATCAACTTTGCACATATGTATCATAATGTACTATCAATAAGAAATTTTTATTATTAATTATTTTGTTGTCTTCTTTTTTCACAAAGCCACGCTTACTTATCTACAAAAACAATGACCACGTACACACGGCTACAGATCAAGCTATACATTTCTAGTATAATCTGACCTCCCATTGTACGGAAATCCTATACATTGCGAGATCAGCTTATACTGGAAATGTATAGCTTGATCTGTAGCCGTGTGTACAATTGATGAAACTTTATTCTAATGTTCAGTGTTGTACAACAAGTAAACAATAGCAAACTGTATAACTGGACTGCTGGCAAATTGTACCGGGACGGAAGGAAGTTTTAAACAACATGGTGCCACAGTTAAAATGTTTGTCAACTTGCTACTCTTATATTTTACACGATTATAATATCACATGTTTTAGATAAGAAGAAATAATTGATCTAAAATACTTTGTCTCTGTGTTTGTTAATAATATCTTGACATTGAGAGGTTAAATACCTACGGCCTTACTCATAAACGCTATTTAACTAAATCTACTGAATAAATGGTCAAATAAATGACGTCACCTTGCTGTCATTGTCAAACAATTTGACGTTATTTAGGTGACCACTTAATCAGCTTATTAGTTAAATAACTTTTTATGAGTAAGGGGGTTAGATTTTAACACAGTACAGTTAATTCTAAGTACAATTTAGAAGCGCTCGTGGTGTAGCATGATTTGCCGATCTTAATCGATCGGCAAAGTTAAGCTACCACTGACGTGGTCGGTACCTGGAAGGGTGACCAAATCGAGGTGGGTATTTCAAATCGAGGGTTTCCGTGCTTCAGAAGGCACGTCAAGCCGTTGGTCCTGGTTATCATTTAATTGTGATAGTCGTTAAGCTAGTTGGAGGCCTACTAGGCGGCTTGAAAACTTCAGCAGTAGGTTGACCTCTAGCCTAACTCCACCGATGATGAACTGTTTAGATGTTTTATATTTGGTTTCTGTATTTTCTAATTTCTCTACAATATTTAGTTTAACCTAAATTATAACAATGTCAGAAGAAGATTACAACCCATTAGTCGATTAATATCAACTAAATATATTCAAACTTCTTGAATAATCAATGAAACGTATAATATGGGTCGCTTGTATTATTACACATCTCAAGTAACGGAAAGCCTTCAGCTTTTAGCTCCAACGTCGAAATAGCTATTAAGGAGATCCAAGTCTAATGGCTGCATAATTGGCTGCCTCGCAAACTAATGGACAATTATAAATACCGACGTACATTTTATGGAAATTATAATGCTGTTATCTTGGCTATTATAAGAGTGTACTCCGAGATAAGATTATGAAGGTTAAGGTTATTTAAGTGTTGAGATTATCAATTTTGTTGTATGTAAGGCGATGATAGCTCAGTCGTAGTGACGTCGGATACCGAGATGAAGGTCCCGGGTTCGAATCCTACAATGAGCTTGAGCTTTCGGTGAAGGAAAAACATCGTGAGGAAACCATAGCACGGTGGTAGGGTACTTTGTAGTACCCGCCTGGCTGGCTATCACACTCAAGTTGAAAATCTGTCGCCAAGCACCTTTCGGTGTGTTCCGATAGCTGGACTTGAGAGCCAGCTCCTTCTAGGCTTTGTGTGCTTACCACCTTCGGCCGCATCATCACTTACCATGGTGAGATTGCGGTCAAACACAGGCCTATAAAGAGTAAAAAAAAAAATAATGTATATCTACTGCAAGAAGATAAGCTGTCGTAAAGACAGATAGAGCATAGAATTTATTCGCTTGAAGAGCAGCTCGACTGAGCAAGTACGTCCACCTTACAGACGCAGGAACGCAATATTATATGGCTGTGGTATTCCAAATTACTTAATGTTGTGTTCCTGCGCGTGAGTAGTAAGGTCGCCAGAGCTCAATGGGGAGGGGGGAAAGGATACGGTAACAGCTTACCATCAGGCGGGCCGTATGCTTGTTTACCAACTTATAAAAACATATTTTTCAACTAGATTTTGCCCCTTTCAGACGAGTTCCCGTGGAACCAAATGTTTTCACGAGATAGAAAACAAATATTGTTCATGCGATAGGGACCACTAATACCAGAGATAAACCACGCGCCACAGAGAAAAAAAACATTGAAAACTAATAGCAATAAACCCTGAAACCTAGATTCTAATCACCGTCTAATCAACATGAAACAGATTCAGAAATCAACTTCAAGTCAACACTAGCTCACTCCAGCTTCCAGGATGCGTGAACTTTGCGGATATCCGATAGAAGAACTGAAGTGCTGTGTCTACACCGCCGCGCCGACCTGCGAGGGACAATATTTGCTAATCCCGTGTGAGCCGATCATACGTCATATTTGCTCACTGTGCTTGCCACTTTGCCAGTGCTATGGCATTTGATTGTTGCATTGTACCTATTATATTTCTTGATTGAAATGAGAATAATTGAAACTCATGTTAATTTAAAAACAACTATTACAAACTGAATAAAATTTAAATTTTGAGAAAAAAAATTTAAGTAACATTGGGACCTTCGGGAAAATCTATTTTCCGTGGGATTTATGGTATCAGTTAGTATAAAATATAAATAACATTATTTCGGATTAAATTTTACAGTTTTTTTTCTATTGCACGTAGCGTATCTTTAATAACACCTATTGACCGAGCGAGCGCGAAACGTGAGCGAAGCGTCTCTTTTTCAGTTTGAAAGAAAAGAAAGAAAGAACACACAACATTACAGAATTGTTTATTACATAATTACGTTACAAAATAAACAGATAAATAAATTTAAAAAATAATAATAATATTCACATTCAGCGATATTGTGTGATGTCGAAAAAGGATTACGACTCAGTTTTACTCCAAGGTATATGGTACATACATGTGGTCCGGCTGTTCTCCTCTACAGGTAGTATTTCTCAACCGATTCCCGTGAAATTTTCTGAGCAGGTTCGATTATATGTTCTTTTTGTCGATTCAGTATTCTACAATCTTTTCTTAGAATCGACAAAGGGATTTCATATAATTATCGAGACTCGCGAGGTCTACAGCTCACAGAGCCACACTAGTTAAAATATCTTTTAAATCAGGTACGCGTGTAGGTAATATGCGTAATTACTTTACTACTAAAGTGCACATTACTTGCCAAGCTACACCGTAGCTCGTAGCCACGTCGCTACGACTATTCCACACACGTGCGTAGTGCGTGCTTATTACTTGCCTCGAGTCCTCGACTAATTTTCCTCTAATTTTGAATGGTAGCATCATATGTTTTGGGAATTATAATTGTGTTTTTAATTAAGGAAAATTAAACTAAGAAATTGTGAAAAATACGGCAAGATCATATTTTTTCTTTAACATATTTTCTTACCTTGACAAATCTATTTAAACTTACCCAAAGCTGTACCATACGAAAACTTCAGAGTAATAACTACTTCTCATTTTCATTATTCATAATTTCTACAAAGTCCATAGTCTCCATATATACAAAACTTTTTTAAAATATTTGCAAAGTTGCTCAAGCAGGTTTTTAAAGAAACTGCAAGAACCACTCACTGGTGCTCAAAGTATTTTCTATTAAACAAAATAGTTAGGAGCCAAGTCAAATACCAAACGGGATTTCCTTAAAAACTTTTCAGTGAAAGACTGGAATTTGTTGAAGGAGTTTACAGGCTTTTAGCTTCGTTATAATTTGCTGAATGCTTCATGAGTCAAGACCCTGCTGCGGTTTAAAAATATACTTTATTTAGCTTACATTAGAATAGGTTATAATATTATAACCTACTAGCTGTCCCCCGCGGTTTCACCCGTGTTCCCGGGATAAAAAGTAGCCTATGTCCTTCTTCATACCATAGGCCTCTGCATGCCAAATGTCATGATGATCCGTTCAGTAGTTGAGGCGTGAAGGCGTAACAAACAAACAAACAAATTCACTTTCGCATTTATAATATTTAAGATTCTGCTTAATAACATACAAGAAATATAATATTAAATACTTTAATTTAATTATTTTTTCTTACAAATCAACCAAAAATACGTACAATCTTAAAATAAGTCAAAATTTATAGTGAGTACGAGATAGCCTAGTATTTGTTTTTAAAGAATAGAATTTGTTTAAAAGTAAATCGATGAAGATAGCTTTTATTTACAGCTCAATATTTATTTCTTTCTAAGACCGAAAAAAATACATTATTCGTCCCAGTTGGTCTATACGAAATGCTTAGAAACTGAATTATCCACTGGGGAGACAGGGCAAATAAAACCCACCCCCAAATAAATAGGGCTAACAACGTACACGTAGGCAATCATTTCGTTAAGAAAGTACGAGTCAAGTTATTTCTCTTGGGTGTCAGCGGGCGGTAGGGGAAGTTGGGGAAACTTAGCTCACAAATCACTATTATGTCAACTTGTAGTGGACGTACCGCGAAACTCTGTGCTAGTCGGGGTGCATAGTTTACTTAAGTTTTCACCAAATTTATTTTTCTTTCCTAAAATGAGGATGTACAGCATATGAGCCTTTTAGCTGCAGATCCTAATATTAAATAATAAATGAGTGCATGCAAGGAAGTTACGGCTTTATTACTTTTGAATAAGGTATTTTTTCGTTTGAAATTGCTACATGTAATGGTCGTAAATTATTAAGTCATTACCATAAAGTTCTGTGGGCATGAGCAAAACTTGTACTTCATTCTATATTCAAATAAAAAAAAATGTTTTAGTATTTAATATTTTTATTAAATACTAAAACATTTTTTAGTAACGTTTAGTTTTTTTTTACAACATTATCGATTGTAAGTATTTTATTATTAGCATTACCTGTCAGCGTGGAGCAGGTTTAAATCCAACTATAACTAATTACCCTTCCGACGGTCCCGTGAGACTAGATTCCAGACTTTTAAAGGAATACAGAAAAACTGAAATGGATGTGGTATTATTTTATGTTCCTATTTTTCCCATTCTACCCGATATGAAAATATTTGATTTATTTTAAGACATATTTTATTTTATCAATAATATTAGGTTTATGGGATCCAGCTTATCTTTTACCTTTCAGAAGTCGTAAGTAATCCGATTCCGAGGTAAAAAGATTTTGTAAAGATCAAATCAAGTTAAAGGCTTTATCAAAATCATCAACCAAAAGATAAAAAGCATAAGAAGTAAGAGTATGTATGAAACGGGCGTTTAATGTATTAAACAAACGCATTACTTATGAATTACTGATGCTTTGTTGTTGATATTTGACTTAGCTTTATTCAGTTGTTTAACTGTGTTCGTAAACACTTATTGGTCCATCTCTGTTACAGTT
This sequence comes from Polyploca ridens, assembly GCA_951394255.1. Classification (NCBI taxonomy): domain Eukaryota; kingdom Metazoa; phylum Arthropoda; class Insecta; order Lepidoptera; family Drepanidae; genus Polyploca; species Polyploca ridens. The sequence continues at coordinate 4,412,409 of OX596253.1, forward strand.
ATTTGGGCTCGGCTACAACTCGGCTTACCTATTTGCGCTAAGTCGATCTATCTTGGGTTGTCTCCACCAGGTAGACGGCGGGCCTCCTCTGAGGCTCTTCTGTTCCCTCAAATTCAGGGTAACTTATACAGAATGGTTTTCTCTACATATTTTACACGTCGATACCATCTGAGGCAGTTTTCGGTAATTTTCTCGATAATTAATGCGATTTTAAAGTTTCTGCCTAGTTAAGCACATAAACCGCATCCAAATAAATTCCACTTTGATCCTACATGTTTGTACGTCAGTTTCCTAAGTGACACAAATAGAGTGCCATCTCTGGGTGCATGCAGGCAATATAAAACGTGCTCCCGACTTATTACTACAGATATTGCTTCACAATGCAATGAAGACGTCGGATTCGACGTCGTGTGAATTTGTGTTATGCATCTTATATTATAGTATTGGTTTAAAATATTATATATTAGAGATTATTGTGTAATATTAGTTGTGAAAGGGTTTTTCGTTCAATAATCTAGATCATAAATTTTGGTATGTTAAAACATAACTAAAAAATATAGATAATTTGTGTTACGTTGTATGATGTTAATGGTCATGAGTGGAAGTGAAGTCACATCTATGACGAATGTCACGGGTTAGAATCCTAAAATAAGGTTGAGCTTTCTAAAAAAGTCGTGAGGAAACCATAGCTCGGCGGTACAATACTTATTAGTAGTTAGTACCAAGCACCTACTCAAGCACGGTGTGTTTCGACGTGTGTTTTTGTGCTTACCATTGGCTACGTCATCAACAACCATGGTAACATATTGGGAAAACACAGGCCTATACATAAATATAAAAATATAGGCTGGAATTTATAAAACGTAGTATTTATTTACTCTGAACTATAAATAACAAATATTACGGCCTATAAAAAAGTTTAATATTATTTTTTCTACTATTTTTAATAAGGTATTCAATTGTTTCACACAAGCAATTTATTAGGATTCAGTGCCTGTCCAGAAGGGGCGAAATCGCGGCGATTCAGTCGCGCGAATGCATTGCGTTCACAAGCATCGCGCGAATAAATACGCGCCTATTTCAAATTTGCGCGATGCTTGTTGACGCCATGTAGGTAATTGGCTCCCAGTACTTCGCCGTATGCGCGTAATGCATTCGCGCGAGAAATTCGCTGCGAATTCGTCCTTTCTGGACAGGGTCTTAGCAAACATAGTATACAGGTCGTTGTTTTGGTCAGCGACGAGCGAGTCAGGGTCGATAATACAAATGATACTGGTGCTAAAAAAATATAAAAAAAATACTTTATTTTTTTTAATAATAAAAATAAGAAAAATAAAATTTTGACAATCATGTAATAAGCTAAAGTGTAGACATAATACTCAACGGGAGAGCGAGGGAGTAAAGGGGTGGGGCGATGGCGGCTTGTGCCTAGCTCTAGTCTGTGCACGTGCCTAGTAGACCAGGGTAGAAGCCTTTAAAAATAATGAAAAGTGAAAAAAAAATATAATAGAATGAAACCCATTAGAAAAGGAGGGAAATATGATAAAAATGAAAGGAAAAATAATTTACGGGCGATCTGAGGTTGGGAAGGGGATGGGGCTGAGTTTTTAAGGGTAAAAAACGGTTTTTCTCGATTTCCGGCAAAACTAAAAGTCCTATCGAAAAAAGTCAAATGGAAAAGTTGTAGATAATAAAAAGATCTAAAACTTTTGTATTTACACTTTTTTCACATAACCTCAAAATTTATGTGAAAAATTCAAAAAACCATGTTTTTGGTTTTTTATTTTTATCTTTTACAAAAATTATTTTTTTTAACGAAATTTTGTGAAAACTTACCTTTTTATGTCCCAAATACGCTGTAATTTATTTAATTAAAAATATTTATTTTTTCACCTTATTTTGAATTAATATCGAAAAAACACCCTAATTTTCAATCGAAAATTCACCCGTCAAAATATCAGCTTTTTTCAAAAAGTTGGTGTGGTTTCTGTTCGTTGAAATCTCTACTTTCCGATGGTGAAAAAAAAAATATATGTTACTATGGTAAATCTTCTCAGAAAACGCAAAAATTAAAAAAAAACTTGAATTTGAAAAATTTTTTTTATTATTATAAATAATTTTGAGCTATTAATTAAAATTTAGACTTTAATTACTCGAAAAACGTTAGATTACATGTGACGTTGATAACAAAAAAATTGCAAATAAAAATATACTACTATAATTAACAAACAAATAAGTTAATTAAATTAATATTTAATAAGACATCTACAATATTTGGAGAAAGTTGTCTAATTTTCTTTAAATTATATGCGTAGATGCTTATTTATAACTATTTTGAGATAAATTATATATATACCTGAGTAGATATACCTGAGTGACCTACGAAAAATTGTAGCCCATCAAAAGGTATTTCGTGGAGAAGTGGGGAAGGGGCTAGGCGGGTCTGGGTCTTACTACATACATACCTACTATTATATACTATATATTTCGTAGCAGCTGTTACAACCGCTAGCCTAACCAGTATTCGAAATACAGTACAGTATACAACATCGTTTATAAAAATACACGTGCACGCTGAGTTTCTTGAAGATAATTGTGACAAGTTTACTTAAAAAAACAATAAAACTTTTCGAATCTGCATAGGAAGGTAAATACTATCTCTATTTTTATCTGTATCAATCAACTCAACCATAAAAATCGTAATATTTTCTTTAAAAAATAGTATGCTTAACTTAACATAACCTAAAGATTGAAATTAAATGATATTTTAGTACAAGATAAAAAAATAATTATCTCCTTAATTTTGCACAAACAAATTTAGTTAATCCCATGAAAAAAAATATATTTCAAAATCTATAAAAAATATATTTAAAATCTATAAAAAATATATAAAATATATATCGTAAATATATTTCTAATAAAACAAACTTTTGGCCGATTTTCATATATATTTTATACTTTTTTATAGATTTATAATATATTATTTATACATTTTGACATTGATTTCTGAGAAGATTTACTATAGTAACATATATTTTTACCATCGGAAAGTAGAGATTCCAACGAACAGAAACCACACCAACTTTTTGAAAAAAGCTGATATTTTGACGGGTGAATTTTCGATTGAAAATTAGGGTGTTTTTTCGATATTAATTCAAAATAAGGTGAAAAAATAAATATTTTTAATTAAATAAATTACAGCGTATTTGGGACATAAAAAGGTAAGTTTTCACAAAATTTCGTTAAAAAAAAAAATTTTTTGTAAAAGATAAAAATAAAAAACCAAAAACTTGGTTTTTTGAATTTTTCACATAAATTTTGAGGTTATGTGAAAAAAGTGTAAATACAAAAGTTTTAGATCTTTTTATTATCTACAACTTTTCCATTTGACTTTTTTCGATAGGACTTTTAGTTTTGCCGGAAATCGAGAAAAACCGTTTTTTACCCTTAAAAACTCACCCCCATCCCCTTCCCAACCTCAGATCGCCTGTAAATTATTTTTCCTTTCATTTTTATCATATTTCCCTCCTTTTCTAATGGGTTTCATCCTATTATGATTTTTTTTGGTTTTAAAAATTATCGACCCTGGTCTATAGTAACTAGGGAATGAAAACCGGTTTCACCGAAAATCGAAAAACCGGTTATTCGGTACGGTTTTGACCAACAAGAAAAACCGGTTTCACATAACACCAAAACCGGTTTTTCGTTTTTTTTCGGTTTTTCTTTCAATGTTTGGAAAAACTAAAAAAGTAAGATTTGCCGCCGTTTTTTAAACTGAGTGCAATGCAATGCAGTGAGTATTTTTGTGATGAACTGAAGTGTGTTGATGTGTAGTTTGCTGAGCTGGTAAGATAATAACTTAAAATAATGATTGTTTTTATGATAGACTAGCTGTCTCGCGCCGCGCGGTTTCACCCGCGTTCCCGTCATAAAAAGTAGCCTATGTCACCCGGGGATAGTGTAGCTTCACAACAGTGAAAGAATTTTTCAAATCGGTTCAGTAGCTTCGGAGCCTATTCAATGCGAACAAACAAACAAACAATCAAATCTTTCCTCTTTATAATATTAGTTAGATTAGATATAAAACATGTAAAACTTTTTTTTACAATACTTAGGTAGCAAACAAGCGTACGGCCCGCCTGATGATAACCAGTTACTCTAGCCTATAGATTCTTGCAACATAACGGTTATCACTCGCACGTTACCAACCCTCAACCTTTTTGAAGCGGGGAGCTCATTCCACAGCCTGAGCATCCACGATAGGAAGCTTCTTTGAAACCGCACAGTATGAGAACATTTTGGTTCCAATGTGTGAGGATGGACTCCCCATCGGTGACTACGATGGATCAAGGTAACTGGGCATCAGGTCAATCAATTCTTCAGAACACTGTTGGAAAAGCGGTTGAACACACATAAGAAGGCAGTCTCTTCTCAGACTAAGGGGCTTTAAAACACTTGTGAGCTCGGGATCATCGACAATTCTAACGGCACGTCGCTGAACTGAGTCTAAATACCCAAGCTGGTATCCGGGTGCCCACAGAAGACAGCATTACTTCATTTGGGCCAGACTTCCGACTTATATAGTTGCAGTCTTTGTCTCGATAAGAAGTACTGTTTCGCTCTATTAATCACACCGAGTTTTTTGGATATCTTGTAGATGACTTTGGAACAGAACGTCGCTACAAATATTAACGTGAAGGATCTCAATGCTTTTCGTGATGTTGAGGGACATGTTCTAGAAATGAGGAGCCGCAGCAAATGGACTTCTCTCAACGGTGAATTGCAGGCTTGCGTGTGATTTAGTGGGGTTGAAATAGACTAGGTTTAGTCGACCCCAATCGGAGTCACTAGTTTGTGTACTCTCGATTTAAGACAAGTCCTTCGCGCCTTTTCTCCAATATAGAACGTGAGATATTTGCACGGTTCGTGTAATGAGCCTCCCATGTAATTTCATCTGCGTAGCAATGAATGCTGGCAATAGAGAGTATATTATTCATATGCTGGAGAAACAGTGTTGGGGATAATTTAGAGCCTTTCGGGACGCCAGCATTAATGTCATGCTATCGGAGCAACTACTATCAACGAAGGCTCTTATGTATCTGCCAGACAGCAAGCAAGCAATCAGTCATGATTGGTGTTATTTTTTACCCGTCTGCACGACAACAAAAACTGGGTAATATTTTTTTTTCTAAGGAAAACATTCGTATAATAATAACCACGTTTTAGTGTACACGCAAGTCGCTACAATATGCCATGTATATTACGTGTGAAATTAATATTATAACTTACAAAACATAAACGAACCGTTTAGTCTATACAGGGTGTTGTTTTGGTCGGTGACAAGCGACCCAGGAGCGGTAGTACAAAATATATATTCCCCAAAAATGGACTTAATTCCATTAAATACTGTAAATATGTTGAGACATACATTATTCAATTTGAAATAAAATTACCGTAAAGTATGGTTACTAGGAACGTGCACAGACTAGAGCTAGGCGCAAGCCACCATCGCCCCACCCCTTTACTCCCTCGTACTCCTGTTGACTATTATGTCTACACTTTAGCTTATTACATAATTTTCAATTTTTTTTTTAATTTTTATTATTAAATTATAATATATATTTTTTTAGCACCAGTATCATTTGTATTATCGCCCTGAGTCGCTCGTCGCTGACCAAAACAACGACCTGTATAAACGAGTATCTGATCTACAGAGTTAAATAAACGATTATTTCCATAAATTTTATGAAAAAGAGATGGATTGATTGTGTGAGAGATGATATTGGTAAGAAACGAGTGAATGTTGGTATAACGGATAAAAGAAGCGTACATATTGCGCCGATCCCAAATTATAGGGAACAGGACAGGCAAATGGTGATGGTGTCCTTGATGTTTCTTTTATACCCACTTCATTAACTTTAACTGACAATAATTCCTCAGTTTGCGATTTTTAAATCTTAAGCACGGTTATTATCTATAATTCGAGCTATAAAAATAACGTGAAAAAAAAAAACGAGCGAACATTAAAAAAACCGGTTTAAAACCGGTTAACCGGTTTTTTCATCTCATAACCGAAATAAAAACCGGTTTTCATTTTGCCACGGTTTTGCATTCCCTAATAGTAACCATACTTTGCGGTAATTTTATTTCAAATTGAATAAGGTATTTCTCATCATATTTACAGTATTTTATGGAATTAAGTCCATTTTTGGGGAATATATATTTTGTACTACCGCTCCTGGGTCGCTTGTCGCCGACCAAAACAACACCCTGTATAAATATGGTATACTTTTTACAAGAGAGCTGTGTGTTTTACTCAACCCTCAGACTTTGAAACTTACACTTAAGAATAGTAAAGATAATGTCTATTTAATCAACCGTAAAGTCAATACCGCGTATTCACTACGCAAAGGGTACGGGACTTGGGGACTACGGGACTACAGGACTGCGGGATTGAATTCCCACGACACGCAAATATTTACATGCTATACAACAAGTATTTGGTCTCGATCTACGCCATATTTGTTCGTGCTGGCAAAATGATGTATTTATTTTCAATACTTTAGCAAGAAGATATCGTGATGGATGAGTATTTAAATAGTTACAACAAAAATAAATCAGGAGAAGGATATAATGAAACTTGCAACCGCATATAACCTTATTTTAATATAGCATTCTAAGTTTTGATGAGTTAAGATGAGATAAGTTTCACTGATGGTGATTTTGATATATAAACCTAAATGTTCCTAAATGGTTATATTGTTTGTCGAAGTGCTTGTGGTGTAGCATGATTAGCCATTCTTAATCGATTGGAAAAGTTAAGCTACCACAGTCGTGGTCGGTACCTGGATGGGTGACCGCCTAGTGGTATTTCAAATCGAGCGTTTCCGTGCTTCGGAAGGCACGTAAAGCCGTTGGTCTCAGTTATCACTCAACTGTGATAGTCGTTAAGCTAGTTGCAGGCTTTCTAGGCGTCTTGAAAACTCCAACAATAGGTTGACCACTAGTCTACCTCCACCGATCCGCAGTGGGCATGCGTGGTGGAGTACCTGCCTATTTCCTTTCACTCTAACTTGTGAAAGGAGGCCTGTGCTCAGCAGTGGGATATTATAGGCTGATGATGATGATGATGATGATATTGTATTTTAGTTTTCATTTACCCACTGCTGAGTAAAAACTTCTTCTCATCTTGAGCTCACTCAACCACTTGGCCACCACTCTGACATTGGCTTGGTCTGTCTTTCGTCTCTCCGGTTTGAAATATACCCAGCCTACTTCGAGATCAATTAACTCTGATTCTGATTTTGCCTATATGATTGAAGATAACAGTATAAATAACGAGGAAAATAGCAAAGATTTTAGAATAACAGAGTTGTAGATTATCTGATCGAAATTATTAAATAAGTTTTCGCATGACATTTACATTTACGTTATAAATATCATAGTCCTTGACTATGTAAAAATATTATACCGTAACGTATTTATTATTATACTATTTTCTCAGAACTAGCGTTCTCAGGACAGCGTTAAATAAGCTTACACAAGTATAAAGCCGAGAAATAATGTAGGACTACCATACATTCTGGTCGAGTGGAATAAATCCTAGTTTCTTAGAAACTTTAGCCTTTACAAAAATCAGGTTGGTAACTCAATAATGAAACTTAAAAATATATTTTGCTATTTGTAAGGTCATGTATTTTTTTCAACATGGAAATTATATTACTTTTCAACTATTTCCTGTGTGTTTATACAACGACAATTATTGATATATAATCCACTAGCTGACCCGCGTGGTTTCACCCGCGTTCCCGGGATAAAAAGTAGCCTATGTCCTTCTCCATACCATAGGCTATATGCATGCCAAATTTCATCGCGATCGGTTCAGCGGTTTAAGCGGGAAAGCGTAACAGACAGACAGACAGAGTTACTTTCGCATTTATAATATTAGTTAGGATAAGTAACACAATAAGAATTCGTGAAATTTTAAACCCTGGCAAGAGAAAACACAGCAAAAACTATTATAGAATCAAGAACACGTCCTTTCATTTTTAATTTTATATCCTAAAACTGCTACAAATATTGTCGGACATACACATTACCTCATACAGTACCTATAGTGGAATGAAATAGGGTGACTAAAGTTAGGTGGACTCTCCCAGTTTTAACGTGGCAGGAGAGTTGGAAGCCACAAATTGCTCAGGGAACTTACCGTTGGTTGACTGACAGCAACTTCGTGTCGCAGTTTAAACGCCACTTAATGAATAGCTATTTTCTTAAGGTTATGTTGCTAAATGCCATGTTGTCTTCTAGTAAGATAGCATGAATCAGATCCAAAAAAGATATGTAGGTAATTGAATTCACTACAGATGCTAAAGGTGGGTCTATGCTACGCGAGTCGAGCATGAGCCAAGCCGAGCCGCTTTGCGCGTCGTCGATTGCGATGTGTCATAAAGTAGTAAGTCCCTGTCCAGAAGGGGCAAAATCGCGGCGAATCACTCGCGTGAATGCATTACGCGCGTACGGTGAGATACTGGGAGCCACTCAATTGCGTCTACAAGCATCGCGCGAGTAAAAATACGCGCTTAATTAAAATTCGCGCGAAGCTTGTGGACACAATATATCAGCTACATACAGCAGAAGACATAAATACATGGGCAAATTGTACGAAATATTTATACAGGGTGTTGTTTTGGTCGGCGACATGCGACCCAGGAGCGTTAGTACAAAATATATATTCCCCAAAAATGGACTTAATTCCATTAAATACTGTAAATATGTTGAGAAGTACCTTATTCAATTTGAAATAAAATTACCGCAAAGTATGGTTACTAGGCACGTGCACAGACTAGAGCTAGGCGCAAGCCGCCATCGCCCCACCCGTTTACTCCCTCGTACTCCCGTTGAGTATTATGTCTACACTTTAGCTTATTACATGATTTTCAAAATTTTATTTTTTTAATTTTTATTATTAAAAAAATATTAAGTATTTTTTTATATCTTTTTTAGCACCAGTATCATTTGTATTATCGGCCCTGAGTCGCTCGTCGCTGACCAAAACAACGACCTGTATACTCTGAGCTATAGGCGTTGAAAGCATCTTTCCCATCACTTTATCAAAGGTATACCTATTGTAGGCATGCCTGAACAAGGGTCAAATTAATATAATAGCAATTTCAAGGTGGTAGGGTACTTTGTAGTTCCTACCTGTCTGCTACCACCCTCAAGTTGAAACTCTGTCGCCAAGCACCTATGGGTGTTCCGACAGCTGCACTTGAGAGCCAGTTCCTTCTAGGCTGTGTGAGTGACAGCGGTCAAACACAGTAAAAAAAAAACACCCTATTATTTAAATTAAGTTGAAAGAAAGAGTAAAATGTGTACATCAAATAATTACTATTTGATGTACACATTCCATACATAAAATAACTACAAACAAAACACTGTAAAGCTTTTAAAACTGTTTCAGTAACTTCGTTAAATTAAACTTTTCTCTATACACATGAGATTAGAAGACAAATTAGGCTTTGATGAAAGTTTAAGGGCTTCTGGACGTGTGTACGTAGTTTACACAGATAATCAAATTAAAAAGCGTTAAGCAAAGGATCGAAAAGGTTTCATCTGCAATCCTTTGTCTTGTTTTTCTGTACGTTGATGGCGATATGATTATGTTAGTCACATAAGCATATCGTCGTATCATCATGTAGTCTCTTCCAGTTTGAAGAGATGATAAGATAGTTTATATATTATAATGATTCAAATCAAACATATATCGGTATATTATAAAAAAATATCAGAATATTTCAAATCGAAATATCACGTGATATTTAACAATCTCTTATGTCAAACCCATACAAAGGTCGATCGTTTAGTAATGATGACGATTGTAATTAACCATCTTGTCTAGGGTGGCAGCACTGATTAGTATTGAGCGATCAACGCAGAGCGTAAACAACTGCTCTTAGTACCATAAAATTTGGAGGGTATAGGAGTGTATACAGGTCGTTGTTTTGGTCAGCGACGAGCGACTCAGGGTCGATAATACAAATGATACTGGTGCTAAAAAAGATATAAAAAAATACTTTATTATTTTTAATAATAAAAATAAAAAAATAAAATTTTTGAAAATTATGTAATAAGCTAAAGTGTAGATATAATACTCAACGGGAGTAAGAGGGAGTAAAGGGGTGGGGCGATGGCGGCTTGCGCCTAGCTCTAATCTGTGCACGTGCCTAGTAACCATACTTTGCGGTAATTTTATTTCAAATTGAATAAGGTATATCTCAACATATTTACAGTATTTAATGGAATTAAGTCCATTTTTGGGGAATATATATTTTGTACTACCGCTCCTGGGTCGCTTGTCGCCGACCAAAACAACACCCTGTATAGAAATATTGAGTGGACACTTTACTCTATGGTGGAAAGTTAGTATAGGTGCCAATAACAAGACCATGCACACCTTATACGTAAAATCCTGAGAGACCGTTCTTGACTAAAATAAATCCTAGTTAAAATATAACAAAAATATTTGTTTAACATGTCATTAACCTTTGCATAATTACAGTACATTTCAGAGTTGTGTAAACAGTCTACGAGTCTGTAATCAAAGAGAGAGGCAAATATGAACTTGCGAACTGACATGCGGGTGTAATTAATTAATTAATTAACTATTGTCCATGTAAATGTTATGTAGATGTCGCTGCCATGTTGTACCACTCGCCATTTTAAAACACGCCTAGATAGATTAATTAATAGTTTTTTTTTATTGGGGCTCATTCGATTCGCTCACTCGAAATGTCACGACAATAATTTTTTGAGTTGGATATTTACAAGTTACGGTAAGAATTGTATGTGTTAACCAAAATATGGGTAAACATAAGCATGGCTGATTTTGTGAAATGGCAGTGATATTGTCTTTTATTTATTTTGTTTATTTAATTTTCAGGCATGAGTGGTACAAAGGGTTTAGCTAAAGTATTAGTGGATTGAAATTGTTTCTGAATTTTGTGTTTTAATTAATATATTCTGTATTTAACAGATAACAATTAACCCTTCTGTTGGACCTTTATTTATATATTTCTAGAATATTATTTACTAGATTTCTACTGAAAATTGTTTATCGTTTATATAATATTAGCTGTTCCCGCGGATTGACCCGCGTTACTGAGATAAAAAGTAGCCGATATTCCTCTCCATACCATGGGCTGTCTACGTGACAAATTTCATGGCAATCGGTTCAGAGGTTTAGGGGTGAATGAGTAACTTTCGCATAGTATGGACTAGCTTTTCGGCCGTGGATTGCATATACATTCTATATATTATTTTCATGTCAACCAATTTCAGGAAGTCAGCTTATGTATTAGCTTAGTTTTGAAGCCCTTTTTTAATCCAATTCAATTCAAAATCATTTATTTATTCAAATAGACCTTCGCAGGCACTTATGAAAAGTCTGACTCTAATACCGGCTCGGAAGGTTGCATTTGCTGAGAAGCACCAGCAATAAACTGAGCAATTACTCTTTTCAAAACAAGCTTAGATTCATCCTAATCCTAACTAATATTATAAATTGTGAAAGTGAGTTCGTTTGTTTGTTACGTCTTCATGCCTCTACTACTCAACGGATCATCATGAAATTTGGCATACACACAGCCTATGGTATGGAGAAGAACATAGGCTAGTTTTTATACATTCTAATCGCACTGAAAACAATCGAGTGCCGGTTACTTTCACATAGAGCCTACATAAAAATTCAAAATCGTACATACAGAAAAAACAAGTTTCACCATATATAGTTTGCTATCCCCTAAAACCCCCACAAAAGGTAAGAATGTAAAAATAAATACATGTAACATATACCAACTTACCTAGTATATGTATAATCATCTCCGCTTAACAAAAGGCGGGATCAAGCGCAAGCTCATCAAATATAATTAAAAAAAAACAATATTACAAGTAAAGCCAACAACAATAATGCAAAGCTTCCTTAGGCTTCACTTAGGAGGCATGTCCTGGTGCCTTGATCAGTAATCCACGGTACGACACCAATTTCAGCGATCATTCGCTATGCAAGACGATGTGCCACTTGAGTGACGAACTAAGCTTTACTTGAAGTGGCATTTTTTTACGATACCTTATGACCTAAAATGTCACGTTACTGTAATAGGTGCGTTTCAAATACTTAAAAATCCCTTATCCGATACAATCGAAGTGTCAATTTATACTTAATTACGACTTAAATATAGTGGCGTTTGCATATTTGATTTAACAACCATGTTCTTCCAGACTTTGACTGATTTTGATACATAATTCGACTTCAAAAAAAGGAGATTATCAATTCGACACGTATGTATGTAATATTATTGGAACTGCAATTTATTCATATATGATGATCTATTAGGCCTTCCAAACAAATATACAAAATTTCATAGGTATGTATGTATGTTTGTCCACGCATATCTCCGAAGATATTAATGGGATTGTAACCATTCTTTTTTATTGGTTTACATTTACTTAAATTTAGGGAACAGTGCAAGTTTCATCGAAATCGGTTCAGTAGTTTTCAAGATATGGACAAATATGTGTTACGACCTTGCTTATTGATACGACGTACGGGTGTGGTATCAAAAGAAAAACATCTCAAAACCTTGGTCAAATTCTAGTGCATTTAAGAAAAACTAAAAATGATGAAAAAAGTATGTCATACTTTGTTCGATTGTGATGTGGTAATGTTTTATTGATCTATCAAACAATGTCGATGTAAATAAAAAGAAAATGGAAAGAGTCTATCCGAAAGGCGTAAAGATTACATCACGTATAGCCTATAGCAAAAGATTCAGCTCAAAATAAATTACTCAATGAATTCATAAAAATTTTAGTTCCATAATTGAGTTATTATGACTACGAATAGAGAAGCTATCATAAGCAAAGTTTACTTCTACTAAAGTTATCTTTAGCACTGAAACAATAATTAGTCGTCTAAGCAGACAGGTAGAAACACGTAGTGCTATCATAACGCTTTTAGGAGTATTTTTCTCGCAAACACCGTGATTTTCACGGCGCTTACGCGTTTCGTTCATCGTTCTACAACGACAAGTGTGGCCGGATGGCCTTACTTGAACGGAACATAGTTGTGATGTGTGGCGTTTTCTCTATACGTAGTTATAATAGCTCAATGGGTTCCATTCGTTTATTGAATTGTACTAATAACCAACATGTCACCGCACTACGAGGGTCATTATTTTTTTTACGTTATTTTCTAATCTTAATATATAAAATTCTTTTGCACGTGTGTATGTCACTGAACTCCTCCTAAACGGCTGAACCGATTTGAATGTTTTTTTTTTGTATGCATTTGGGTGGCGCCCTGGATGGTTTAGATTCACACTTACACGTGTGACATACACACGTACAGTTAATTTTTTTTGTATGCGTTTGGGTGACGCCCTGGATGGTTTAAATAGGGTAGGGTAGGGTAGCACCTCAGGTAAGGGTAGCACCACGCAAACGAAGTCGCGCCGGGCAGCTAGTATTATTATAAAAACCTGTGCCGTGTAGTTTGTTATCATCCAAAGATGCCGTACACTTTATATGGAGAGCAATGTAATGTAATGCAATGTAATAAGAGAACGTTTAACGGAAAGTATACCCTTTCCGTTAAACGTTCTCTTATTCTTCTTAAGAAGAAGAATTCTTAAGATCGTTGCCACATCCAGTGGCTATATAGTAATCACAGTAGCCGCAAGATTGGTTGATTTAATATGCAACCGAGGTGTCCAAGAGGTTCAACGTTTTAAATTGAGTTACACCACTGAATACCAACTCAGCTTTAATTACATTGCTCTTACTGTATTATAGAAAAGAAATCGCTTGAATGCACTTGGAGTTCTTGGTTTAATCCGAAGTTATTTCTATATTGTGATTATTCTGCGAAATGATCGCTAAATTTTTGGGCATTATTGTTATTTTTTTAAAAATGTGTTTTTTAATTACTATAGTATGACAGTTTTTTTGTGTGCAAAGGATCAAACTTAAAAAGAGTATTCTTTCAGAAAAGAATTGAGCACATAAAACGTCCAAATGAGGCACGACGTTTCTGTGTATATAAGTTTTAAAGTACTCTTAAAATATTAAATAAAAAAAAAAAACAGGTAACATTTCTTTATTTTAAATCTCACTCTACGAAACTAGATACTACATAAAAATTAAATTACTCCGTCCAATTCACAGTAGAAGCGCACCGTAGCAATAAATCTAGTAGCCACGTAGCGCTCGTAGCCTGTAGCTCGTAGCACTTGTTCTACTACGACGCAATGTCCCAAATAACTATTTTACTTTGTATCTCAACATTTTCATTCAAGCGTGAACTAAATAAGCCACTTAGTTGAAGATATAAAAAAACCCATTAGCTCTCAGACTAATAATAACTTTTAAGTACATTACGTGCGGCGTGCTGAAACTACATTATCTGGGTATAGTTGAGGACAAATAGCGTTAGTAATTATAGTTAGTTAGATTAAGGCTCGTTACTTTCATTCATGATATAATATAATACATTTAAAATAATTATTTCGATGACCATTCCAATTTTCGATAAAACCAAATCATTTTTATTTAACAAACCCATAAACAGACCATGTGGGAATTCGGTCACAACAGCCCATCGCCAAGTTTACGTATAAAGCGCAGTGTACACGGGCGATCAATAATTCAGCCGTACGATGTGTACTACGCCTTACTCTGCCGCGTCTAATCCGTATTTATTTCCCCAAAACAGCGGAACAGCTGGCTTCAGTTTGCGTCCCGGAATTTATGTCCGTACTCCTTGGGTCCCTGGGAACACACGTACAAGGTTACCATTCGCAAAACCACTCGAATTCTACATTAAGAAGAGTAAGAGACTATTTTTAAATAGAATATTTAAAAATGATTATATATAAAAATAACTGATTTAAAATATTCTCTACTTCAACAAACTTAATTTATTATTCTTTTTGTATGGATCAGTAATGTAATTTATAAAGAGATTATAAAAGCCAAAATAGGAATCAATTTTCATAAGAGCAAGTATGAAATTACTTTTTCTTTTAACTACCATTCTTCATCATCATCAGCAGCCCATAATGTCCAACTGCTGAGCACAGGGCTCATAAGTGAGGGTGCGAGGGAATGGGCAGATACCACGGGTGCCCACTGCGGATCGGTAGAGGAAGGCTAGTTCAACCTACTGTTGGATTTTTCAAGCAACCTAGTAGGCCTCAAACTAGCTTAACGATTGTCACAATTAAGTGATAACCGGGACCAACGGCTCTACGCGCCTTCCGAAGCACGGAAACGCTCGATTTGAAATACCACTAGGCGGTCCATCCAGGTACCAGCCACGACAGTGGTAGCGTAACTTTTCTGATTTATAATTATACAAAACCTCGAGCGAGCTCTTTTATCCATTGTTATAATAAGAAAAACAACACCTCTCGAGACAACACATAAAAACGAACTATCTAAAAATAAACTATATTTATAAGTCACTCAAAACTTTCGACAGGGAAACTCGAGTGAGACAATAATACGGCCCCGCATCTACTCGTAGGCTCGTTGAGTGCCGTCCTGTGTTTTGCTTATATTGTAACTGTCAAGTCATCTGCGGCGACACGACTGAGCTGATGCTCGGAGCTGTACATTATACAACTTGCGTAAACTTCCAGATTAGCCCTCAACCTTGTGACGGATAAGGGAAATTAATTGTAGCCCTGAGTAGTAAGTAGGTGTCTTTGTATTTTGGATAGTCTGTGCCGCACATAGTCTCTAAATATTATAAAACAAAGTCGCTTCGTATTTCGGTTCGACTGTTTGTTACCGTTTGTTCCTTAAAACTACGCTATGTATTTTGATGTGATCTTAATCATAGTTTAAAAAAACCCCAAAAGATTTAGGTATTAAAATACATATAGAAGAGGATTGGAATGAGCTCCCTGCCGTGGTTTTCTCAATGGAGTACAGCATGGGGTTCTTCAAAAAGGGTGTGATGAGATTTCTTCAGGGTCGGCAACGCACGAGTGATACCCCTGGTGTTGCAGGCGTCCATGGGCTACGTTAAATTCTTGCCATCAGGCGGGCCGTATGCTTGTTTGCCACCTTAGTGTTATAAAAAAAAGATTTTAGGGCGCTTACATATCTTATACTAACTGAACCATAAGATATCATTAAATAAATTTCTACACAATTTTAGGTCTGATAAAACCTACACAAAAGTAGACGGTAACAGTTTTTGAATTTCAATCACTCGTAACAAATAATTACAACGCAACAAAAATATAAAATCTTCCCTGGTGAAGCTAGGGCGGGTTGCTAGTGATCTGTAAACCGCTTATTCATTGTATAAGTTGGTATAATAAATATAATACGTAACTACTAAGTAGTACAGACATTAATATTCGATTATCCAGATATTTCTGATGAGTCTAACCCTCTTAGGATTTATATTATAATAGGACCAGATGAGCTTTGTGGATCTAATCAAGCTTTGTCGGAGTTTTCATTTGGCAATGTAATATTGTTTTTTCATTAGCTATGAAGTAAAATGCCTTCAAAATATAGTAACTGCTCTGAATTAGTGTCCCATTTAAATGATGAAATAACACAAAGTTTGCAATGCGGCGAAAGTTTGAATAACACGGAGGTCTCGGAGGGGCTCCACCACTACGCAAAAAGGTATAAGTAAAAAAATCCAATTATTGGTTAACCTAATTTTGATATTATTTATTAGATAAATGTATAATAGAAAAGTTAAGAAATCAAATTATTTTAATAATGTTGAAACTAAAGCAGTTTGAGATGCAGTAAGCTTGGTCCTTATTTACCTGTTCAGCACACGGTAAGGATGTTAGGATTAAATTCATGCGACATCCAGAATTTGGGACACAGTTAACCAAGGAGTGTAAAACGGAATTCATGCATGTCTTAAAACAGACTTACCGTGCTCGTGAAACTGACATACATAGTTTAGACAAAAATCTGTTTTTCATAAACTTAGAAGCAGTAATAGATACTTATATATTCTTTTATTTATTCATCTTTCTATACCTTTAGGCATATACCTGTTACTAAAATAAAAACAAAAGCTCGTTTTATTATTTTTTACAGTTATTCCATTTCTCTGAGTGCCCACCTAATAATTCAATTGATAATGGATCGTCCCGCATTCCCCACCCGCGGGCTATCGAGGAAGACAACATTCTCATTTAAATAGTTTCCACGGGTCGCAGATAGGGCTGGCTGCAGGTCAATAAATCACGAGATCGCGCCTCGGCCCGTCCGCCATTTAAAAAGTTAAGCTGAGATGTTCAGCTTTTATTCGTTTTATAAACTCTCGTATTTGAGAGGGGTACATGTCTTGGTTAGGGTTTTAGGCTGTTAAAGATTTTATGGAGTGCTATCAAAGTTTTTGATTTCCTTACGAGTCTGGAACATGATGAACGCATTGTAGTTGAAAAATATTTGTTTCTCTTTTCTTGTTTAAATTTATTAGTGTTCTAAGATTGAAAAAATATATTTACATTTGATGTCAGAGAGATGCAACAATCTGTATTATTTTATAATTTACCTACTCTAAATAAACATCTAGGTATTGAGTAGACAATAAAGCATATCATTTGTATTTTTTACAAGCTTTTTATAAACTTGCAATGTATGTATATGTTCGGGTCAAATCTTGCAAGTCAAATTTCACCCACTTCCAGTGGTCGGATTGACTTGATATTTGGTATACATTAGTATATTGGAAGGTAATATAAGAACAGTCAAAAAAAGTAAAGTCAACAAAAAAGCTTGTATTAAAAATGAAATTTTAACAGACACTTATTTCAAACAAATTACAACGATGTTTTAACGATGAGACGAAAAACTTTAGGGGAAAAGAAAGGAATCAATCTATATATATAAAATTCAAAGTCCTGACTGACTGACTGACTGATTGACTGATATATCAACGCACAGCCTAAACCACTGGTCCTAGAGACATGAAATTTAGAGGGTATATTCTTTGTGAAGAGTAGGTATCCACTAAGAAAGGGTTTTTTGAAATTCCACCCCTAAGGGGGTAAAATAGGGGATGAAAGTTTGTATGAAAGTCCGTCAGTTTCGAAGTTAAGATCGTCAAATTTTGTGTTTAGGCTGAAGATTGAAAATTAATTTATACGTGTCTCTGCGTTTTTAATAATTCCACCCTCGAAGCGGGATGAAGTTGGGTTTCGGGTTTCTTTTGTTTTATTGTTGTAGAAAAATATGTCATTTGTTTCCTGTAGGCCACGCGGGCGAAGCCGCGAGCAGACGCTAGTGTATGTATAAAATATAGGTGCTTGGATATAAAGAGAATAAAACTAGCTAAAACAGTTTAAGTAGAAAAAGCGATCTACGTTTCAGTCTGCGTTTCATTCTGATCACGTAACACGTATTTGCACATTTCTTTGTAGTGCTGCGGAGTAAGCTTTAATCTTAAGCTTAATGCATTATGTAGATAAATATACCACACGTGGCATAAGTTGTTCATTTAGGAATTAAATGCCGGCCGAATGCGAGTTGGACTAGCATACGAAGAGTTCCGTAAAGACGTTTCTTGTATGGGCTTTAATTTTATAATTTTTTTGTTATTTGTTATTATAGCGGCAATAGAAATAGGTACCTACGTATTCTATGAAAATTTCAACTGTCTACCTATTGCGGTTCATGAGATACAGCCTTCTGACAGACAAACGGACGGACGGACGGATGAACAGCGGGTATTTAGTAATAGGGTACCATTTGGGTACGGAACCCTAAAAGCAAATAATTGATGAAATGAAAAAAAAAAATAGAAGTGAATTATCAAAGTATAAGTACCAGTTTGATAAAATAATAACAAAAAAAATAAACTCAAATCAAAATCACCAAATTATTTGTAACGTGCTAGTAAAAAAGTTATACGGATTTTTTTATCGTGGATAAGTGGTTTCTAATTAAGTATTAACTTTAATGGGTTCGAATTTAATGGGAGAGATGTTAGAGTACTAAATTATTTATGGCAGGTTAATGCAGGCAAATTGATATTTTATAGACCATTTTAATAGCATACTCTAGATTGGGTGCGGGAAAATATTTCTTCCACTTTTCCATTTGAGTATTTTCTAAAGCTTTATTGGCATTTTGTCAAAGGATACTAAAAACGTGATTGGGTGGACGGGCACGATGAAACAAATGCGTACCTTATTTCGTTTTTAAAAATTCTTTCTTTGTATAATGTGGATTTTTATGTGAATAATCAGCTAAAAGACTATCATATTTATGCTAATATTAATATTTATGTTTTTGCTATAAACCCGACATTTAAGCTCAAGGATATGTTTTAAAATATGAATATGTCTGCCTTTGTTTAGCGGTGTCATAAAGACTGCATTCCGAATTACCGCTGTAATCGCTGTAATCGATTTGTTGAATAATGACAGTTAACGATGTCCCGTGTAACGTCATCGATGACGTCATGACATGCGCCATCTTGCGCTCACACCGACCATGCCCTAAACTGATATCACCGTGAGCGCTGTCAAAAGTGACGCCAAAAATCTAATAAGATTGTTGGTTTTCTATTTGGCAAAGATACTTTTTATGATATTATGGGAGAAAAATAATAAAAAAGCAGATATTCCTTTTTGCCAGTCAACTTATAAAATATATAAGGAGTCCTAGCGCATTAATAATTCAGATTTTAATTAAGTTCTCAAATGTTCTGTTTTGAATACTGTGAGCGCGATAACGGGCGTTCCGAATTGTTGATAGTTCTCAGCTGTCATAAGCGTGATATCTAATTCGGTACGCAAATTATTGCTGTGATCGCTGTGATCGATATTATCCATTTCGGAATGTACCCAAAGTTACTCTCATCCTGCTATCCTACTAATTAAACGTTAAAGTTTATTTGTATACTTATCAATTACGTCGTTTTGGTTGTATGGATGTGGGCTACTTTTGATTAATTAATAGATTATAACAATGGAATAAAATCAAGAATACTTTTAATAATAAAACTTTAGGTGCACCGGGAAAGGGGAAACTGATAATTGGATTAGCAGCTAATGTCGAAATCGTGAATTTAATAAATGATTTCTTCTTCATATCGAAAGGCAATAATTAGACTCTTCAATATTGCAAGTTCAATATCTTCCATCCTTTTCTTTCTAGTGCAATTAGTGCAGGGATCTGTTTCGAACGTATCTGCTTTTATACTTCAAACATTTCAGGCCATTGCAGTCGCGGTTAAAACTCGTGGTGCTATCGATTCCACACATCACTGCTGAGTGTTACTTATTGAGGTGTTTCTTTCTTTATCCACGTAATGGAACTGTCTATATCGCTGTGAAATAGAAATAGTGGAGATATTTATTTTAGATATTTACTATAATTTATAGATACGATAACCAATTTTATTCCCATTTGAAATCTGTCATAAGTAGCAATTTGATTAAAAATGTTGGGTCATAGTAATATCTTTATTTACAACAAATATGTACAAAATACAATCTATATATAGAAAATTTCCTCAAGCCTGCCGCTGCTTCCGATTAACGGCAGGGTTCCCAGAAGGCTGGCAGCGTTTCCTCTTTGGATAGCCAAGTTGACGCGTTGGCGGAAAAAGCTCCCCGCCCGCTGGTCTCCGGAGGTCTCGATCAATTTTGATGCCAAGGTGCGAGCAAAACGGCGAGTTCCGGACCCCCACGGTCCCATGGTCTCGACCGCAAAAGGCACAAAAATATAGTTGGGTCCAATCGATAAAAATGTTTGAATAATAAATGGGTGAAAGTGTGTTGTTCATGTTCACTAACACAACAACGTCACATAGTGTAGCGCACCCACAAAATGATTAGCCAGATCGTTTCTCGCGTCGCGTAACATTGTATTAAACTTGCACAAACTCGTTTCGCGCAATAAAAAACTTTGCGCGTAAAACAAAAACTTCCCGCAAACAGCAAAAAGTTAAACTCGTCCGGCGGTAAATCTGGAGATTTCATTGTTTTCGTGCCTTTGGGTGCACTAAGAAATTTTGTCATCGGGGAAAAGCTTTGACAGTGAGAACAAAGCATGCACGAGGCCTTACGAGAATTATTATGTCTGAATTCTGAACTGAATTTAGAATAATAACTGAAAAAATATATCTTAGCAACCTATCCTTCGTGATACGTATCTACAGATATTAATTATGCTAGATCTCTAAAAAGCCGATGCAGCTGCTCAGTGGCAGTGACGTCGGATACCCGAAGGCCCCGGGTTCGAATCCTACAATGAGCTTGAGCTCTCGGTGAAGGAAACAGTGAAGAAACCATAGCACGTTGGTAGGGTGCTTTATTTATCTAGCTGGCTACCACCCTCAAATTGAAAATCTCTCGCCAATGACCTATCGGTGTGTTTTGACAGGTGCACGCTGAGCCAGTTCCTTCTAGGCTTTGTGGGCTTTTATTGTGTATAGGCCCCAGTTAAAAAAAAAAACTTATTTCATTTATTATTTTATAACATTCTATGGGGACATATTTTACTAACTAATATTCATTTTATACCATTTTGGTTTTGCAAATAAAACTACATCTAGAATGTCCCCGCCGCAACATATGAGCACTAAATTGTATACGTTATACAGCGAAAGATCTCATTACGTCTTATATTTTATGTAATATATAGACCACAGGCTTGCTCGAGTGTATGGAAACTATTGCGTAGAGCGGCAGACCTTAGAGAATTTAAACTGCGGTTTAGATCTAAGTTTACATTGTGTACAAACATTTGAGTAAATCTTATTTCATTCATATTATATTGATGTGGGGAAGAATAGAAGAATTAGTTTATAAACCGAACCGATACACTTCAAAAAGATTTTATTCTAAAAATACAGCAATTTCAATAATTGAGCTAGTATTACTACGTATAGAGAAGACGCCACACATAACAACTATGTTCCGTTCAAGTGAGGCCATCCGGTCACAATTTATGTTGTAGAACGATTAACGAAACGCGTAAGCGCCGTGAAAATCACGGTGTTTGCGAGCAAAATACTCCTAAAAGCTTTCTGATAGCGCCAAGTGTTTCTACTGTCTGCTTAGACGACTACTTATTGTTTTTCAACGCCAAAGAGAACTTTAGTTGACTCTAAAAAATGGGACTTTGCTTATGATAGCTTCTCTATAGTAATAATAGCTCAATGATTTCAATATAAAGTATCTGATGATTAGTACGAAAAAGATTATTTGTACAAAGGTCCTAGTTCTGGGCCAAAATAAGCCGATATTATAACTATAGGGATTGTAAGTAAACTGATATTATTACAAGTTGAAATGTTGTTGCTTATTAGCTGAAGTTTTTGAATACAAGTTAGTTAAAATAACTAAACAAAATATGTTTTGTTATTACAAGAATCTTTACCGAAAGCAGCTCAAATATATTAACAGAGATATTATCATCGGCAAAGAATTTGTAAGCGAACAAAAAGTTATTTAATTAATGTTAAATTATTCTAAAACAAGATCCAATCCTATTAAGGCCCGGTATCAGAAATCTTGTAACTTTTCGCCTTTAAACTTACAAAAGAAAAACGCTCTCTGAAATTTCGTCCGAAAATAAGCTCCCGAGGACTCGTTGCGATTTCCATAAAACTTGTTTAAATGGTAATATTAGAAGATGTCACCCACCGCAATCGTCCCCCTTGAGGATCTAAACCGAATCTATCCCAACAAAGATGTCTACGTTAAATAACGTCTATACAATCCAATTTTTCACTGCAACTTTTTCTACTTTGAAGTTGGCAAAGTTTTTACGCTGTGACAGAGCCGGGTGGATGACGTTTCAATTTTTACGAGTCAGGATTTTTCTATTTCAAGGTGTTCGGTTTCGTGATATATATCAGGTTTGATAGCTTGCTGTTATAGATTATTGTGGACAAAGCTTCTTTGTGATTTTCCTGTTGCATTGGTTTGCATTTTATTTGGCAATAAGTTATAAACGAACTTTCCGAAACAGGCTTAAAAATCACGTACGTAATGTCGTATGTGTGTTGTATATCGGTATCTGGTCCCCACGGTAAGAGCTCTGTTTAGCTTGAGAGCCTTGTATGTCGGAATTTTCGGAATACCAAAGTACCTACATGAAATTATGGAGACGAGGGAATAAAAAAATGAACAAATTATTTATTTATATTCACAGCATTCTTCTCGAAACAACGCAATATTTCGAAATAAATGTCACCTACATTTTTTACAAGTGTTTTTCGTATATAAAATAGATAATAATTAAGCGGATAATATCCCGGGGGTGCAATAAGTTATAAGCTCAAATCGTGACCGGGGTGTAAGATTCCTTAGTTGATAGGTATGAACGTGACTGTAATCCTACAGTATTTTTATTTTACAGAAATAATCGCTTTGCAACCATTTCCGTTGTATTGTTGGAAGTAAGGCGTGATTTTTTGTGGTCAATTGAAAACTGTGATTGATGTGAAGGAGTCTACAAAGCGGGGTATGCTGCGCTATATTTTTTTTTTACTTGGAACTTGTGTAGATCAGTACGTGGATTACGTAACTTTATTTCAATGAAATTCAGATTGAAATAACCTCTGAATCGGTAGAAATATTACAAAATCGGAAATGGTTCCATTTCTAATGAACCACGGTTTGTATTTGCAGTTATCAGAACGTGAAAAAGTTATCAGAAAACCGCTATATTGAACCGATTTAAATTCGAAAATGATTGAAATTAAAAACGTAATCGCCCCACTGATGGTGTGTCCATCCTACGCGAAGCGAATACGATTCATTCGTTGTTCACGTAGCGTGGACGGACTTGCGAGCCTCGAACGAGCAATCGTCTCGCGCTCGACTGCGCTCCGTCCGAACGAATTCTGTTCGTTCGTGGCTCGGCTCGTGCTCGGTTCGCGTACCATAGACGCACCATGAGAGTTAGGAAACAAATGAAGCTATGATAGCTCTCTGTAGTTTTAATTCAGGCAATCCGATTTTAAATTTTCACTTGAATCAATACCTTAGTCTCATTTGTCACTGAACGCAGCTGTTCTCGAACCGAATTATTTTATATTTTCTGCCATGAGCAGTATTATATTTATTTATAATAAAATTACGATATAAAAATGAAGAAATAGCGACAAATAGCCTGATTTTAAAAGCTTAGCATAAAACTAATAATATTTATCTTTGTCTATAAAATATCATTAAACAAATCTCTGTACACAAAAGCTTTCAAATGACTAATCAGACGCAAATTCTCATGATGGTTGGAACAAACAAAGCAATTCGTTCGGTGAATTACCGATTTCACTTAGAAGCGCCTTCAGCATAGCAAGACTCAAAGAAATTTAATTAGCGTTCATTGAGATAATTCACTGCTTCCACAATAGGCCGACGTAAAGACAACTTTCCCTAAGTACTCGTTACACACGGGTTTATTGAATGGCAAATAAGTTTGCCATTCAATAAATAATTATATTTTACATTAGTACCCAACTGATATGGCTTACTGATGTACCTGCACAGAAGATACATTTTCAAAGCGCGGGAAACGCTATTGGTCGGCAGCTGCCGCCATGTTAGCGCGCGCCGTGCGTAGGGGCGTGACTTGCGAGTGAGACGGAACTAACAGCTGCAGTGTATTATGAACTTTATAGAAGTGATAAGTTTTAAGCATTCTTTCGTTAATCTTCGGGCCATACTTTTTTTTCTGTGCGAACAAACATTCACGACGCGCCTTATAAGTTGGGTACTACTGTTTCCAATAAAATAATGTATGACTGATCTTTTCTGTAATATTATGATTAAATTAAACATGTAAATAAGTTAACAAGATGATATCGGTAAGAAAGGAGTGAATGCTGGTTTGACAGATAGAAGAGGCGAATGGAAGAAGTGTACATATTGCGCCGACCCCACATGATTGGGAAGAGGGCAGGCAGATGATGATGATGATGATGATTAAGTTTAACATGTTTGCATCGGATTGTGTGTGTGTGTGTGTGTTGGAGGTGCAGTTGGCGTGGTTGGTTAAGATTACACCTATCTACGCGGCAGGTAGCGGGTTCGATTCCCACCCAGGACATGCATTTGTACATGTCTGCATGTCCTGAGTCTGGGTGTAATTATGTATGTTAATGTATTTTCAAACATTAGTATATCTGAAGTTATCTGGTTACCATAGTACAAGCTCTGCTTAGTTTGGGATCAGATAGGTGACGAATGTTCCAGGATATTTATATCTTTGAATGCTTTAATTAAACCAAACTCAAATTAGTTCGTATTTATCAAGGTATTGTCAGCAACATAAAGTTGCTGAATAGATCTAAATTATTTATACATAAAAAATAAATGTCTGTTATAGGGAAAGACAAAGTAGACAAAAAACCGGCCAAGTGCGAGTGTCGGACTTGCAAACGGAGGGTTCTGTACAATATTAACTAACTCATTGTGCTATGAAAACAAAATACCAAAAAAAAGACGTTTGTTTGTTGTTGTGTGTTTAATTTTTAATATTATTTTATTTTTATTTGTTATAGCGGCAATGGAAATACATATTCTGTGAAAATTTCAGCTGTCTACCTATTACCGTTCATGAGATACAGCCTGGTGACAGACGGACAGACAGACAGACGGACGGACAGCGGAGTCAGTCCCGTTTTACCCTTTGGGTACGGAACTCTAAAAATGAGACCTAGGAATTGCTTACCCTCAAATCAGTAAAACGAATAACCGAAGCAAAAATACTACAAACAAGTTGACAAATATTTCAATAGCTCCTCAAACAGCACGTCAGTATAACACATACTTCTAAACAAGAGATCTTGATCCAATTATCTAACTGTAAGAACAGATAAGTAACAAAGCGGAGCTGGAGAGACGAAACACTCGGTACACTGTTCGCGTATCAATTATTCAATGGCTATTTATTATCGCCTAAGTGACTGCTACTAGGACAAATATAGTGTGTTTCCTTGTTCTTTTATTCATCATGCTGTCCCTTTTTTGGATGGTAGTTACAGGGAGAACATTAGAAAAGGCTGTAAGTGGCGGGGAAGAAAGCTGCCCAAGTGATGACCTAACGGGAGTCCAATCTAGGGGTAACATAAAAAAAAAAAAAAAACTATCAAGTTAGGTTTTGTTATATAAATTCTCCAAGTATTTTTTATACGAATAAAAAATGCTTGGAGAATTTATATTTGTAACAACAAAGTTGAGAATTAATTAACAAAAATATACATAATTTAATCAGTAACCTTAGCACGAACCACTTTCGTATCGCCTTCGTAGCGTCATCGTATCGAGTAGATGTCATTTTTGACAGAAGTTCTATCGTCTACTCGAAACCTAGCTTGCGAGCTACGTTAAATTCGTCTAGAAATTTTGAAACATACATTTTTGATTTTATTGGTACACAATATTAAAATATTTATTTCCAATAACATAAACTAAATGAAATAATCAGCTTATCTTATATTATTAGCTAACGATATAAGGTATTACATCATCATTCCCATGTAAATGTTTTCTTTTTCACCATTGAAATGTGATGAATGTGGAAATATTTTTGAACGTACAGCAAAGAGTTCACGTGTTTAAAGGTTTGAATTTAGAACATAACAGACGAAGAGGATGAGTCTTGTGACTCCGTTAGAAATAAACTCGACGATTTTCATTTCTAGATTTGTGTTTTAGCAGTTTTAGGGGATTTCATATAAAGATTGGCTCAACTTGAACTATTGACATCCCCTAACATTTATACACATATTATAATTACGTATATATAGGATGTTTCAGAATCAATGGGTTAATTATGGCCTAAAAATTATTTTTTTCGGATAGTAGTCAAACAATACATGAGGCTCCCCAATTGAATGTGTTTTAGTTAAAACTAACTTAAATACTATATTAAATGTAGAATAAAATTAAATAAAATAATTTTAACTAAATGATGCACCATATTTAGTTATAAGATTATAAATAAAGAAATACAACTAAAAATCTTAATACTTAAAAAAAATAATACATTCAAAACATTCCAAATACCTACCTAAGATGCGAGGTGTTCACGTAACGCTCTCACTGAAAAAATCTCGGTGACAAAGTCTACGTTAGCTGGCTTGCGAGTAGGCGATACCATAAGTCAGAATTAATTCCAATTTCAAATTATATACCAAACCACGTTTACGTAGTGTGACGTGAGGTTAACGTAGTTGTTCGTGCTACCGATTTGAACGTTTGGCAGCATTCGAATGACACATTCCCATACAAATTTGAGTTAACTCTCTCGATACGAATACGTTACGCTTGCGATAGATTTTCGTGCTAAGGCCTCTGTATTCAAGAGATATTTCTTAATGAAATAATTATTAACTTTCTTGAATTTAAATCTACGGGTTCAATTTATAGCATGCATTGTAATCATTTGTCTTACAAAGTTTCTCTTAAAACTGTGGAATAAGGAACTATTTTCTTCGGGTAGTGAACTCACCCCCATTATTTCTTAGATGTGTAAAATGTCATTGCATCTGAACCATTCTGAACATTCCTGAATTCCTCAGAGTAATTAAGCAAGTTAACTATTAAGAACCATAGTTGTCCCTGCCTGAGTGTGGTTGGGTACATCAATCGATCTTTCTTGCTGTACAACTTTTAATTTGGTGCTTATACATTTAGGCGCCGCCGCGCCGATCCCACAGAGAGAGTTCTAGAGTTCCAAGTTCCGAGTTCTGCATTCCGTGTTGACTATTGTGCACACAGCAAGCAGTCTAGAGTTCTAGAGTTCTACAATATTCGCTACTGATCGCACATCATACACTTTTTTTACTTTCTAAGTCCCCACATAGCTTACAGTCTCGGAACGCGGAACTCTAGAACTTTTCTATGTGGGATCGGTGCCTTAAAGTACATTGGCCCTGATTCTGTTGTTTAATTAATTGACAATAATTAAATAACAAAGATTAATAACAAAGATTAATTTGACAGCTTTACATATATTCTATCCTTTTTCAATAGTGTTCGTAAGAAAGTGACTAAAATTAGTTTAGTGCGATTTACCACAGAATCGGCACCATTATCCTTGTTACATGTTTTCAAGACGGTGATGAATCATCAAACTTTTAGAGATGAGTGATTTCATCAATCATTATTATGAGACTGAATGAAATCCCATAGAGAAATCGGATGTTACATTTTGATCGAGTAGATATCGAACTCTTGGAGATTGGTATAGTGTACCTACCGTCTAATTGTGAAGAGTATTTAGGTTATCGTAGTACTAATGTTCATAAGGTTAAGATTGTATAAAACCCAGGAACTGCATGCCACACGATTTAAAGTAAAGCCGTTCTTACAGCTGCTCCAGTATTTTTAAACGGCTCAAAGGACACACATTTTAACCGACTTCAAAAAAAGGAGGAGGTTATCAATTCGCTTGTATTTTTTTTTTATGTTTGTTACCTCGCAACTCCGTCATTTATGAACCGATTTGGAAAATTCTTTTTTTATTTGAAAGGGTACAGGGTGCTTCCCGTTCTCATTGTCATCATCAGGATTTGATTACTTCTTAGTGTACTTTGAAGTCGGTTTAAGTTTTTGTAAAACAGTCGAATTATTTCATACAAGTAGAATGGTTATTTTGATTAAAGTACTGTAGGGTAGGCCTACATTGGCCTACCTAGACATAGTAAAATTAGGTTAATACTTCTAGTAAAAAAAAAAACATCGCAAAGCCCTTGTATTTACGAGAAAATAAATCTTAGTACATATTACGTATAAAGTATAATTGCATACCTATTACGCAGACGGAGGACTAAGATTTGGTATAATTAAAGTTTATATTATGGAGATAGAAAGAAAGAAGAAAGAAAGAAAGAAAAGCATTTTATTTTTGCGCGCCATTCGACGCAGACATTAAATAACGTAATTAAATACAAGAAAAATATTCACACAAAATACACACTCTTATATCATAGTATAACTATGACTATTATGCAAGGAAATTCTATTCTTGCAAAATTATAATTTCAATAAATACGTTTACGGGACGAACACACATAAAAACATAAACATAAACTTACTAGCTGCCCGGCGCGACTTCGTTCGCGTGGTGCTACCCTACCCTACCCTATCTAAACCATACAAAAAAATTCAACTGTAGAAAGTACAGTTCAAGAGCAGTAGAATTTTATATAAATATTTATAAAAATATAAAGATAATTGTTTAATGTTTTTTTTATTAATTAGGGCATTTATTCAATAATAGTAATAATAAAATCAAAAATGTTGTTTAATGTTGTACACAATATTGTTCCCAAGTAATCATTTACTCAACTGTCGTACAGTGTGATAATAATGTATGCATATCTGTCGCAGACTACCGGGTTATGGGTTACACCGCAATGCACTCGGATGCCACATTTACATAAACGTATGAAGTAAAGTCGTGGATGCTATCCAAATATTGTTTGCTATGTTTGGACATACTTGGAATGGAATTTTAGCATCCGCTGATGCTTGATAGAATAACAAAACACATATCGTTTAGAGAAGATCCTAGAGTGATCTGCATATGTTTTTATTTTGTATCCAAAAATAGATTGTTTTGTATGATGACATTTATGACTATGATTTATTTTCAGATGTTTTTTTATGGTTCTGTATCTAAAGGGTGCCAATGGGACCCTCTTCTTAGCCTCTGACGTCCATTCGTTCGTCCTGTCCGTGTGTCTGTCTGTCTGTGGGCTGTATCTCATGAACCGCAATAGGTATAGGCAGTTGGAATTTTCACAGAATGTGAATTTCTATTGCTGTTATAACAAGAAATAATAAAAAAGCCATGTGCAAGTCGGACTCGCAAACGGAGGGTTCCATACAATATTAATTAACTCATTGTGCTATGAAAACAAAATACCAATAATTTGTTGTATGGGCGCCCCTTTTAATTTTTAATATTATTTCATTTTTATTATTTGTTGTTTTAGCGGCAATAGAAATACATATTCTCTGAAAATTTCAGCTGTCTACCCCCGCACAGTTCGAAACAATTCTGGTTTCAATGTGTGGTGAGGATGGATTCCCCGTCGATGGCGAGAGTTGCGATGGTAGAAGGTAGCCGTGGGCATCAAGTCGAACAATTCCTTGGAACACTCTCCGTTGTACAAGCGGTAGAACACACATAAAGAGGCAAAGTCTCTCCTCAGACTGAGGGGCTCTAAACCGTTTGTGAGCTCGGGATCGTCGACAATTCTAGCGGCACGTCGCTGAACCGAGTCTAAAGGCCCAAACTGGTATCCAGGTGCCCCCGCCCACAGATGACAACAGTACTCCATATGAGGCCGGACTTGCGACTTATAAAGTTGCAGCCTTTGCCCCGATGTGAAGTACTGCCTCGCTCTGTTGAGCACTCCAAGCTTTTTGGATGCCAGCTTAACCTTGTCTTCCAAGTGACTTCGGAACAAAACGTCGCTAGAAATGTCGACGCCAAAGTCGTGTGCGAAACCGACTCGCACTTGGCCGGCTTTTTTTTTTTCAATTTCGCCTCAATATACCTCCTCCACCACTACGAATACATATTGGTGGTATGTAATTTTGTTAGTAGTTCAGTGTCAGTACACCGCAGGTCGGATAACTTCGTGTCGCAGTAATGTTAAATGTATTATTATTATTTAACATTGTTGCTTCAGGCAGAACAAACGTTCCCCGTCGCAGGCAACTGGTGGAATAGAGTTCCCAACTAGAGAATTACTTTTTTGCTCACCCACGCGTAGTGTGATCATGTTTTTTACTAGTACATTTAGTTGTAGTACAGGAAATTGTTTTGCTGGATCGAATGTTTTCTGGACAGTTTTCTGAAACGAAATAGGTCAATAGAATATCGGTGAGTTTTTGGTTTTGATGGAAGAAACTATATCACGGGGTTAAGTTTACCCCCCATCTTTCATTGTACTTAGTAGTAACCATAGATTAGAGCGACTATACTAGTGTAGGCACGGGTATTGGCAAAATGCCTTGAAACGAATTGCGCGTAGTTTAAACGCATAAATCTTCACAGCTTTCCTTTTAAAAATAAGCCTATTCCATATTTACTCCAATAAATTAAGATACCTTTTATAAATTAACTAAGCGAAGGCTACCACAATCAATAAGGGTGTACGTATCGTTCAGATGAAGTTAAAACAGACTCCCTTTATATTGGGGAAGGTCGAGCACCCTACACCATGTAGACGGCCCTTAAACAGTCGAGGGATAGCCCTGTGTACGCGCATAGTATATACACTTTACAGTATGGTACATATTTTATGCTTTATGAAATAAATTAAATATTGAAAATTCGTTCTTTCGTTCGTGTTTTCGTTTTCCTTAAAATCTTTCACTGTTTAATTTATTTTAATTATCTATGTTTAACATAAGAACTATTATTTATGTTCCACCTATTATAAAACAACATTTTCCAATTTTTACCCTCTTTTTACATTCTGGTTTTTTGTTTTGATTTTTAATTTTTATATTTCTTGTAAGTATATGTTGATGTCGTTCGTGACTCACGCGTCACAAGGTGCCGGCAATGTTGTGGGTAGCTCCCACAACTTTATACTGAGTCGGGGCCTTTTTTACTCCGCGACGCACAGATTATTATTATTACTATTTTTCCTTTTTTTTTGTTGTCATTATTATTGTCATTATTTTGGGTGTACCTACCTATTCTTATTCTGTGCGTTCTGGTGGAAATAAATGAATTTTTCGATCTTTCTTCTTTCAAAAATACAAGTTTGGCTCCATAATTTATTTATTCGGGAAGAATTTCGATTTTTTTTAACAAAAAAGACCATGAATTGATGAAATTAGAAACTGTGTTCAGTTGCTTTATATTTGTGTGAGTAGAAAATTGATCAACACACAAACGTAGAACTCAAATCAGTTACTCACATTGTTTGGCCAGTTGTTTTTTACGAAATTGGTAAACAAGCTTATGGCCCTCCTGATGGTAAGCGGTTACCGTAGCCATATGGACGCTTGCAACACACGAGGCATCACTCACGCGTTACCGACCCATCCCTCTCCCCAATGAGCACTGGCGCAGTAACACAACATAAAGTTATTTGGCTCCAGTATTTTGCAAGGTACTTCCCCAGTAGAAGCGTTCGTGATGTAGCATGATTAGCCGTCAAAGTTAAGCTACCACCGTCGTGGTCGGTCCCTGGATTGGTGACCGCCTAGTGGTATTTCAAATCGAGCGTTTCCGTGCGTCGGAAGGCACGTAAAGCTGTTGGTCGCGGTTATCACTTAATTATGATAGTCGTTAAGCTAGTTGGATGCCTCCTAGGCGGCTTGAAAAATTCCAACAGTAGGTTGACCACCAGCCTACCTCGACCGATCCGCAGTGGGCACGCGTGGTGGTGCTGGAGTATTGCCTATTCCATGGCACCCTCATTTCTGAAAGGAGGCCTGTGCTCAGTGGGATATTATAGGCTGATGATGATGATGACTTCCCCAGTCGAGCTGCTCTTTAAGCGAAGAAACGCTATGCTCTACCACTCAATAAAAAAAAAAACAATTTTAATATTTCGGCAATAAATAATAAAATCAAACATGATTGACATCATCGAATAAATTATATGTGTACGCGAACATTATGGCGTCTGCTGACGAAGACCTCTTGCCAAACTCGAGTGTTTCAAGAGCCGGATGTCTCGTCTTTGTCAAACTCGACGCCGGACGAACAAAGACCTGATTATGACTACACACTAATACACCTCTACGCCGCATAATTACGTGAGCGCTCGTCGACCAAAATATGTGCAGCGTTACTTTATTTCCTTAGGGAAACTAACAGCTATTTTTAAGATTAGGTGACTTTTTATATTGAAATGAGAAAGTAATTCGTGTTTCAGAATATTTAATGAAGTTTTTAAGATAAAATATTATTGAAAAATATTTTATGTAATTATACTATGGTAGGACTAAATTACCGAAATCTTATACATTACCCGATAAGCAAGCCACTAAAATTCGATATACGATGGTTCTACATTAATTTACTATATAAAGTCTTTATTTACAACAAATATGTATAAATTGTCTTATATTGATTCAACTTAACATGTTAAAATTACAAAAGAATTTAAAATAAATTTATAAATTTAGGCCCCCTGGGCATTGTTCCGAAGATGCTGGCAGGATTTTCCTCGCTGTATCGCAATGCTGATGCGTTGTGCGAAGAAGCTGCCAGCTCTTCGGTCTCCAGTGGTTACCACTAATCTTTTCGCCAGCTCTTTGTATAGCTGGCGAGCACCGGAAAAAAATATTTTCCGATACCGGGAATCGAACCCGAGCCTTAGTTATTTTGCACATGTTT
Source organism: Polyploca ridens (assembly GCA_951394255.1). Taxonomy (NCBI): domain Eukaryota; kingdom Metazoa; phylum Arthropoda; class Insecta; order Lepidoptera; family Drepanidae; genus Polyploca; species Polyploca ridens. The sequence goes on from OX596253.1 coordinate 4,445,793, forward strand.
ACTTAACTATTATAAATTATGGTAGTAGAGTTTAAATTATGTCGGCTGCACAAAAATCCTTTTGAATTTTTATTTAAAAGTGACTCAAGTGTAAATATGATTTGGGTATGACTTGCGAGTGCGACAGTACACATGGATGTTGGATGCATAAATTTCTGCAATTCGAATAAAGGGACACACAAACCGATTCGGACAGCTTGCGGGTTGAAAAGTGATCATGTACTGTGAAATGAGTTTCGTAAGATCTTTTGCTTTAGTAAAATATGCAGTGGATTTATTTAAAACTCAGTGGACCGTGTAATTATGAGATAATTCATAAGTCTCAAGTACGTTATAAAAATAAACGCAACTTACGCATTTGAAACGATGCATTTCGGTCTGTGGTAGTGACGCCAAATACCGTGATGAAGGGTCATGGTGGTACTTGTCTGGATTGCTACCATCCTCAAGTTGAAGATGAAATACCAAGCACCGGCAGTTGCATTTGAGAGCCAGCCTTCTGGGTTTTGTAAAAAGGTCGGAAATACATTGGAAATCACCCTGATACAGCTAATGTCCATAAGAGATGGTAGTTACTTACCATCAAGTGGACCGCAAGCCTGCTTACCAGCATCATCCACCTGTCCTGTTCCCAATCACTTGTGGTCGGCGCAATATATACGCTTCTTCTATTCTGCTCTTCAATCCGTCGTACCAGCATTCACTCTTTTCTTACCCATATCATCTTTCACACCATCCATCACATGGAGCTCTTTTTCGATCTTCCTCTTCCCGTATATCCACCCACTTTCATATTCATAACTCTTTTAGTCACGTGGCTTTCATTCACACCAACTTTTCACGACAACTTTTCTACATCTTTTCAGACATTGGCGTACGACTGCTTACCAGCTTTATGATACCTATAAAAAACCAACTGTGAGATTATTGTGAAACAAAAGAAGTTCGTCTTCTATATTTTGTATTTACCTTTAGTAAAGATATCCACGAAAGAGGCCTAACTCTTCTCAGTACTTGAGGATGAACAGATTTACAAAAAATGAGTTGACTAGGCATCCTTAATTAAAAACAGTGGAATCTTTTTCCCTTTTTGCTTTATAAGGTGGCAGAATATTTTGCATAACAGTGTTTTCTCGAAAGCTTTATCAAAGCTTTTAGAAGAGATCGTAACTCCTTAAGTAGGTACCGTTTTAATGACGCCCCTCAGTGTTTTCTAATTAGGGTGTACCTAAAATGTATTGTCGTCAAAGAACAGAAAAAAACCAAGGTATTGTTGTTGGAGAACCAAAACTATGCGCAAATTCATGTTAAAATTTCACACTTTGACTTTTTCATTTATTTTGGGTACGTTAGGAGAACAAAACGTTAAAATAGTAAATATAGCTACATAACTAAAACTTTAACACTGAATGACTGACTATAAGACAACGCACAATCTAAACCGGTGGGCATGGGGCCCAAGTCTCCTATGAAAATTATAAAAAATAAACAAGGATGTTAAAAAAAGTCGGATATATTCTCGCTGACAAATAACTGTGTCACTCAAGTCGGCCACCACGCTGTACGTACAAGCCGGCACGCACACATACACACATTAGTTGAGCGCGGGTAATCGGCTCTGTGTAAACGGTGACAGAGTCTAGTTTCCCGCGGAATAGCCAATTAATGTGTGCGTGAGAGGTGGCCGATTCCATAGACACAGTTTTTTGTTAGAGAGAATATGCCCGACGTAGTCTGTGAAATTAAATTATTATTTTCAGATTTAACATTGATCCATTTCTTAATTCAATTACAATTGTGTTCCAATAAACTTTCAGTGGTGTCAAGATTGACAGATATGACGGTTTTGGTAGCCTACTAATTCAATAGTGTCGAAACGCACATTGGCTCAATGGTAATGGAGTTGCAATGAGATCGTGTCAGAATTACATTTAAACAAGTACTTATGGTGTGGGAGGGACTGTCTCGCTGTACAATTGAGTTCAGTTTAGTTCTCTTTTGTCATTTGACGTAATGAAAACATACCCTCCCGCACCGCTCCACTACCGCAAGAACCTACTCATTTCTGCGCAAGGCGCTATGCCTATAACATAAAAAAAAACATTTTTAATACAAGGTTTTTATGGTGACTGTACTTGCATTATTATCCAATATAATAACGTATACTAAATCAGGTCAATCGGAAACCGGAAAGTGGGTAAAATTTAACTTGCAAGATTCGATTACAGACACCGGACAGGTGAAACTAAATAAAAGCTTGTAAAAAAGTAGACTTGGCTCCCTGAAGATTTTTGAAAAAATATTCCCCAAATAATAATTATCTATGAAATGTAAACCTTTCATTGTCATTAGTAGTCATACGCGTTCATTTTCATTAGAAACTCCAGATTATATAAGAAACTTGTGCACTTCGTTGAAGTCATAGCCACGAATTAATGACAATATATTTCGTAGACGCTGCAACCAATCCTGGGAATTCAACATAAAATTTTAAACACCAACGTGACTTTTGAAAAACGGATAACGAACCATTTTTCAATGCAGAGTTTTTATTTTTTAGAAATCCTTGCACGCTTGTTAAGGGGGTGATATGTGCAACGTCAAGAGTGCGAGTCGAAAACGTTAAAATGGAAAAGAAAAAAATATCTTTGAGCATCCTTGAGTTTTCCTCGCAAAGATTTGCTTACCTTCGTCTGCATACAAATGTTTTCAGATGTTATGCGAGTATACTTAGAAAATAAAGTCTTGAGACGTTTGCGGTTTGTACGTTCTTAGTAAGGGGGAAGTTGGAAATGTTCAATTTGTAAGGTATCTGGAAAGTTAATGTAAAAGAGTTGCAATATTTGTTTGTACGTGTGTACGACTACAGCATTAGGATTTTTGTAAGATTTTATTACGTTTGCTATTAGTTTTGTTTGTCGGTTTATAAAAAATCTGTTCTTACGTAAAATCGTATTCATAACATTATGGAGCTGAAGAGAGCTTGCATGTAAGAATGTTTTAATGCGCTAATCTCAGGAACTACCAGTCTAATTGTATAAATCTTGTTGCGTTAGATAGCCCGCTTATTGAAGAAGATTTTACAACATTACGGGTGAAACCGAGGGGCACAGCTAGTTATATTTATAAAGTTCATTTAAGCAGTTCGATATACAATTGTATCCAAGCTTATTTGTTGTTTGTTGTTTTTCCAAAAAGTAAAACACCATTACAACGTTATTTTTATAGAAACAATGGATTAAATATGACTTATTGGAAAAAATCCTTAAAACATTAATGACGAGGGAACATTTTTGTATTTGATAGGTGCTTGATATTTTTTTCCAAACATCATTATTCGGGTCCAGATATGATTGGCGTTAAGGGTCTCTCATTGTTTTTACGCCAATTGTTTGAGACAGGTGTTCTAACGAGGACTTATGAATGAGAGGACCTCCTGTGATGACGCCGAAAATATTGTTTGTAAAATGAGGCTTTATTTCTCTTTTGACCATATATTTTATCTTATTGCTTATTAATTTTATTTAAAGGTTTTAAGAAAGTAAACAATTTTCATAAATTAATGAAGAATAATATACTATAAAACTGTTTGAAGATTATAATCTGATTAACCAAATTAAATTAAATATGATAACTTAATTTAAACACTTAAAATTCTTATCTCCTTTAAAATAAAACACTCATCATCGTTTCTACATGTGTATTTTAAATTAAAACACACATACTCGTAATACTATCTCTCTCGAAACATAGCACGATAGCATCCCTCCATTACTGCATCTCGTTGCATTAGACGTCACAACAAGCAGTCTAGTCTGTGTTCATTATCTGTGACGCCGATTCCTTTTCTGAAAAAAAAGAAAAAAATGCTTTCAGTCTCCACACACGGGCGTCGCGAAGGCCTCTCAAAAATTCATCGCCCGTCTACGAACCCTGAATGGGTTTGGGCGCAGACGGCGTTCCTACTTCTGTACGTAATCTACTTAATAAGTAATCCTGTAGGGGCTCTTATAGGCATGCCTGTATTGTGGTGTTTAGATAAGGCTATTGTGTAGGGACTTGTTACGTTTTTATGGACGTTATGAAAATTAATGACCGTTTTTTATGGCGGATTCTTTGGTGCATAGGAAAGGTTCTCTTGAAAAGATTTTCGTTTGTTTATAGTCAAGGAAAACTCGTATCAATACGTTTTATGATCATTTTGAAAAAAAAACAAAAATATATGTACATTCAAATTATTACCACGTTTTTCACCACACGAGTTAAACGAGAACTGTTTATTCTTATAGAACGACCAGAGATAACCAGTTTTATTTTGCATGAACGCTTTAAACACAAAATCTCATAGCCGAGTGCAATCACCTTTGAAATATGCTCTCGTTTTCATTCCCAGCCACGGTATAAAAACCTCACATTTTGCCCCTAAGTAATAAACACGGGGTGTAATCAGAAAATTTTAAAGTGCTTATACGTGATACAATAGCCGCTTCTGTTGAATGTGACTGCAAGTATAGCTGACGTTGACGAACTTATGTAAGAGATTAAAAATGTTCTTGAATTGGACTCGAAGTAGAGGTTTCTTGATGTCACATCAATAGACGGAGCATGAAACTTTTGACTTGCGTTTCAGCCACTACATACACTCCAGTGTTTACGAGACATTGAAGGCTCTCAAGTGAAACTGTTGAAACTTACCAATATATAAGTTTTTTTTTTTCTGTTTATTGGCCTGTGTTTGACCGTAATCTCACCATGGTATGTGGCTCTCAAGTGCAGCTATCGGAACACATTGAAAGGTGCTTGGCGACAGATTTTCAACTTAAGGGTGGTAGCCAGCCAGGTGGGTACTACAAAGTACCTACCTGTAAAAGTAAGATAAGTTTTAAAGGTAATGGTGTCCTCTAGATATTTTGACTTCATAAATATCACCAAGTCGGGCTGAAAGTACTAGTTTTATATCATAGTCTATCTGCATGCCAAATTTCAAGATGATCCTTTGAGTATTTGAGGCGTGAAGGCGTAACAAACAAAACAAAATCACTTTCGCATTTATAATATTAGTTAGGATTTTATTTTCATCGTTTTGTGTCAGGAACTCTACAATGAAAACTCAAGCTTATTATAAGATTTGAACTCACGAATTCCGCCATTACAATTTCACGTCACTGAGCTATTCGCCTTAAAATACATGTGGTGTACGTGTAACAATAAATTATTATCATCTATTTATTACAAGCAAGCCATCTCATTCTCGTGGCGCACTGTAAGCAAATGACTTTTCTTTTTTCGTACGACACCGCCACAGATTTTCATCCAAAATATGCGCCAGTCTCACACGGGGCCCTCAAAAATTCAACGAAGCGAATCTGCTGGCGCCTTATTCTTTAAGTTCGTTTCATGTCGCCTAAAGTGAGAAGTGACATTTATCGATGACATTTGTCGAGCTTTCGTTCCACATCTTACTAACATTGCTTTACTAAAATCTTAAGATTTACTTGACTGTTATGTTTCAATTAATAATAATTAAGCTGACCATTTGTTTTGAGAAAATGGTAATAATAAATAAACACATACACATCTTCTTTTCTCGAATATTGGAACTATATTCGTGTCGAGCGTAAAAAAGTTTTCCATAACAATATAAATGGGAATAATTACAAAATAATCGAAATCCACGTTCATCATGACGTTCTTTTTTAGGGCTTGCGTTTGGCCACTGACGTGTCCATAAGGAATGATGACGAAGCCTAAGATAGAAGACGCTTACCCAGAAGAAACCTGTTCTGAGGAAGCACAACGCTTTGTTCGTATTTTCGGTATATGTCAACAACGTACGGGTGACAATTTTCCCGGAGTCTTGTGGTTCGGTGTAAAAAACGGGATGGTGGAATAAGGTTGAACAAATCTACGTAATTTGAATCTTCCAGAATACATGAACACACAGTGCGAGGTACGTTTTCGGATAGCCAGGTCTCTAGACGGCGTCTGATGAATATTTTACTTCATTATAACAGCGTTCCTTTCGTCTCTTATGCAATTTTAACAACGATGACGTAGCCAAGACTGGCAGTTGTATAAACGCCATATTCATTAAATATGTGAAAACCACAGGTTTTTTGTTCCCTGTGGAAATTATTATAATATCTCTAAGGGGCTAATATTATATCTGATTTTAATTTGACTGTTTGTTATTCCGTTAGGGACGAATTTTATGTTACCTCAAATAACAATAAGTTAGTAAGTTTAGGGCGATGATAGCTCAGTGGTAGTGACGTCGGATACCGAGACGAAGGTCCCGGGTTCGAATCTTACAATGAGCTTGAGCTTTCGGTGAAGGAAAACGTCGTGAGGACCCATAGTACGGTTGTAGGATACTTTGTGGTACCCACCTACCTGGCTGTCTACCATCGACAATCTGTCGCCAAGCACCTATTGGTGTGTTCCGACAGCTGCACTTGAGAGCCAGTTCCTTGTAGGCTTTGTGTGCTTACCATTCTTCGGCCACATAATCTTTTACCATGGTGATATTACGGCCAAAAAAAGACCTGTACACAATAAAAAAAAAGAAAAATTAAGTAGTATTGATCTCATATTATTTTAAAAGGTGCAGTGACCATAATTACATACACACATGTATCATAATGTACTATTATATAATTATAAACGTGTGACACTTGCAGAGAGTAGCTATCGTTTAGAAAAATAAAGATAAAACGTTCATTTGTAGTGCAATAAAATTTGTTTATGAATTAGGCTATTGCATTCGCCCCACATTACCGTTATTACTTATTTCGTTAAAAAACTTGGTATATTAAAAAAATATGTAATATGCAATGAACTGAACAGGTAATTTAAAGCGTTGGCTGATTTAATAATGGTGCCTTTATTGATGTTAATGAAAAGTAAAGGCACGATGAATATTTAATGAGTCTGATAATGAAGAAGACTGGCAGTTTTCGTTGTTTAACTATTTAATACAAGTGATGTGGTTAACTGGGTACGGGTAAACAAAGACCCCGGGGGATGCGTGATGCACGGACTTATGGTTCTTTGAAGTATTTTATTGTGATAAACAAATGCATGTCCCTACTTTTGAGTTTGTTTGCCTACGTATCAGAGGGGGATTATATTAGGTTATCTTTAAAAATGATCCAAAATTCGTTCAAGTCCGTTAGAAATAACTGCATAATTAAGTAACAAGTATCTACAAATGCTTTCAGATGGGAAAGAAGCTTGAGAAAAACACTGACCAAGTGGTAAATAACAAAATATTATAATATAAATAGCGCCCCGCGGTTTCACCCGCGTACCCGAGGCATATCCTATCCCATCGTTAAGTTTTCTTAAATGTTAAAATTTTCTCGCAACTTTCTTAAAAAAAAAAAAAACCGTAAGAAGAGTATTCGGAGTATAAGAACCTTTAAAAAGAATATGAATGAAATCGGTAAAGTCGTTCTCAAGTTATGGCGTGGCCAAGGGAAATAGGGATTCATATTTATATGTATAGATTTCATTGTTACTAATTAGTATCGGTATAGGAAATTCTCAAATTACAGATTCTTACGTAAAGGCATTTTCAAATTATAGCTTGAACTTTTGTGTTGAAAAATACAAATATTTTGAGATTCCTATTGTAGTTGTTGTAATTCATATATGTCACGGATTTGAATTATTCTATTCTTTATTCATGTTCATTTGAATTAATTCTCCAATAATATTGATTTACCGTAATTAACTTTTCCTTTTGCTGACCTACGGATTCTGGTCTTTTGAGGGTTGTAGAAAAGCAAGGTCTTTCGGAAAACTAAAGATTATTAATGTAATTGAGCGTAGTCAGCGTCTCCGGGCACCCTTTTCTTTTACGTTTCGAGACTAAAAGCCTTGTACTGGTATTATGTTTTGAGTGAGAAGCGGGCGTGTTTGACTTTCTTTGATGACACTTTTCATAGAATATTTACGCATGATAAACAGTTTATTGTGCAGTATCTTAAAACTAACAAGTTTTTTATTTAAAAATACTGCTAAAATTATGTACTGGCGATTATATTATTATAAGGCGATGATAGCTCAGTGGCAGTGACGTCGGATACCGAGACGAAGGTCACGGGTTCGAATCCTACAGTGAGCTTGAGCTTTTGGTGAAGGAAAACATCGTGAGGAAACCATAGCACGGTGGTAGGGTACTTTGTACCATCTGGCTGGCTACCAACCTCAAGTTGAAAATCTGTCGCCAAGCACCTATCGGTGTGTTCCGACAGCTGCACTTGAGAGCCAGTTTCTTCAAGGCTTTGTGTGTGCACTACCTTCGGCCACATCAGCTCTTACAATAGTGAGATGGTGGTCAAACACAGGCATATACAAAGTAGTTTTTTTTTCATATTTGCCTATTATAAATAGCATGGAGTTCTTCAAGAAGGATGTGAAGAGGTTTCTTCAGGGTCGGCAACGCGCGAGTGATACCCCTGGTGTTGCAAGCGTCCATAGGCTACGGTAACCGCTTACCATCAGGCGGGCCGTATGCTTGTTTGCTACCTTAGTGGTATAAAAAATTTTTTATTAGCACTGGATTTTAATAATATTATACGCAAATTACAATGTCCTTATGTAAGAAGATTCTCTTTTTATAGAAGAAGAGAGATGAGAAGAATAAATCTACTCATATGCCAAACATCCAAAATAATTTAGTCTTTTCTGTCATGTCAAAACTCCATATAAGCTTTCAAGAAATCGGTTTGTAGGTCAGCATTGTCAACGCTATCTCCTTCAACGTACACCAAAAACTCAAGTTACGTTCGAAAGGTGGAGGCGTACGTAAATTTCATTTACCGCTGGAAAGTGCCGAGCGGCGGCGGCTCGCAACGCAAACTCCACTTAATTACGCACATAAATTGAAGTGCTCTTCCGTATAGGATGGATGTAGCCACATTTTAACTCATAAAATATCGTTTCTTACACATTAGGATGTACTCGTATTACGGTGAACGAGTAATTTCCTGATCATGATGAGATTATTTCTATAATATATCTATTTATAAGACATTAGAATTGGCACATTTCTAAATTACAAATAACAAAGTTATTTCTACAATGGTGTGGATTATACAAAAATATGATATACACTACTGTAAATCTGGGGTAAGTTGCTGGAAAATAGCTCACATAATTATAATGATTTATGAAAAAACATACGCTTTATGATTGGTAATGTTTAAATAGTGAAATATTCGTTAGTATTCGTTTGGATGAGAAACATATCGCCAATCATGATCAAGATGATGCTGACATTGAAAAACATGTCGATAATGAGATAACATTATCCTTTTAGGTACATTATGGTTATGAAATCCCAGAGGATATATATTTCAAACCGTTAATATAATGCTTAATGTTCGTATTATGATTTCTATTTTAGTAGAAATAAAGTAACTTGTTAATTGCGCATGAAATAATAACTATACCTTTTTGCAGACAAAAATTATGATGTAAATGACATACATACACTAATATCGACTGGAGTTAATATATTCAACGTAGACCTTACAGTGCATAATGAAACATTCTTCACACATATTAAAAATGCAATCGTTAAAACAGAAATACTTCCGAGTTTTTTTCCTGAATCGTATAATAGACCAACCTGTCTAGCTGTTACTATGTCTATTAAGTCTCCTGTTTTTGTGGCTGAAAGAGTAAGTTGAAACATTTGTGTACTAGCAATAGTAGCTAACCAATAACTATTAAACGTTGTTTTAGCAAGAAGAGCAATAGTACCGATTAAATTATATTTAACGAAACTTTCTTTTAATTGACATGTAAATATCGTCAAATTGATTAAAAAAAAAAAAATGAAAAACTGAAGACGGACGGAGACGCGCCATAAAGGTTTCTTTTTGGTACGTTACCCTAAATATGATAGGGAAAAGGTCGATAATAAAGGTAAGTAAATAGAGCAGGGTCGTATGAACATTTATGAGTTAGTTTGCAATGAGTTTATCCTACTGCTCATTTTAAATAATCTTGATATTATTGGTACACGCTTAGAAACATATACAATAAATGAATTTCAGGTAGATATTATTATTCCCAAAGAAGTATCAAATAAAGATGAATTACATGAACCCAGAAACGAAAAACATGAATCTATACCAATCTTGCTCTGGCTTTCAACATTCAAAATGGATGACACTAATGAATTAATTAAGGTTAATGAGATATTTACTAATGAAACGGACGAGGAATTATTTTCAGTATATTAAAATTGGTTTTATTAGATTTCAGATGGCATTATTTTGGATCTACAGTCACAGGAGGAATTTTACAGTTTCTATAGTATTGTAAAACTTTGTAAAGAGGTTGGAGTACCTAGTTTTCAAAAATATATTACTTTCTATAAGATATAATACAACAAAACCATGCTAAATAATTTCAGGCCTATAAACCAATATTATACATTAAATCGAATTTAGTCGCAGAGTATAATCAATCACATTTCAACGATAGGAAAGTACTAGTGGTTGCTGCGAAATTAGTCAAAAATCATATTGATGGAGTAGTTTTAGTCGATGATAACGATGATGCATTACCTACACAATCGATACAATCTCTAATAAAGGCTGTGCGAGTAGCCGAAAACGATGTTGAGCTTGATAATGAATATTATAAAACAAGTTCTAGTGTAAGTATTTTCATTTGCTCGTCTATTATTTTTTTAGTGTCGCATAATTACAATCAACAATATCTTTAATATTTTTCAACTGGTTTTTCTTATCTTATCGTTATCTTGGCAGATGTTCTTTTTTAACTTTTTTGTCTGTGCATCTTTTGCAGTTGAAAATACCAGTACTATTACCTTTGACTATAGCATTAGCAGCATCTTTTGCAGCGTTGCAATGTGGTGCTAGTGGGATACTAGTTTTTTCTGCAAGTAGAAGATCAGCGAAAATTTTGGCGTTCGCATCACCCCCGTGTCCAGTCCTCGCGATAACTGCTCATAGGAAAACAGCAAGACAATTACATTTGTATAGGAAGGTGATGCCAGTGTTTTATATCCGTAAGTGAATTTTAATTTGGTCCAATCTATTATACTAATAGAAGAGTGGTAAAATTGATTGAATAACGTTCCATCGTCAATGGTATGTCAAGTTTGATATTATGGTAAATGGTATTTGGTGTTATGGTAAATGTGTCCTATGCCCAGGTTGGCTTTTGTGCTCTACTTTTCTCAGCTAGTTATTAAAAATACTTTAAACATGCCCGTAAAAATCCACATGTTCCATTTAAAAATAAGCAAGCCCGCAAATAGAAACATATTAGCATAATGTGTTGCTATTACAGTCAGTCGGGCGACTAGCTGGCAGGATGAGTGCAGAAATCGTCTACATTTTGGCACACATTTTGCCCTGAAGACTGGACTGTTCCGCAGTGGAGCCAAATTAGTGGTACTAGCGCCGACAGAAGAAGGTACTGGGTACTGTGACAGCTTCCAAATTGTCGCTGTACCGTGTAAATGTAGCGAGTAAGCTATTTCAGTTTTAAAATATAGAACCATCGTACTATACTTTTTGGAGATAATGATTCTGTTGTATTGAGTTAGTAAAGCCTTGTGGTTACAAGAACCTTGCAAATTTGATTTTATATTATAAATATAAAATCAAATATGATTCAGAAATCGTTTTATGAGTACGTGATGTTTTTTTTAGTAAGAGTTCACGCTTTAGCGGTTTAAAAATATATCAATTCTGCGGTAAAGCCGGCTTTTCACTATGGGGTATAATATAAATTACATCTTGAGCTGTATATTACATCTCGCGTTTGCCGTTCACACTGTAAGATATATATTTTGACATGTCGCCATTCAAACTGAGGGCGAGGTAGGGGGAGGCGCGGTGTCCGGGACGTGAGGTAAAATATACTTCAAATATCGCTCGAAAAAATATTTATAGTTTGGGATGTAATGCATATTACAACGCAGTGTAAACGGTCTCGTACAAAATGTATGAAGAGCGATAAAATATTATCATATAATAATTTATAAATTATTATATCTCAAGATAGATTATATTATATCCCATAGTGAAAAGCCGGCTTAATTCTTTCAATTATCACTGATGCATAATGTTTGAGAAAGTTAAACGTGAAAATGTTGCTAGCTCTGTATTTATTGTGTAACGCAAATGAGAATTCTTGAACTATGGACACAACCACTAAGCTTTTATATCCAGAAAAACTCGTTATTTCGACTACATTGATGTTTTAATGTCAGGTCATTAAATAAGTACTTAATGGAGTCGTCAATCTGATACTAAGTTGCACGTACTTTTCTGCTAAGTTAAAATGTTAATTAATTACTTAATAAAGATTGAAATTAATTCTAAAGGAAAATCCAGAGATTTTAATGCAATAAATAGCTATATTATATACTTAGAAATATATTACGCTGTTTATAGTATTTAAATTATATTTATGAAAAAAGTTTGCATCAACAATAGAATCAATCCCCGCGAGTTTATGCCATGGTATTTTGTGACAAAACTGATACTCTTTCTTTAAAAAAATATCCATCATTTTCATCTCGGAACCTTGTTGAGGTATATCACTTCTCCAGTATGACTACCTCCTAAAAATAATGTTGCATAGTGTCACAAAATAACCCATGCAATCTTTGAATCATAAATTAAAAAATCATCAATGATTATCACTAATTCCCACACACTAACACTTTTACGCGAAATAAATCAATTAAAGATTCATCAAACACAAACCCAATGGGCGTGATTGCATTAGTATAAACCAATTATTTATTACCAGTACCCAACTAACCCGATTAGTTGGTAATATTATTAGTACAATTGTTTGTATTGTAAATACACGTTAAACTGTTGGACAAACATTTGACAGTTAGTTTTCGGAAGTGCTGGTGTGTTTTGTTTATACAACAGAAACAAAGGTTCACCGCTAATTGGCAGTTTGTGGTACCAATGTAAACTCATAGAAATCTCACTCCAATCAACCTCGACGTGATTTCGTCGGTTTTTAGTCACCGTTCTCGACTGTTGCTAATTGGATCACACTTCTTTGTCACTGCTTTGTTTTGAGAGATGATGAGGTTACATTTTCAAAACAATGTGGTTCAAGGAGACTTTTGTTTATTTATGTTTTTTTAAGGGTTTGATATTGTTTGAATTATAAAAATTTGTTTATTGAGTAAAATTTGCAAACAAATAGATGGTATTATTAATGATATGGAATCACTTAACTTCTCTTTTTTTACTATATTTAAGCGTGTGTTTCCGCTTTTTAACCATGGTCAGTGATGATGACATGTGGCCAAAGGTGGCACACAAATTTGGGGAACTGGCTCTCCAGTGCGCCATTGTTACGAACAAATGTTTCAATAATGCAAATATTATGAGACACTACTTATCTAAGGACAATTACAATGCAAATTTTGATCCATATTTCGTATCTAGTGATACGAAATTCATTAGTATGAAGCAACAGAGTATCAATTTATCACAGTAGACTGTTCTTTACGTAACATAATCTCTAGAATATCGGTATAAGTTCTCAAACTTACAAAGGTAGCTGTATCATACACGTATATCACTATATAAGGATCCTTTATATTCTGATGCGCCCATCCTAATTTTGCTGGTCTATTCTGTAATGAAACCCCGTAAGTAATTTTAATATAATTTGATTATTTAATAAGTGTATTTACTTAAATGCTACCTTTATTATGTGTCTGCTACGCGAACCGCCAGCGCGTCGTCGATTGCGGCGTCGCATCGTCGTAAGGCTAGGCTCGTTGTAAAGTAACTATTACACCTTCCTATTTTTAGGATCCTAACTAGGATGGTTCTAACTAGGAAGCAGGAAGCTACTTATTACACTGCACTATATTGCTTTCTAAATAGGACGCGGCAAAGAGTATAGCAACTATACTAAAGCGGGACGGACGACTCGTAGGGATGTAACAAAGGTCAATTTACAAAAATATATAACTATACTTACATCGATGTTCTTCCGATGTTTTAAGTTTTTTATTCTCTCAAACCGATCACACAAATTAAAATTTTAATGAATACAAATGAGCTCCTTTATGTTAAAAAAAAAAACAAAATTGAACTTTATGTAAGTACCAAGTATTAATTTATAAATAATGTAGTATGTTCAATGTACGGATTATTTTTCTATTATTGTTTCTTGATTACTAATGACCTATAAATTCATCCCATAAAATATACGCCAAGACTTTAGAAGGGCCTTATATAATTATTTCAAAACATCGATGTTTTGAAGAACAATGTTACATCCCTAAACGTCCTAAATCGGAGCGACGCGATTACACTTTCCTGTTTAAGGAAGTAGAGCGGTTGGGACCTTCCTATCTCACTACTTAGGACACTAACCGTTCTTTCTGCGATTACACGTTCCTATTTCCTAGTTAGGATCCTGAAAATAGGAAGGTGTAATAGTTACTTAAGTCTACACTTGACACCACGAGCGTCTATGTGCAGGTGCGCTCGGTTGGTGCTCGGTTCGCCTGGCGTAGACGCACCTTTAGATAAATCTTTGTCAGCAATGTAACATATCCAAAGTTATTTAATTAAAAGCTTTTTAACATCATGGCTAAACATGATTATCATATCATATCATTAGCTCTCCCTCGCGATTCTATCCACGTTATTAAGATGAATAGAATAGCCGATAGCAGTCGTGGACATTTTAGCTTCCACAATTGGAAGTAGAAGTGAAATAATATTCAGAAACGGAACAGTAGAAATTATTTTCTACACCCAACATAACTTTACCACTTTATAATTTTGATTAGTATAGATCGAATATATGGTTTTTATTTACAGCAACTAGTTTTAGTCCCTTGATTTCACCCGTATTACCGGGATAAAGGCTACCTGTGTGCCTCATTTCATCACAATTGGTTGAGGCATCAACCGGTAAATAACAAAAATTCTTTGGCATTTTATAGTATTGTAGTAGGATTTATTGAAAACTAGCAGTCCCCCGCGGTTTCACTCAAGTTCCCGGGATAAAAAGTAGCCTATGTCCTTTTCCATACCATAGGCATCTGCATGCCAAATTTCATGATGATCCGTTGAGTAGTTGAGGCGTTAAGGCGTAACAAACAAACAAATTCACTTTCGCATTTTATAATATTATATATATGTAGTAGGAATGATAGTCAACAGGTATACCATCTATAATTAAGAATTTAAAAAAAAAATATCTCAAAAATACCAACAAATTGCAGAATACACCCAACCCTTTGTTCTTCCGCCGAGGACCTGCTAATGTCACGTGAAATAAGACTAAAACAGGGATATTAAGATGAGAGTCGCCTTTGAAGGATTGTGCTGCAGCCAAAAAGAGTGGGAGACGATGGTACTCCACCGTGACGTGTAGTGCGTCATCTATTGTTGCCTACGTCATTCATAGACTCCGTTTGAGTTTGGTACAGACGGACTGAAACGTTTTTTACATTTTAGTAACTTGATTCTTTTACGCCATGTTTGCGAAAACTGTTTTGAAATTATATTGGGTTTTCTTTGTAAGGTTTCTGTTACTGAAGTTGTCGAAGTTTTTGAGAGGATTTATTGGTAAGCTGTATATATTATTAGGTACATAAGTATATTGTATGGACACTATATTATATAGATTTGGGCCAAAAATCTATTAAACTAGTAGACCGTTTTAATTGGTTTTTGAAACAAAGAGTATTTACTATTTACCTTACCTGATATGGAAAAATCGTTTCTATTATTCGGTAATAGTAACAAAATATCGGTATTTCAGTGCTTTTAAATAGAACAATATTTTTTTCCATTTCAAGCATCACCATCATCGCTTACCATAATGCATGTGCAAGCATACGCCCCGCCTGATGGTAAGCGGTTACCGTATCCTATGGACGCTTGCAACTCCAGGGGTGTCACTCCAGACCTCAGTTCTCCGTTGGGAAAACCACGGCTGATTAAATGATTAATGATTGAAGTATTTTCTAATATACTAAAGACACAAATGCTCTTTTATTCACATTGCTTAGGGCAATGCAACTTATAAACAATTTCATGTTCAATTTATAGGCACTGGTATAAAAAAGTGAATAAAGTGCAATTCCCAAACAGCTACAGTTTCTGCGTATCCATCCATTGTTTCTTTAAACGTTTCCAATAAAAATGCAAATGTTTCTACGCGTCGTGTCCGGGAATTGACTCTGAAATAGTTTATATAGTTCCAACACTATTGACGGCTTTGTTTATTTGTTTCGCGATGTCTTTTTGTTTTTATCCAACTGTAGTGTATGTGCAAAGAGGGTTCTTGAGAAAAGTATAAAGATTAAAAAATAAATACGTGACGAGTTTTTTTTTCCGACATGTATGGACCTCTCATAGTCCTCTCATAGACCTCTATATAATCAAATGTTTGTTAGATAAATAACAAAAAAATAAACAAGTTGGTGTGAAATTCTAAATTTTTGACATTTTCATCGGTAAGTTGTAACAAAACATAAAACAGGCAAAAAATTCGGTCGAGTGACGATCCTATAAATATATGCCATAATTTCCCATGTGGCGACTACTCGACGTTCCGAAAACGCGCTTTTTTCTGATCATATCGTTCACTGTTCTTTTTTGTTACGTTTTCACAAATTCTCACAATATAGACCAAGCTGATTTTTTTTAAGGATATTATAAAATTTTCCTATGCTCTCTTTGTTGTGTCGATTGAGCGCTATTTAACATTGATAAGATAAATAAATGAGAAAGTTTGTGTGTATATTGTTAATTTACCCTTATACTCTTGAAAATGCTACTAATTCGAGTTGTAGAAACTAATATAAATAATATAACAAATGTGTTACAAAACAACATTTTTTTTTAATGAGTTGGCGAAATATAATCCTAACTATTTATTATGAATAGATACTGTATTCTTTGAAAACACTGACTTCTACTTTGACTATATAAGTATAGAAAAATTAATTAATAAGGTAAGATTCTTAGAACCAAACTTGAGTGTAAATATAACAAAATACCCGTCTGTCTGTGTAAATAACTCGAGCAAGTATTCGATTTATCATCTCAAAGAGCCCATCAATACGAAGGCATATTTAACGAGTTCATAGGAAATAGTTTCCGTGAACGATGGGGGCTGATTCAACGTAAAACAGAAATCTTATTTAATGTTGGGACGCCGCTAAGCGAAACGTCTTAAGCTGGTGTTGGGATAATATGGAATACACTTCTTTGTATAAAATATTAAATGTATTGATATGTTTTATTGGTAATATCATCGTTTCATAATCAATTATAGACCAACTTAGTAAAATTAGTAATCGAGCAAGGTGAAGGTGAAATATTTGCTCGTAATTTTATTTATTTGTGTATTCGTTTTAAAAAATATCAGCAAGAAAGATGTAATGGTGCGTCCGTGCTACGCGAAGCGAGCAGGAACTGAGCCTTAAACGAACAGGATTCGTTCGTTGCTTGCGATTTCAAGCGTGGACGTACTTAACGAGCCTACAACGAGCACGATGCGAATCTTTGTGTTCGTGAAAAAACTGAGAATCGGGCGGAGCGCAGTCGAGCGCGAGACGAATACTCGTTCGAGGCTCGCAAGCCCGTCCACGCTACGCGAATCGTGCTCGCAGTGTGCTCGTTCGTGGCTCGGCTCGTGTTCGGTTCGCCAAGCATGGAAGCACCATAAATTAAGTTCAAAAATATATGTATACTAGCTGTTCCGCGCGGTTTCACTCGCGTTCCCGGGATATAGAGTAGCCTACAGTACTCGAGAATAATGTAGCTTCCTATTAGTCAAAGAATTTCTCGAATTCGACTGGTAGTTCCAGAGATTAGCCCGTTTAAACAAGCAAACAAAAAAACTCTTCCGCTTTATCATAGTAGTATAGATGTATTCTTTGGAGCTTTATTTACTTCAATAAAAAAAGAAACACACAAGCATTGACCACCAGTTATCAGAAAATATCATCAATTTAAAACAATAATTAAAAAATATAAGTTTCTTAGGACAGGGCCCATTTATCACAACTATGAAGATAGATTTTATTTGCAAACAATAATAAAACCTATCCATGCTTTTTGTCCCAAAGTCAAAGAAGATTGTAAAGGAGTTTATAAGAACGCGCTCATAGCATGTTGCGGTTTGTGGGGAGATCCAGTCTGGGGGGATCAAATTAAATTGAAAACTAAGCGGAAACCGCGCGGGGAAGTGACCGCTCCACATTATACTTACATGTTACTACACTATAATAATTGTTGACATAAAATTTTGTGTCTAGAATACAGTAAGTGCATTGTCAGCAAAATGTCTAAGGCTATTGCTATCCGTAGCAGTTTGCTACGAGCGTAGTATTGCTGCTACGAGTGTAGCAACGCTGCTATATCGTGGGAACGTGGTATTTTATAAGCTACAAAAAAAATAATACTCCTTAGCAGTTTTTTATTGTAAGCTAATGCTGTACCAATAACTAATATTCATTATTTTATCTGGACAATATGAAGAGTGACAGAGTTTTCAACTTGGACGACAGCTTAATATTCCATACTTTTTGTTGCGGATTGGACGAACCTAGAGAGTTTGAAATATAGCTAAAGGATTGAGAACGAGATAAAAATTGGATTTTGTAAATAGCTGACAAATCCTCTTTTATTTCGATGTATGAAATAAAATCTTTACAAATAATATAGAAATATCTGGGTAAGGAGTGAACAAGTAAATCATCCAACTATCTTTTATAGTAGGACAAAATAGGAGCTATATTTGTTTATCTGCAAATGAGCAGAGGTTTTAAAATAACCAACTCAACTAATCCCGCATGCAAATGAAGGTAATTAGACGCAACATTTTCCAACTGTAATCGAGTTACCTTTTAACCAGATGTGTTCAGAAAGTAGTGTGTTCCTGATAAAATTAAATAAACGCGCACAAGTTTAGGTTTGTAATGAATATAAATGGTTGAAACTCTTGGTATCAAGGCTGACACGGGCGCGAAACTCTGCCTAATATAAATCACGCTTAGTTCAGCCTTTGAAGACCTTTCCGCTTTGCGCCGGGCTATCGTTACCTTTATAAGATAACGTTTGAAAACGCTTGGAAAAATATTGGATCGGATAAAACTAGTTATGTATTTGAAAAATCGATTTCATGTTGCAATTGCAGTATGTTTTTGATACCAACTTACATAACATAAGAATGTTTCTGAACCATTGAGAAATTCATTTAGATATAAATATAGTCTCTCCATATCATTCCGAATCATATCATAGAAATAAGTATATTTTTTCTTTGGCATATTATTATGTACTTATTAATCTAGTCTTCATTTTGAATATGTGATTAATTTTATTGCGAGCTTGAGTTATATTACTACATTTAATAATAATAATTACTTTGCACAATATTCATCAAATAATTCAATATTGTCAAAGATAGGAACAAATTGTACCAGGGGCTTATTATAAAGTTTTCTTATTCGATCCAAGACCCGATTTCTCAAAAACCATAAATAATACGTGCATTTTTTTATTTAAATAGGTATAATCAAGCAGCACCAAGTAGAATTCCACGAAGGTTACCTGTACATCAACATTGGAGATACAATTTTATATTCCTCGACCTAATGAAGACTAATCGAATGTTCTCACGGTAGGATTTACCCTGTTTCACGTATTTTTCATTCACATTATGCATGAATCTTGAAAGCGTGGGAAACGTGATTTTTCACTTTATTTCTCCCATCTCTTTTGCTTTTTCTTACTTACTTTGACTGAAGAGGTAACCGGATTTTCTACGAATTATATTATTAATAAGTATTTTTATCACGATAACTACTGGAATAATTATGTTTTTTTTTATACTACTAAGGTGGCAAACAAGCATACGGCCCACAGTCTGGGCATTCGCGGAAGAAAACTCCTTTGAGCCCGGAAAGATTTGTTGTGTAAAGTTGTGTTCCGGCGCGTGACACGTGACACGTGAGCGATGCTTCTTTCGCGTGTATTGCAAGCTTCCATATGGCTACGGTAACCGCTTACCAGCAGGCGGGCCGTATGCTTGTTCACCGACTTAGTAGAATAAAACATGTATTTCAAAGAGTGACAACTGATAATAATGGCGGGATGTCCTTATTTCATTTAAAATTTTATTTTAATATTTACTCTCTGGTTCAGTCACATGCAAAGCAAAAAAAAAACGGAGTAATTGATAGCAATGGTAATATTATTATACGAGTATTATCTTCAATGTTAAAATATAGAAATTAAATAGAAAAATGGCTAAACATACCAGAGCGATTTGAACGTAGTACAAACAGACAATATCTCTATTCGCAAACATATTCTTAGTACACTGCATATGAATAATGAAACTGCAATAACTCACAAAATTTTCCTCTAGGTAGTGTTAATAACAATAGTGCTGTTTACAACTAAACTAATTTAGTCTCACTATGTCTCCTTCTAACAAAGAACATAAGAAAAGGATGTAAGAATTTTAGTCCTGTCAAATTAGTCCATTGCTTGTTTACAATATAAAAGTCGCCATCTAACGCGGTTACGTGTAATCATTACCCGCAAATGAAGACGGCAAAGACTAATTTGACGGTTTTAAATATGTTCTATCCTTTTTCAATAATGCTTGTAAGAAAGAGATGTGATGTGAATAAAATTAGTTTAGTGCAATTTACAATAGAATCGGCACCACTAGCGAGCTAAGTGTTGACTCCGACTACCGTCGCAGGGTGCTTGATATATTTCGGTCATTAGCAGTTAATGAATAATTTAGTTAACGAGTGAACTCTCCACAGAGCCACCCTGTTATTGGCTGAATTATTTCTACCTTTTCTACGTTCAAATAGCATTTCTCGTTAATTGCTGTCTGACTGGAGCTCACTAATTGCTTAAGTTCTGGGATCTCTTGGCTCTTCAGTTTAAGTGGTCGACTACTATTAAAGTAAAAATTTCTTAAGACTGTTTTGAACTTCCGCCTGTTCATAATTTTCAAACATTGCACGGTTGGAGTTCGCAGACGTTGAAAAAAGTCGGGCAAGTTTAATGTGGAAATATTTTTAACATAAACTATGTAAAGTACAATAATATACAATATATAGTAGAAGATGTACTTACGACTTCAATATAAAAATAACCATTGATATTAATAATTTAAACTTGTGGCTCTGTGAGTTGACATTCAGTTTTTTGGCAATTTTTAAAAACCGAATCGTCAGTAATAAAACATATAATAACCGAAACGTGCTCACAAAATTTCACGAGAATCGGTTGAGGAATGCAACCTGTAGAGGAGAACAGCCGAACACACTAACAAAATCATTTTTGTCCAAGCTAAAACGGAGACGCTTGCTCGCGCTATGCGCTCGTTCGGTCAATAAATATGAATAAAGCATTTTTATGCCTTTGATTTATATAAATGTAGTAATTACGTGATTATTTACCGAAGGCAATAATCACCTAGAAGGAAAGCTCTCAAGTGCTGCCGTCGGAACACACCGATAGGTACTTGACGACAGGTTTCAACTGGAGAGTGGTAGCCAGCCAGGTTGGTATGACAAAGTACCCTACCAGCGTGCTATGATTTTTCGCGATGTTTTCCTTCACCGAAAGCTCAAGCTCATCGTATGATTCGAACTCACGACCTTCGCGGCATTAGACGACTTCACTACTCATTTAAATATATCGAAAATTACCAAACACCAATTTTTTTTGGAATAGTGTAATGTTAAAGCAAATTCGGTAATCTCAATGAAAAACTTCAATTGTACTTTTCAATAGAGTCGTAGACTTTGTCTACACTACACACTATTTAAAAAAAAAAAAGTACAAATGCCAGAAATGCCAAGCCACATTGCAGTACAAAAGTCATCAGTGTACGGCTGAGCTGTATCGCCTACGAAAATGTAAAACATGAAAAAATAAGACGTAGAAAAGGAGAGCAAGAATGAATAGGACTTGGTGTCCTAGAAGCGCTCGTACGGTCCAGATGTTTTAACATTTTATGCGGAGATCCGTGTACCTTTACTATGTAAGGGGTCGTTTATATTGTGACGATACGGTTTTAACATTTATTTATATGAACATTTTAAAGAGTATAATTTGGAGCTATTTTTTAGCAGTATTTTTTTCAACGATAAATTTACATCAAAATTAGAACTTAGAATTAAGTTTAGTTTGGATGTGGATGTTGTATTATTGTGAAATACAGTAATATTAAAATACGAAAACAATCTACATCCAGATTGTTACTGCTGCCTATAAATTGGCAAGGTAACCACCAGGCGGACTGCGTTTTTTTGTCTTAATAATAATATTTTCGTACCACTTGCTCAAAAAAAGTGACATTCTATGCCACAAAAAGCGATCATAACAATAGTCATTTTTAATCTGTTAAAAACAGGGAATGAAAATTGTACTGAATTTCATTCATCCTCTAGGGGGAGAATGTGATTTAAATTTGGAATACTTACCGAAATTTATACTGAACTACATCTATGTTTACACTATTGAGTTCATAAAGCATTATACATCTGTTTGAAAAAGGAATACGCAAATCAACTCATCAACAATAAATGTACCGAACAAAAATGTTACTCTCTATCAATAATTGGACCAATGTTTCGAATGTTAACTTTTACTTTTAATTGTCATTATTTTTAATAAATGCTTATCTCATATTATTATTGTGTTAATTTTTTCGCAAATTGTACGAAAAGTAGAGTATTTTCCTCGGTGATAAAGCTGTCTTAGTCTTAGGTGAACTTAAATCCCTCGCTACACTCAGGACTCGTCTTAAATCCCTCGCTTCGCTCGCGAAATATAAAAAAATCAGCCTTGCTAAAGTTCTTTCTCGAAAACGTTGGTAGCTCTCGTACCATAAAGCATTATACATCTTTTTGAAAAAGGAATACGCAAATCAACTCATCAACAATAAATGTACCGAACAAAAATGTAACTCTCTATCAATAATTGGACCAATGTTTCGAATGTTAACTTTTACTTTTAATTGTCATTATTTTTAATAAATGCTTATCTCATATTATTATTGTGTTAATTTTTTCGCAAATTGTACGAAAAGTAGAGTATTTTCCTCGGTGATAAAGCTATCTTAGTCTTAGGTGAACATAAATCCCTCGCTACACTCAGGACTCATCTTAAATCCCTCGCTTCGCTCGTGATTTAAGTTTTTAACACCCTCGCTACGCTCGGGAGTAAACCTCGAGTCCTTCGTTACGCTCGCGATTTAAATCGTCACCCGCGACAGAA
Organism: Polyploca ridens; assembly: GCA_951394255.1. Classification (NCBI taxonomy): domain Eukaryota; kingdom Metazoa; phylum Arthropoda; class Insecta; order Lepidoptera; family Drepanidae; genus Polyploca; species Polyploca ridens. Next base: position 4,469,108 of record OX596253.1, read on the forward strand.
GACACTGCTTTATCGCCTTGGTTAATAATCTACTATTTAATTCTTGCGCTAATATTTCAGATCGAGTGCGCAATTCTGAACCGTAAAATTAACGTTAAATTTTATAAATAACAATCTCTATTAATATCTAAATTAACTATTTAATAACATCCCTATAAGCAGCTGCTTAGAGATTACCGAATAATAAACAGAAACTTAATTAAGCACAAGTTATCTACTATACCTTGTTTGAAATTAACTCCATTACCATTTCGTCTATTAAGTTTATGTTTATGTTGGGTATATCTTAGTACAATTATAGTTTAACAGTCAGGTACGAATAGTTTATATCATAATATTTGAACAGCTGTGGGCTTTAAGTACTGCATTATTGAATTTTGATTAATGTTTACTTTTAAATTGTATGTAGGTATTCAAGGTTAGTCTAATTTTTCATTAGGTCTTATTCTACCACGTTACGATGGATGGTAAGTATTCACGGCCTTACTCATAAACGCTATTTAACAAAATCTACTGAATAAATGGTCAAATAAATAACGTCACCTTGCTGTCATTGTCAAACAATTTGGCGTTATTTAGGTGACTACTTAATCAGCTTATTAGTTAAATAACGTTTTATGAGTAAGGGGGTCAGTATTTTGTAAGGGTATTTTAACTTGTATGTTTACGTAATGGTTACAATTGAAAGGGGTACTTCTATTGATGTGATTTAAGAATGTCAATATTTCAAATTCAAACTCTCAAAAATTTCTTAGCCAAATTAAACATTCCACGAGCAAAACATTCCAATTTAAAAATTTAGACGTTCGATTGAATTTAACGTAGCAATTTACGATTCCCTTCCGACAGACGTCGGACGTGTAAAGGTGCCCGGTCACAGTGTCGTAAAACGTTTTCATAAAAATGCAAATCGCCCGACAACGAATTGCCGACCGAGACGAACCAAGTTGGCGGAACTTCCTTCATCGAATTAAAATACTTTTTAAAAAGACAATGTCAGTCCCCTAACTTGTTATAAGACTTGACTTGAGTTATTATGAGCTGAGGACGCCATGGTTATTGTTAGGTACCTTCGAGTTTAGTTTCATTTTTATTCTGCTGTAACAAAGGTAGGTACGTCATTTAATTACGGTAGGTGGCTCATTACATGGAAGACAAGAATATATGGTTGTAGTAGCTTCTCTCTGCACTTGCATCCCCCTGGCTAAGTGACAATTGTACGAATAAGCATAAATAATGTATAATCATAATGTATATATTGTATAAGTATTAGGAAAAAAAATGCTGTAAATTTAAAAGATCTTCCACAAAAAAAAAACCTTGCTGAGTTTCTTGCCGGAGTCTTCTCAGTTTAAGTGTATTCCGAACCGGTGGTAAATTCAACTGTATATACCAATGTAACGTTCATAAGTGCCTTACTAGGGCCTAAAATGAATAAATGACTTTTTAATTTTTGAATTATATGTATTATATAGGAAAAAAATTGATGCCATATTATTTTCAAAAGCTTTCTTTTTTATTTCTTTTGTAAATATTGGTATGAATATAGATAATCATTAATGATTAACTTGTTTTTGTGTATGACCACAATCTGACCATGATTATGATACGTAATTATGTAGCCAAAGTAGTATTTTTTATACTTCGTAGTCGGTAAACAAGCTTATAAGCTGGTAAGCGGTTACCATCACATAATACCAGGGGTATCACTCGCGCGTAACCGACCCTTCTCCCCTCCCTGATGAGCTCTGGCGACCTTACTCACGCGCAGGAACAAAACATACCTAAAGTTATTTGGCTGCGGTATTCTGTTAGGTGGAGGTACTTTCACAGTCGAGCTGCTCTTTGAACGAATAAATGCTACGCTCTCTCGCAAAACCTAGTAGAGGCTCACGATATTTTCCTACACCAAAAATTTTATCATCATGTTTAGAGACAGTTACAGAAAGTGACATACCTTCCATTACTAGTTTCAATTACCCTGACTTAGGACCGCGGTCCTTAAAAATAAATAAGTAGTGGACAATCTAGATATGTCCAACATTTACATCTTAAGAAAGCTAGAAAGACCTTGTCTCCAACATCTGTGTTGGCACGAGCTCAAAAATGAGCACAGCTGGGCTAACATTTAATGCCTAATTGAAGAAATATATGCTCAGTTTACGCTGTAAATGCTCAGTATCTTAGGAATAACTTTGCACTTGAATATCGTTTAAATGGGTAGCCAGTTGAGTTTTAATGAATAATTATAACGCCTTTTGGAGGTTCTAGTGGTATTTAATTGGTATTTGTTTAGTTGTTTTAGGATTTATTTTGAATTCTTAGGGAGTTTTCAATAGTTTTTAAATTATGGTATTCCGTTTTTATTTATATATTTACAGTTTGCCGTTTATTTATTTATTTGTTTTGATATAAATTCATCGATATATTATGTCTGTCTAATTGTTATATTCTATTCCATATAAATTATATTTAATCTAATGTTGTAAATAGTCACAGTGATAACAAATTGTGTGTTTAGTAGTTTCCCTTTAGTAATTTTTTATTTCTAAGGTAGAATTAAGTAAGTCATGCTCACTTTAAGGTCTCTGCTTGCGGCGGCGTCGTGTGACGGGTCGCTCACTTCCCTCCAATATGGCGAGGAGGGCGATGGCTGCCACACGCGTCATACTTGTGAACAGGTGCTGCTTGTGGGGGCTGGTCTGCTTAAGTTTGCCATTTATTTATTTACTTATTAAATATAGATTCAGACTACTTTGTAGTTTTGCCGCCTCGCCGGGGCACGCAATTGTTGTCAGTGCGATTAGAATGTAAATATTATGTAATGAATCTAAGCTTGTTTTGAAAAGAGTAATTGCTGAGTTTATTGCCGGCTCTTCTCAGCAAATTCAACCTTCCGAACCGGTATTAGAGTATTAGAGTCAGACTTTTCATAAGTGCCTGCAAAGGTCTATTTGAATAAAAGATTTTGAATTTTTGAATTTTATGAGACCGGCAAAGATGCCGTTAAAAATAAATCTTTAATTTAAAAGTTTTAATACCAATATTATTATTTAGTTTTTATTATCATAGTAAATATGTTTCTTGCTTTAATCCCTAAAATATATCTTATTTAAACACAATAACGCTTTTATTACACAATCAAAAAGCAATAATATCTGGGCGCTAACAGAACGTATAATCCGTTTAATTTCGGGAGGTGTTTCGTTTGCAGTTAATTAACTTTATGTGATAATATTCGCGAATGGGCAATAAAACCTGAGGAGTTAAGAGACATCGCAGTGATAACGTCGTAACCATTAACGTGACCTTTCTTAACATCTTTATATATCTGGTTTCTTTGAATACATGATTGAAGTGGCGGTTGACTTTCCAGAATAATATCTGAGAATCACTGAATCATCAGGTAATTTCAGTAAATTTGACCTTCATAACCCTACTGGGGCCTAAATTGAATAAATGGCTTTCACTTTGACTTCCAAAATGTTAAAATGTTTTTTTTTTGTTACAACCTTAATAAAATCAATATAAAGGTTATGCATCCGTAATTTATTCAATTTAACTTACTTTATTTACTGAGAAAGTATTAATTTTGTACGCTAAAGTGAAAAAACTGACAAGCAGATACCACTACCACAGCTTATTAATTTTGGTAACTCAAGTTTTTGGTTTCTCCAGCCAAATTCAATAAACATCTCATCCATTATGATTTGTTATAGAAAACCCAAATTGATAACGACATTAACGTAGTAACTTAAGTAATTAACACAAATTGTAAAGTCAGAAAGTTAAACAACAATGTTCACGTTGAGAATCACCTAACTAGTACTGGTTCGTGGAGCACGTACAAAGCTTCTGTGTTAAATTACATTAAAACTATCGAAGGTTCAACGTTAAAAAGTTTTTTTAATGTATACTAAAAGTATATAAAATGTTTGACCGACTTCGATAAATAAAATGGGTTGTATTGAAAGGTCCAAAGGTGGTTAGCACATTTATCAATGACCAGGACATTTTTCGCATGACTAAAGTTGGCTTTTCACTCATCATCATCATCATCATCATCATCAGCCTGTAGTCGTCCACTGCTGAACATAGGCCTTTCCCAGTAGTTGCCACAACTTCCGGTCCTCCACTTTTCGCATCCACCCACCGCCCGCCAAGGTTCGCAGGTCATCGGTCCACCTAGCGGGGGGGCGTCCCACACTTCGCTTGCCTGTGCGTGGTCTCCAGTCAAGAACTCGTTTACCCCATCGGTTATCCGTTCTGCGACAAATATGGCCTGCCCACTGCCACTTCAACTTGCTTATTCTCAGAGCTATGTCGGTTAATTTAGTTCTCCGCCGGATCTCATCGTTGCGAACTCTGTCCTTTAGAGAAACCCCGAGCATAGCTCTTTCCATTGCCCGCTGAGCAACTTTAAACTTGTGGATCAGGCCAACTGTCAAGGACCACGTTGGCTTTTCACTATAGGATATAATATAATATAAATTACGTCTTGAGATATAATATTTTATCGCTCGTCATACATTTTTGTATATTACATCCTAAACTATAAATATTTTTTTGACACATTGTATGACGAGCGATAAAATATTATATCTCAAGATGTAATATATATTATATTATATCCCATAGTAAAAAGCCGGCTTAAGGCCTGTGGTTACAGAAATAAGTTTTTGTTAAAAATGACATTTTTAATACAAGCTTTTTGTTGGTGACTGTACTTTTTGTTGACTGTACTTGAATTGTCATCCAATATACTAATGTATACTAAATTTCAATTCGATCCGACCACTGGAAGTGGCTGAAATTCGACTTGCAAGATTCCACCCGAACGAACAAACATACATACATACATTGCAAGTTAAATAAAAGCTTGTAATAGATAAAAAATCAGATCAATTTTAAGAATGGATTGTGTTCGAAAATAAACCTAATATCATTGATGCAGGTTACAAATACAAATGTTTTAATTTCGATTCAAAACTTTGAAGATTGATTGTTCTAGAATACGGACCTAAGTGGCAATTCATTGCAAAAGGGTTTCAATCAAAATTAATACACCAAAAAATGGTAGATAAAATAGTGATAAAATGGTCTATAATTCAAATAAAGATAACAAATGGGCGAGTCGATTCTAATATAAGTACCTACTCCTATGAAGACATTTACTACTTAAATGGACGATCCTAAAAAAACACACGAATACTCGCAGGGAATTCTGATTTAGCTTTACTAACGTGATTTGTTGAAAAGGTTTTATTTCTTCCACTTTAGCCAGTGATTTGGATTACAAATATGCCTATTTTGAATTAAGTATTTCCGTGGTATCTTATTTCCAAGTGTTCAACGAATTTACCTGATGTTTTCATGAGTAACATTTTTATACTATACAGTCGGTAAACAAGCGTACGGCCTGACTGATGGTAAGCGGTTCCCGTAGCCTCAAGCATTACCGACCCTTCTCCCTCCCCAATGAGCTCTGGCGACCTTACTCATGCGCAGGAATACAACACTAAAGTTATTTAGCTGCGGTATTATGTACAGAAAGAAAGAAAATTATTTTATTTCCACCACAACACAACGCACAAAATACAAATACATAAAAAGGAATACAATTGTTACTGCTGTTTTTTTATTATTATTAATAAACAAACAGCAGTAACAATAAATATTCTGTGTGTCGCGGAGGAGACATAGATGTAAGGTGGACGTACTTCCTCAGTCGACCTGCTATTTGAGCGAATGAACGCTACTTTAGAGAAATTAATACTTTCTCTGAGAACGAGAAAGAGCAAAAGAGGTAGAGACTCTTTCGCTTTTTTCTGACTAAAGTTCTTTTTAGTTTAGAATAATCCAAAAGTAAAAAAAAATATAGCAAAGTACTTGGAATTAATTGAGTAACATCATGAGTTTACTTCATTTGAAATCTAGTGGTAGTACAATGCACACTACCCCAAATACTTTGAATGTCAGACAAAACCGATAGAAGACATTTTGTGGTATTGGGTTTTAGCTAAGAGTGTGTGAATATATTTTTTAATATATACAAAACAATATCTTGGATTTAATTTTCGTAGCAAATTGATCGTTTGGTAAAATTGCTTATTTATTTCACTCCACTTATTATTGAGGGATAAAATGCAATAAAGTTACAGGCTTGCAATTTAAGAAATAAATAAGAAGGCGCTCTAATTTCTAAAACGCCTATTTCAGCTGCAGTATGACTAAGAATTCATAACAACCGCAATTGCATACTGTAAGGTTCGAATTAATTTTGGTACATTTACAAAAATATTGAGAACGAACTTATAAATTGTTTATTTTAATTTTATTTGGCTGGCAACATTTTAAGGAAAAAGGAGGTCGGTCACTTGGCTGGCTGGACACACTGATTTGAGAGGTTAAAGAATCAAGAATAAAAAGTGTTTGGTAATTAGAATAAAATACTTAACCACAAACATTGTTCATATTACGGCTGATCCTAACAATACTATTAAAAAGACATTCTTTAAAGATTGGACCAAGATCAGCCTTATTTTCTAAAATAGTTATAAATCATTGCCAAAACAATGTAACCCTCAAGCATTTTTTTATCTACATTTTATTTTCACCGAATAAGAGAATCCCGGATAAAATACGGCGGTAGGTAGCGGAGCCGCGACGTGCTGTTATACAAGACAGCTGCTTTATTTATGCTTTCAATATTTTACAAACCATAAAACTTCTTCGCTTTAAAAATAGGGAGTGTTTTATGTTAATAGGTTTTTGGAAATCCACCTCCGGGTGGACAATTTTGTAAGGAAAAAGAAAAACACTCAGTCAGTCATCGTATTATATCACCAATATTACTTTTAACAGTTCCACGGATTGAGACCAAACTTGAAACTGATTATTTATGAATTGAAAAAACTGTGGCAGTAGAAATTTGATTCATTCATTTGGCAACAATGAAGAAGAAGAAGAAAATGAATTTATTTCCCAGAAACACACAAATAACAACAAAAATAACAGAACAGCAAAATTAAAATATAAATAAATATCCTATCTGTGCGTGTCTGAAGAAAAAGGCGGCCGACTCAGCCTAATGTTGAGGTGGGGTACCTCAACGCTGATATTCTGTCGTCGCCTCGCGAGTGTGCGTCACGAATATCAGTGGGAAACAACCAGTGATAGTGTTTTAGACTTAAATAATCGAACGTTAATGACATTATAAATAAACAAAGTGAAGCGTTAAAAATATAGCTATATTAAAAATAATAAGTTAATACAGCTTTCTATCCTATCTTTATTATTATCTTTGTCTTTTATATCCTTAGTATAACGCGTTTAAAAAAAACAAGCTCTTCAACTTTATCACATAAGTATAGATTTAAAATAATTAATAAAGGTTATCGTAGCATTTTTAAGTCCTTTAAATTTATTACATAAATATTTTTAGTAATTTCATGACCATATTTTTAATACTTTAATGTCTATGTCGGTTATCACCAACGAGATAAATATTGTCGAACAACAAAGAAAACAAAATGCAATTTTACTCGTGATTGAAAAAGCTCTATTCTGAACTGAGATAACGTACTCAAAGAATCCAATAATGAATATTTTATTAGTCCTCAAAATGGCTCGGCTTACAAAAAATAGGGGCTCACCCAGTTTTTAGAAGTGGCGGTAGATTTTATTCATGAATATTCATTACTTTTATATTTTAGTGCTGAAATTGGCGGGGCTCTTTTTGCTATTTAGTAAATTGGTCCGGCTACAGAATGGAATTTTATTACCTGTTTAAGGGACTCGTGGGTCCAATTTGACCTTACCTAATTTAAAAATAAGGAATTATTTCCATACTTTTCTACGATTAAAAAAGGCTTTTTGTAATTTTAATCACTAGTGTAAACGTTCAGTAGTAGTTGAGATACAGCACATTCTCATATTATTATTAATAATAAAATTGCACTAATATTATTATCAGAAAATTCCGAGAGCTTTTCTAACTTTACATTCAAAGTCAAAGCCACTTATTCAATTTAGGCCCTTGATAGGGCACTTATGAAGGTCAAAGTTACTGAAGTCTCACATTAGAGCGAATATTTTTTTTAGTTTCATACTTTCTGACTGACTGACAGAATATAATATTTTTATAGAAAGGATTAAAGGTATCGAAGCTACAATGAATAATTTGCCATGTCATTGCCACCGCCACACCACAGGTCACTTCTAACCCAAACCTATTGAAAATAATGAAACTCGGCAATCCCATTACGCCGTCTTTTCATATTGTCGTGAAAATATAATATGTGTGAATAATGCAGACCTTCCATTCAATAAGGGTCGCGCCTTTTTGTCCCCTCCCTTAAAATAGATATCCACCCTTTAGACAGATTAAATTATGGACTATATTTTTTTGGGTCAACTCCCGTATGGTCACATCTCTTTCAGCGTTAAGTAATACCTTTTACCTGAAGAGATTTGTTGGATCTTTCCGTCAGATAAAAAACGAAGTGGTGAACTAAAATCCGGTGTGATTAAGGATAAAATTGCTAGTTGATTGAATCGGGATGTGGGTTGGTTGAAACGATTTTCTAAAAGATAGGATAAAAGAGGAAACATAAACGGTATTTTTTTTATGTTATAGTAATAATAACCGAACCTTAATTTTTAGACTGAGGTAATTAGGACCCAAATACAAACTAGTAGGAAAATTCTGAAAAAAACTTTATTGATGTAACTATTGGAGTCTAGTAAGACATTATATAAAGAAAAAATAAAATAAAATAACTTCCTTGTGTATTAAAAATCACCGTCCTCAAATGGGGCCAATGGGCTTACGTGTGGTATTTTTCAAAACAGCTATTTTCGATGTACAATGTTTTGATGCATTTTTTACATTGCCAACATGCTTTATTGTAGCTTTTTTACATCGTAGCTGGTTTGGCAGCTTTTGAGGGATGTGTCCAACACCATCTAAACTCACACTTGGCTCCACTGAAGAAGGTTTACGACGCCTTCCATCCGATCTTTCAGCACCTACACTCCTCAAATAAAATAGGGCGATACTTTGGTGAAACTGGAGCTGGTCTAGTTTATCTTCAGCGGTTAGGACATGGAGACGCTAAGCATTAGCTATAGCCAAATTCAGCATGTAGGTAAACAGAACCCACAACCAATTTTTGTCTCGTATAGCTGTTCTGTATACTGCGATTGACTGGTCAGCTGGATCAACTCCACCCATGCCTTTGTCGTAGTTCTGGAAGGCAAAAGGGATGTCCAAATCTACCTTTCTTCCTTCTACAGAGCTTCATCTTTTTACCTTACCAAGTGTGTAAACAAAGTCGTAGTTAGTACCCACAGTACAAACACTGTTGTCAAGCCATCGCACGAAATTTGATTGGCTGTATCGAATCGGTAATCAAATTCTTCTCGGTTCTTTTTCATATCCATGAAAGATACTAGTGGGCATTTCTTCGTCCTATTTTCCCTCACAGTGCCAGTTGCACGATAATCAACTTCACGCAGATCTCGCAGCAATGCGTGTCTGGTATAAAAAGTTGTCAAAATACATGATATGCTCATGCGGAACGGCGCCGGGCGGAAGCTTTTTCCAACAGGCCCTTACCACTTTTACTCCCAAAGGCTCATTACTGCGGTCCCTCTGCTGATTTAGCACAGTATACATCGAAGGCATAATAATAACTATCAGCACTTGAAATCATCCAGTTTTTGTACGCAAATCCTAGGGGCTTGCCTCTTATGAACTATTTCGTAACTAACATCTGGATCATCCTCTTCATTCAAAATGTTTTCAATAGCTTACCGTATTTTACTCCTTTTCACATTTTATTTGTTTCAACCATATAATTTGACATATATTTTTAGACACTTTATTATTTTTCTGTGCAATTGCATGTAGGTAGATATTTAATTTAATTTTCTTTTTTAATGTTAAGTAATCATCTTATTTGTTCTCACAATATTTGATTATTTTTTTTTGCCGTTTTTTCAATGTATACCATATTATGCAATAATCATTATGCTCTGTATCACCAGCAGAATCGTCCCCCCTATGTAATCCAACGTTAAATAATATCTTTGTCCGTGTAAAGTAATCTGTTTTAAGTTTGTAATAAATTTTGGTTATTTGTAGGTACAATATTTTTTCTGTCTATAATTTTTATCTTGTTCATTTTGGGGTGTATCGGTTCAGTCGAAATAAGATTAAGTATATTGTGTAATGAATCTATTTTGTATTATGTTTTTGCTATTGATTTTCAATAACAACCTCCGAGAGGTGGAGACCTGGTGACCTGTAACACAGGTTTTTATAACCTACCACAGGCACCAGTGATCCACATCCAAAAATGATCTCCATAGCAATGTAACCCTTATTTTAATAACATTGTATTTTTAGTATGTGGTGACAAATAAAGATATTTATTATTATTAGCTTCTTCGAGTGCTCGACAGTCATTTGTAACATCAAACGAGCGCTTAGTCATTGTTCACGCCAAAACTAACTCTACGAATACAAAACAATAAAATATAGCAATCAGCCCTTTGGACCCATTCGAGGACACCATACTAAAATATATATATCTTATATCTTATAGTAAAATCTTGGAAAATACTCGATATAATAGCATTATCTACTAGTGGCCAAGTGAAAAAATATAAAATAAAAGATAAATAACATAGTAATTGTAAAAAAAAAATTTTTGCTTTGGTCAATCACCTATTTGTTCAATGAAGTAAATAAACTCACTTATTTCATCCACTCAATCCAATAAATCACTGAGCTATAATTTTTTTAGAAGTCACACTCTTTGTTATTACAAATTCGCATGCAAACAAGAGATAGGTATAATAATTTTAAAAATATGGGTACTAAAAGAAGTGGCTCCAAATGGGGACAGCCGGCTTAAATGGGTTAATAAGCAATAAGAATCACCAAAGATCGAACATTACGAGTTCTACGTCTAACTACTCGTATTTTCGGTTAGAATATTTAAACTAGGTCAACCTCACACCGTTCTACACAATAGATAAAATAAATCCAGCGTAATAACTTGTGTAAGGAAAGTTATGTACCGCTATTAGATAAGCCAGGCGTTTCCAATGTACATAGGTATACTGTGTTCATTTCCCATTTCCGAGAGGATTTCAGTGATCGTTCTTACTCGTACATCTAGAGTTCTGAAGAAATATAAATGGAAAATTTTCAATTTGTTCACATAGTGGTTTATTTTAAAGCATATAATAGCATTACTGATATAATCTTATCGTTACAAGCAGAGTCTAGAATTCTACTTATTAAAACTGTCATATTATAAAGTGAAAGTCAGTTAAGTTGGTTGTTTGTCAGCTTTCAAACGTGATGCATCATGCCGACATTTTAGAAGGTTTTGAATCACTTCCAATGTTGAGATTACATTAGCAGCAAAATGTTAATATACTTGAAATATTTTATAAACCCCGCAAAACATAACAACAACATTTTGGTCGAGATTAGCCGGCATGGCGTAGAATTTTGCATTTTTATCCTGGGGTTCTAAAAATACTTTAAATACCTCAAGTTATCCAGGCACCAAGAATCAATTATAACGTCATTCCAACGTCTCTAAAATTCTTTATATTTTTGTACAAATCTCGCCATGATTCTTTGCCAAACAGTTCACCTACATTATGTAAGAGACGTACAATACGTACAGTGCGGCCGCCGAGACATTTATGACACCTGTTTGTTGAGAATCACTGAAACGGCTGATCTGATTAAGATGGAACGTTTATTAAACTATGCTTAAGAAAATACTGAACCATCCTGTGAAAGTCCCATCGCAATACGATTAGTCATTTCCGAGATTAATCAATCAATACAAATAGGTGTCAGTAACGTAGTCTCTCGGCGGCCACACTGGAAGTTCTATATATTCAAAAATTCTAAATCATTTATTCAAATAGACTATCGCAGGCACTTATGAAAAGTCTGACTCTAATACCGGTTCGGAAGGTTGCATTTGCTGAGAATAAACTCAGCAATTACTCTTTTCAAAACAAGCTTAGATCCATTACATAATATTTACATTCTAATCGCACTGACAACCCGGCGTGGCGGCAAAACTGCAAAGTAGACTGAATCTAAGCTGAATCTATATTTAATAAGTAAATAAATAAATGGCAAACTTAAGCAGACCAACCCCCATAAGCAGCACATGTTCACAAGTATGACGCGATATAAACATTGGAGTAAGGATATTTTACTTGGAACATTAGATAAGGGACAATAGTTTTTTTTTATAATAAAACGATATATTTTTTGAATTTTTATTCAATAAGATGTAGCTGCTCTGTAAATTACTAATAATACGAGAATAATTATTTCATGTAAATAGATTAAGATTATTCAAAGGTAATGCCATCCTAACGAAACAACTAAGTTAAGTAATTAATCACAATGGCTGTCTTAATTATAAATACTATACAACTTCTATACAATGTCTTTGATTACTCAACCGTGGCTGTATCGAGCAAGAGACGCCCCCGAGCATAGATAATTTTGCGTTACAATTAAGATATCGGTAGTGGCACAAAATACGGATATTACTAGAGGTCGGCCATTAGGCGAAATTCGACTAAGTATAATTTTTTGTATAAATGTTAGCTATGCGAAAACACTTCTCCGTGCGCTCAATACGCTAAAAAAGGGATCGAAAGTTTTTGCTTCACGTATTAAAAGATTATAATCAAATAACAAATTGTTTCTAAAATTAATACAATAGTCCGTCAAGCATACAGCTTTGCTGCTACGTGAATTCTTCTTGTTTTGCGTTGCACTCTTGACAGAGTGGTCGTGGTCGTGGTCGTCATGACGTGTCATTTGTGGCGCGCTTCACATACACGCCGCCATTCTTCCCTAACTGCTACCCTTCTGGCTACGTACGTATCGCTACGTAGCGTACGTATCGCTACGTGAGTAGTATATAAAAAAAACCAAAATGAGTTCTTAAATTATTGCACGTTTTAGTAGATATTGATAACTAAGTATATTAGTAGTAGTGTTTTATTTATTAGATTATTATTATTTAGATTAAGTTATCTAGTACTTTTATTTATAATGTTTGGATGTTAAAATAAATACCTTTAGTATAATATAATATTAATATATTGACAGCTAATAATGATAGAATTAATTCATTTACAATAACTAAACTAACTATATTCCTTAGTAAACTATTGAAGAAAATAACCGAAGACAGCTTCTTCTTTTAAGTTGCATTAAAATAATAGTCTCTTATACTGTACACGGCTTAGTAAGAAACTAGGCGAAACCGAAGCGAGGTTTCGATTAGCATAAGGGAGATAAAAACGGAACTGTGACGGTTTTCGTTCGTTCATCCTTCGCTCGTATTGAGTTATAAAGTTAGGGATGCACTTGGGTAGCATGTCGTAATTTTTTTGTTCGATTTGACAGTAGGGCGAGTCGCCCAAAGAAGAGTAGTGTTTTGTGCAACTTACGAGATAAATGTAGATCGAGTTGCCTAAAGACAGCATAAAAGCACGTCTAGTGATTGTAATATTAGTTTTAAATTCATAATCATAATTTCCTCCGGTCCCTTCAAAACATTATTTTAAAACTAGCTGTAAATAAGTCTAAACATGTTTTGAAATTCAAAGTATGTTGATTTTTTACGTAAAATTATTTTGTTATATTCTGAAGAAAGATAAAATAATCACTCAATTAAATACAAGCCACTTTCTATGTTTTAGTACATCTCAAGCTTTATTATTGTATCAGCAGTGAACAGATAGTGAACACTTTAAGACGTTGCTACTTCGCATTTTAATACTTTATGGTAAAAGCATGAAATTTGATTATTATCAGTTTTATATTACGAGATCTGTATAAATAAAATCTCATATATAAGTAAATATTCAGCAGCTTTAGCAATGGTTCATATCCTCACTTCATTGAAAGTATCATTGAAAGTGATTTTAAAAAGTATCTTGCTATTTTACTTAAGGGTAGTATGTAGGCTAGATCGCGCGCCAAAACCAGCATTCATTTGTTACTTTGCAGTTGTGTTACAGGCACGCACACATGCATCGGCACCAAACTTGACGTTGCGTCAAATTAGATGCGTACCGCATAACGTGGTACCAGCCGACAAAATTCCAATATTATTAAGTAATATTATATTTAATTGTCTATTTAGATACCTTTTCTAGTGGCTCATTTAAATAAGCACAACCAAAGTTTACATAATTATTAAGCAGCATGGATTCACTACTTATAAGCAAAGGAAATTCAGTGCGATGCTTTATATTAGTACTTTGTGGGTACTTATGTTGACATTTTTTGAAGAGGTAGGTACTAATCTATAGTAACTCTGTTTGTTTAAGAAGTAATAAGTAGTAATAATAATAATAAATAATAAATAGTAGATGACAAGAATGCATTTGAATGAATGTCGCTTCGCAGGCTATTGTTATATATATTTTGTAATTGTAATAAAACACTTGCTGAGTTTCTTGCCGGAGTCTTCTCAGTTCAAGTTGTATTTGGAACCGGTGTAGAGCCATTTGTTAACGTTCACAAGTGCCTTATCAGGGCCTAAATTGAATAAATGCTTTTTGAATTTTGAATTTTTGAATAGTAATAAGTTTAGTAATAAATAATAAGTTTAAATAATAAATAAATAAAATAAACATCCTGGGATATTCCTCACATACGGTCATCTGATCCCAAACTAAGCTGAGCTTGTACTATGGACATCTTTTTGTTTGTAAATATATAAATAACATAATGTACATAATTACACCCACATTCAGGACATACAGACATGTTCATGCACAAAAATGCATGTCCTGGGTGGTAATCAAACCAATGACCTGCAGCGCTATAAGTGGAATCATAATCAACTGTACCAACTGTCCCATTTGTTTTTGTTTGCTTACGCTTTCACGCCTAAACCACTGAAGCCATCGCATTGAGATTTGGCAATCAGATACCTTGTAACGATGCGACCTCTCCTATTTCAATTATTGCTTCTGGTCAAAAATACTATTTCCAAATGTACATATTATTCTAATTTTTAAATGTTAAAATTTTCAAATGATCAAATTTTCGAATTCGAATTTTCAATATTTTTAATTCTCATAATTGAAGAATGTCCCATCAGACATTCATTCATTTCAATCAGTACTGAGACACAACTTGTGTGGACATGTTTTTAAAGTGAAATAAAACAAAATCATTAATATATTTAACGAATATATCCTAGTAATACATTAATACAGTTCGTTTACCAGTGCATCAATAATATAATGAATTATCATACTAGAACCCAGCTGGGTTCTTTATTTTTACGCAATAAACTTTATGGAAGACTATTTTGAATGCTCCGGTCGTAGGCTGATAGTAGAGCTGATAGTCAACCCTACGTCGCGTCGTGACAACTTATGGTATAGAGAAGGGTATAGGCTACTTTTATCAAGGGAATGCAGGTAAAACCACGGGGGACAGCTAGTATCATATAAAGAGGCATATACGAGGCTTTGAAATTACTAATCCGATTCTAAACATTATTTCACTAATAAGATAAGATAAATATGCTTTATTTGTACACCATATAGTAGAAGACGAAACATTATACAAAAAGAAGTGATACAAAACAAGCGGTCTTATCGCTTAAGCATTACAACAAGACAACCTGTGGGTAACAGGATATATGAGAATATGATAGGTAACAGATAAGAATACGCTTTCATAACGTGAAAATAACAGCTCTAGTAAAATAGAAAGAAAGGCAGGAAATGAGGAAGTTTATTTGTTTGTTTGCGTGTGATAGTGTGAAATAACAAGAGATTTAAAAGAGTCTAACGTCGGGGCCCGTCTTATAGTCTGAGGGGGAGAGTTTCAGAGACGTACAGCTTGGATAGTAAAAGATTGGGAATAAGAGTAAGAAGTGAGAAGTGTGACTGGGAGTTTGGAGGTTAAGTTCCAAGGAACTATGAAGAAGATGATGTTGAGAGGTGTAGTACTCGAAGCGTTCCTTGAGATAGCGAGGGGTTTTAGGATAAAATAAATCAGTGTATAAGAGTGATAATATGTGTGTATTCGAGCGAAGGTGGATAGGAAGCCACTTGAGTTGTAATAGGAAGCTACATTATCCTCAAATGCTATAACAATATTTTAATTCACATTTGTTAGGCTACTTTTCATAACGGAACCGCATGTGAAACCACGGGAGATAGCTTTCATTTACCGTGCCTAATTAAGCCAGTGCGAGGCCCGTAGCAAGTGTAATCAAGGACCTTTGGTTCAGGTATCTACTTTAATGGTTTATCTGCGGATTTAGCTTTCAGATTAGAAGATATGGTCGCGCAGATATATTTCACGAATTTATTACTCTTTTAAAAGATTTGGAAGCCTTTCTATATTACATTTATATTTGTCACGCAGCGTTATTTAAGTATGTCAAGAAATCGTTTTCAATGATTCTTATAATATTGGCCATGCAGCGAAATATACCGGGATTTCAGCATAACAGTAACATCCCTAATTATTTTCCCATAATTATTAGTATATGCGAAAGCAGGCCATTCAACGTGGGCCGTAGCATTTATCCTGCTATGGCCAGTTCAGTACTGCATATTTCATAATTAGCTAACGAACATTTGTTAAATTCGGTATAGCGGCGATTGATAGGGAACCCGTTATAAGTATACTAAAATTATTAAGATTTGCAAAGGAGCTTATCAAGTTATGCTCAATAAAATAAAACCTACAAAGAATATATCTAGTAACAATGATAGCTTTATAGTAAAAGAATATATATAAGAACAGTGAATTGTTTACAAATGGCCATATCCATCGATATCATTGTATTCTACTAGCTAGTATATATATACAGCGTTCCAAACATTCACTCTGTTCGAATGAACTGAACTGCGTTCCGTTCACCTTTAGGCGCCGATCCCATGGAAGAGTTCAGTTCTGAGTTCCGAGTTCTGAGTTCCGCGTTCACTGTAATCTATGCGGCGCCTTTCATCTGCACACAGAGAACTCGTCGTTCAAGAGAACTCGAGTTCTGTCGGAGTTCCATTATCTAAAGCTGGCAGTTGAGGTGACACGTCTGAGCTATCACTGTCTTATTTATTGAGTGACACAAGGTAAAAAGGCAATGGGCATTCTGGCCCATGAGCGGCCACTAATGAAACTTAAGTAAGGCCAATGAGACGAGATAAAGAACGTCAATAAACTTTTTTTTTTATAACACTAAGTGGCAAACAAGCTTACGGCCCGCCTGATGTTAAGCGGTTACCATAGCCTATAGACGCTTGCAACACCAGGGGTATCACTTGCGCGTTGCCTACCCTGCAGAAATCTCTTCACACCCTTTTTGAAGAAACCCATGCTGTGTACTCCATTGGGAAAACCACGGCGGGGAGCTCATTCCACAGTCCAAGCGTCCGCGGAAGAAATCTCCTTTTAGCCCGCACAGTTCGAAACAATTCTGGTTTCAGTGTGTGAGGATAGAAGGTAGCCGTAGGCATCAAGACGAACAAATCCTTAGAACACTCTCCGTTGTACAAGCGTTAGAACACACATAAGGAGCTTTTGTTTGCTGAATGTATATAATTACACCTTTTGGTACGGGGTACTAATTACATTTAATGCAACTATCTTGCAATTTCATAATATCTCCAATTATTTCTTAAATCTTCAATTATCTATAACTTTTTTTTCTAAATACACCACAGTATTAAGCTTTCATATTTTTGTTAATATATTATTGCCTAATAGAAAACAGAAATTATTGCTGGCCGCCAAAGAGAAAAGCTCCGTACAAATTTGCCCATTTACCTTTAGAACTCTAGACTGCTCGCTCGCTGTGTGTAAAGTAGTGAACGCGGAACTCGAAACTCGGAACGCGGAACTCTAGTACTCTTTTCTGTGAGATGGGCGCGTACAGAGCAGCGTTAATAATACAAGAAATCGAATCAAACCTGAGTGTAAACCTGGACGTAAATAACAATTTAGTAGTCAAGTAAGTAAACTTATTTGTTGTTCAAGTGAATAAATAGGTAATAATATCGTAATATCACAATAGAAAAAATATTTCTTCATTTAAATGCCACGACTGCGGTGTAATTCTATAGGAACGACACGTTGATAAACGCGTAGGCGCTATGAAATTCATGAGCGCTTAAGATATTTTAGTCGCGAGAAAACTATAATCTATAAGCATCTATCTATCGTTTTTATAATTTGGTTAGACACAGCTTGATTTAGCACTGCAACAGTCAGTCCACTGCACACTTGCTTTGCACAAGCCCCCACCTTACCCCCGCTGTCATCAAGCTCGACGGATTTTTGTTTGGAACGCGAAATCTCATAAAATACTTATATTATTTCGATGGCCGTATCATAACCTTCTTTTCAGCATCGACGATACATTATTAAGGTTAACTTCAAGTAAAAATCCGCGTGATACAAAAACTTATTTATGATTTTATGAATAAGATTAGTTTATCTATAAGCAAGAAACAAAATAAGCAATCAATGGCTGAGAGGGAGAACAAGGAAAATATTTTGGCATAAGGGACTTTTTCAAAAAGACTATGGGCGTATCAACATAACATGAAATGAATACTGATGAATATGAAAAATGTTCATGGTGTAATTCATAACTCTAATAATGTAAAAAATAAAAATGCACTTATCATGTTCTTTTTGACAAGCGCATGTATACAGATATGTGGATGACGTCATTTCCGGTGTCAATAAAAAGCAACGTGGTGTCACCTTGGGACACTGGGGGGAACTGACTGCTTTCGCGATTGCGTCTTGTATATAAAGCTTCACTTGACATTTCATAGAAAAATGTATGGACAAATGGCGTCACAAAATTGATGCTTATAAATAAATTAATTACATTATTCTCAAACAAAAAAATGAAAATGTGGCCCCACGGATCTGTTGTACATATATTTGTGATTCGATGTTATATATAATTTTTACAAAATGGATTCTAAATTTGATGGTATCACTAAAGAGGCAAACCTCGATTTTTATGATTTTGGTAATATTTGTAATGATTTTGCTAGTTATTGCAGCAAATTAAAAAAAAAGGGCCAACACGGATCTGTTAATTGGTATCTTGGTTTTATCTTTATGTTCATATATTACTATTTCTTTCATGTTTTCATTCATAAACCACTAAAATAGCGAACCCTGTTTATGACGTTTAGCTTACATACCGCCCTTAAATTAGTTTATAGTACATTATGATCATGCACACGCGTGTCATACGACGTTTTTCAACACACTTGTGAGGAAAAACACAGACTTGTATTTCTTGGACTAGACACTGACCACACAATGAGAACGTTATTAAATAAGGCGGGCAGGTTTTTTTTTTGACAGCGATGCTCTGTCATCCTGTTTTACCCGTTTAAATTAAGAATGTTTCATCTACACACATATCAACTGCATTGAGGTACAAACTTAACATAATCGGGATTATACCTATCATAAAAATGTGCGGTAATGTAAAGTAAAAAGCACTAGTGCGTAATATGAAATGAAATGAAATAATTTTTATTCATTCAAATAGGCCTTCACAGGCACTTATGAATAGTCTCTAATGCACTAATGCACGGTTCGGAAGGTTGATTTTGCTAAGAAGAGCCGGCAATAAACTCAGCAATTACTCTTTTCAAAAACAAACTTAAATTTATTACATCAGATGTTTCCTGCGAGAGCGAGCGCTACAACCACGCATTTTTATCATTTAAATATTCTTTAATATTGTAGTAAGCCTTCTGTACTAAGGCGGCCTTTATACGTTCCTTAAACTTTAGTGACGGTAAATTTAAAATTTCATTAGGGATCTTATTATAAAATTGTACACTCAGTCCTAAAAATGAACCTTGCACTTTTTGGAGTCTATAAGAAGAGGTCAAAAGTTTATGCTTATTTCTAGTATTAAAAGAGTGCACGTCACTTTTTTTTACAAAAAGATTAATATTCTGATGTACAAATAATATGTTTGCATAAATATACTGCGATGCTACTGTAAGGATACCTATATTTTTAAACTTATCTCTGAGGGAAGCTCGAGAACTCATATTATAAATAGCTCGCACTGCATTTTTTTGCAAAATAAAAATGGTTTCTATATCAGCAGCATTACCCCAAAGTAAAATGACATAGGACATAACACTATGAAAATAACTAAAATAAACTAATCGAGCTGTGTCTACGTCTGTTAGCTGTCTAATTTTTCTAACTGCATAAGCATGAGCTTTCCCGAAAGACATGATATTTGGTTGCCCTATTGAAGTTTCGAGTCTAAAGTAATCCCTAAGAACACTGATGATTCAACAAGACCTAAAGGTTCATTATTTATCATTAAATTACAGCCTACTTTTTTAACATTTGGTAGCGCAAATTTAATACATTTAGTTTTCTTTGCATTTAAAACTAGATTATTTACAGTAAACCAATTTAATACCCGAGATAATGCACCGTTTACATCGTCAAAATTAGATCGTCAAAATTAGATTTCAGTCTATCAACACTAAAAATCAGTGAGGTATCGTCAGCAAACAGTATAAGCTACATTAATATACTAAAAACGGTGCAATAAATGTCACTTTACGAGCAAGTGTGTTAAAAGGTTATTTATTCTCATGCTGCCGTCTGACACACAATTTTCCTATCCAATAATGAAGCGTAGACATTTTTATGCGCACACTAAGTAATCGGAATATTTGGTACTAAACCTCTTTTGAATTGTGATAACGTACCTAACGTTACGTATTAATCTTTGTTCGAAAGAGGTCCAAAATAATATCCTGGGACATTCCTCACACACGGTCATCTGATCCCAAACTAAGCAGAGCTTGTACTATGGAAACCAGATAACTGATATAATACATATACTACTTTTTGTTTGTAAATACATACTTAATATACATTATTACACCCAGACTCAGGACATACAGACAAGTTCACGCACATAAATGCATGTCCTGTGTGGGAATCGAACCCACGACCTGTTGCGGCACGATAGGTGGAATCTTATCGCGCCAGCTGGCCCGGATTGTACTATTATAGTTACGAGCATAAGCTATTTTAACTAAAATACCTTAAAGTAAAGTAGTTAAGTACTATTTATATTTAGGCAACCACGTATCGTCAAAGTTTAAGCAACAAAGTTAAGGATATTGTTTATATGAAACATTTCACATTATGTCTAGGAGCTCTAGGAATTTCTAAAGCCCTCAACAAGTTTATGGTTAGGATTTAGAGCAGTTATACATTTAATATGAATTAATATAAGTTTGTGTGAGATAACGTAGATTACGTGAATTATGATGAAAGCTCAGTGGTCAGGTTGAATGCTTAGGAATAATATACTTGAGGTTGATGAAGAAGGACAATATCGTGAGGAAATACGCTGGCTTTATAGTACTCGTTTTTCTGGCTGTGAAAAGTTACATGAAAACATGTTTAGATAATAAAAGCGTATACCTATTCTCATAATATAATGATACTATAAAAATGTCTTAAGATATATTATATTAAATAGATATTAAATACCTACCTGTGATACCTACTAAGTTTGTACTATGGTAGCTATGGTAGATAATTTAAAATTGTAATACTCTGACACATGTACGCCACTACTTTTAAAGCTTTAAAATGTATGTGTACTTGTTGCAATTAATAAATGAACTTAACGCGGACTTTTTGTTGGGAACTTGCAGAGTGACGTTGCGTTTTCATTTTTATTTTCATAAATTCGTGTATTTTGGGTTTTATTGCATAGTATCGGTGGTATTTTATCCAATAAAGATTATACATGAGCACCAGTGAAGTGAAATGAAATGAATTATGTGTATCGTGACTTTTCAAGTTGTCTCAAAGAGTCCGTGAAAAGTTTTAGTACAATGACCACCATTTTACTAAAACTTGACTTTGGACTGTGACTATGTGAAAGTTAATGTGCAGACACTGCAGACCATATTAAAGTGATATTATAAATAAAATTACACATATGAAAAGGCTGAATAGTTCATTGACCCTTGCTTTTCCTTTTATGGATGAAAAAACTACTAATACTAAACTGAACTTAACGACTGTCGCCACGCCGGTGTAGGGTCCGGTATACTATGAATAGAATAGAATAGAAAGCATTTATTCAGCTCAAAATCTTAAAAAGAAAACAAAAAATACATTAACACAAGAAAATGAAAAATAATAATATAAAACAACAATCGCTTAACCTATGTATTAATCTATTGAGCTCATACGGCCTCCCACTTGAAAGACAAATAACTTCACAGGATATATCAAATAGCGAACTTTTGCATCTGTAAATCTACAAAACATGCACGAAGTTAACTGAATTAATCATAAAGTATAATTTTATCACACGTATATTTTTCTATCGGAATCTATTGACTGTATAGATATTCGTAACTAGTGTCCGTCCGTATTTCTTTACCTTTCAGTAAGAAGAGCACGTTTCAGTTTCACAAATCTAATTTTTCTCCCGTGGGAATTCCTTTTTGAGAACTATCGCGATCGGGCACTAGCTATAGGTTGACCATGTTTGAAACTGCGAGGGACTGTCCTGATTATATTTTGTAAACACCCCTTTTTACAAGCTTTTATTTAACTTGCAATGTATGTATGTTTGTTCGGGTGGAATCTTGCAATTGGAATTTCACCCACTTCTAGTGATCGGATTGACTTGATATTTGGTATACATTAGTATATTAGATGACAATGCAAGTACAGTCATCAAAAAGTAAAGTCACCTGTTTACGCTGTGATGTGATGCGCCAAGGTGTCAGTCGATGGCTGTTCTTCGTTGTCGGGTTAAAATGACGTATTTATTATTCGTATATATAAATAACGTTTATTCGTTTACAATTTGAAATTATTATAAAATATTGTACGATTTCAGCAATAAAATTTTCGTATATTGACGTTTTGTATTGGCGCGCAAAAGTTCGTGTCAGTGGCGCCCTCTTCTCTATGGTTGGTTCGGATAGTTGTCCAAATCCTTCGAAAGGTGGCGCGCCAACATGGGGCCGGCCTTGGAAGCAGCAGGTTTCAAAAAACTTCAGCAGGTCGTCACGCTATCATCGGACTCGGTAGACGGATCTGGTAGTGGGCATATCTTGGAGAAGGCTCTGCGTATGATGCCTGATGCCGTGAGTAGATCAGCCACTCTTGAGATGCCGTCGGAACCAGGATAAACACGTATAATTCTGCCTAACTTCCATTGCAGTGGAGATAGGTTGTCATCTTTGATGAGAACAAGTTTGTTGAGTTCGACGTCACCCTGGTTTGTTTTCCACTTCGTTCGTGTCTGCAGCTCCGACACGTACTCGGTCGCCCATCTCTTCCAGAAGGTCTGCCTCATCTGTTCGATTAAATCGTAGCGCAACAGCCGGTGACTCGGCGTAGTAGTCAGATCTCTGCAGGCTGGAGCAGTCAGTGGCCGGCCGATTAGGAAGTGAGCAGGAGTGAGAGGTTGCAGGTCACAAGGATCAGTGGAAAGAGCGGTGAGGGGACGGGAATTCAGGATTGCTTCAATTTGTGTTAAAATTGTACTGAATTCCTCGTAGGTAGGGTTGGCGCATCCTACTACGCGTCGCAGGTGGTACTTACAGGACTTTACTCCTGCTTCCCATAGACCACCGAAATGAGGAGTATATGGTGGTATAAAAGTGAATTTAATGCTATTATTTGAGGCAAAATCAATAAATTGCTGACTATTATTATGAAGAAATGAAACGAATTCTTTTTCAGCTCCTACGAAGTTCTTTCCGTTATCTGACATAATCTCTACCGGTTTACCCCGACGAGATATAAAACGTTTTAATGCCAGTATGTAATCGTTTGTTGAAAGACTAGTAACTAATTCTAAGTGCACAGAACGTGTGCATAAACAAATAAATAAACAAATATATGATTTAACGAGAGTTGCTCCCCTACCTCTACGATTCAAAATCATCACTGGCCCGGCGTAGTCAACACCACAACGCATGAAAGGAAATCCAGGTTCTAGACGGTTAGCCGGCAGGTTACCCATTATAGGCTGTACAGTTTTTCCTTTGATGCGCGCGCATGTGACGCACTCGTGCACAGTTTTCCTAGCTAGGTTTCGTCCTCCGAGAGGCCACCACGCTTCACGCACATGAGCTAGTAAAATTTGAGGTCCACCGTGTAATAATTGTTTATGTTCATTTTGAAATAACAACACAGTAAATCTATGTTTACTACACAAAAGAACTGGATGTTTTTTATTATAATCGAAACGACGCGAATTGTTCAGTCTTCCACCGACACGTATGACTTTGTTTTCATCGAGAAAGACGTTGAGGCCGATTATTCTTTTAGATTTTACGACTGACTGCTTAATTAACTTACTATACTCATCGCTAAAAGAGTCAAGTTGCGAAAGTCGTGCAAGCATTTGAACTGAGGCGTTTAGTTCGTCACAAGTTAAAGGGCCAGTCTTACGATATTGTTTACTAACTCGTAAGTTACCTACAAACCGTAATACATAAGCTGCCGCCCGCCGCAAGCGATTGAATGAAGAGAATCTATTGAAGTCAATTAAATTAATATGATTATTTGTACTATTACATACCGTGCTAATATTTTGTGACTTCAATTCAGGTAATTCGTTTTGATTAATTGAAGAATTATTAGAGATATTTATTTCGCGTTCATGTAATAACTCTGGCCCGTACCACCACATATTCTTGTCTTTAAGTTCGTTCAGAGTAAGACCCCTCGACACGATATCAGCCGGATTGTCTTTACTTTGTACGTGTAACCATGGTGCATCGCCGGTGATCAGATCGTCTACGAAAAAATCTTCATTTATGACCTTCGCAATGACCTTATCATCTGTTTCTTGTGCGAGTTGACGTAAACAACGCATGCTCAGGTATGGAGCTGAAGATGTTCCGTAGGTAACGGTATTTAATTGATATACGTTTAATTCATCAGATGGATTTTCCCGCCACAATACAAGTTGCAGGCTACGCTGATCGTGTTGTACTAAAATTTGTCGGTACATTTTCTCTACATCAGCGCAGGCCACATACTTGTACTGTCTAAAGCGCAATAAAATGGAGAAGATATCGTTTTGAAGAGCTGGTCCTATCAGCTGTATATCGTTCAGTGACTTATTCGAGGTAGTAGTAGCACTTGCGTCAAATACTACACGTAATTTAGTGGTCGTGCTATGCTCGCGAAATACTCCGTGATGAGGGAGAAAATAATGTGGCCGCGGGTATTCATTAATTGGAGACATATGACCTAAGTCAACATATTCACGCATAAAGTCTATATACATCTTTTTATAAGAAGGTGATCGATTGAGCTTACGTTCTAATGACAAAAAACGCGATTTTGCCTGCTCGTATGAGTCACCGAGCGAATCAGCCGATTCCTTTAAAGGTATTCGTACCGAAAACCTACCACTACTATCGCGTTCAGTAGTATTTACGAAGGATTCTTCGCATTTACGTTCGTCCGCAGTGAGAATACAATTCGATTGACCAACTTCTTCGAGTTCCCAGAATTTCCGCAATTGTGTATCAATATGCGATGTTTGAACAAAATTACAATGAACATCTATGCTTAATCGTGATTTATTACTATTACTACAAATAGGGCCTGAAATTAACCACCCTACCTTTGACTCTAGCAAGTACGGTCCGTTGGGCAATCGAATGCGACTTTTGTCTAACAAATCCCAAAAGACATCCGCGCCTAACAACAAATCAATTTCTGAAGGTTCGTTGTAAGTAGGATCAGCGAGACTTAATTCACTCGGAATGCGAAGCGTTTCATAGTCAATATGCATTGACGGTAAACTCGATGTAATGCTCGGCAAAACAAAGCAACGAATTTGCGTATTAAAATTATTTGTTTTTGATCGCATGTTAATATCGCAAAGTTTATTCGATTGTGAGACCGACTGTCCCACTCCTCATATACGTATTGTGGACTGTACTACCGATACGTTTAAACGTTTAAAAAGACTTTC
The DNA here is from genome assembly GCA_951394255.1 of Polyploca ridens. NCBI lineage: Eukaryota > Metazoa > Arthropoda > Insecta > Lepidoptera > Drepanidae > Polyploca > Polyploca ridens. The sequence continues at coordinate 4,495,192 of OX596253.1, forward strand.
AGTAATGAAGCTATTTTGACTACCACTATCTAACAGCGCTCGGGCTGGGTAATAGTCATTATTATTATCCATGACCTCGACTAGGGCAGTGGATAATAACACCTGTGACGGTTGTAATTTAGACGTATTATCGATTGCACGATCTACGAAATTCAATGCACACGATACGTTCGAGATCGGTCTGCTATCAGCTGACTGTGAATTATGCGCACTCGCCGCTGAGACAGCCGGAACCGATGGATTGACATAGCTATCTATATGTAGCAAACTATTGTGCTTCTTCTGGCACTTCTTGCACGGCCCGAACAAACACTCTGCAATAGGGTGTCCGGCACGTAAGCAATTACGACATAAACGTTTATCATCGATTAACTTAATTCTATCTGTTACTGTTAGATTGAGAAAATTAAAACAAGTATACAAAGCGTGATTATCACCGCACATCGCACATAGACGTATTGATCTATCGGATTTACCGTTATTACGCGTAGAAACATAACTATGAGTTTTATACGGTTGCGCGGGGTTCGTTTGCTTCTTATTATCTAATGACATATTGCTAGACCTTTGCGTGTGTGTAGGTTTGGAGTTATTAGTTTGAATCATGTCTAACATGTCAGCACGATTTCGTAAGAAGGTTAACAAATCATCCAGTTTTATCTTACTCTTTTGCAAATCACTAGAAAGCGAACCTTTATAATTCTCCCATTCGCGTTCTGAGGAAGAATCTAGTTTTGACACTATTATATAGATAATGAGAGTGTCCCAAGCATCCGTGGGCTCGTCTAGGGATTTAAGCGCCCGTAAGTTACGTAAAATGACATCGATTAACTTCCTGATTTGCAAAGGGGATTCTTTGATAACAGATTGTGCAGTAAACAACGACTTAACGTGATTATGTATCAATAATCTATTATTATGGTACCTACTTTCCAATAGCTCCCATGCGTGGGCATAATTAGCGGCTGTGAACTCTAATGCACTAATGACCTGAAGTGCTGAGCCACTGAGGGAGGATTTCAAGTAGTGAAATTTCTGTATCGCGTCTAAATTACTTCGTTCATGAATCATAGATACATATGAATTCTTGTACTCGAGCCAGTGATCATAGGAGCCGTCGAATAAGGGAAGCTTGATCTCGGGTAATTTAATATGAATAGAATTACTCTTATGCACACTTGAACACTGAGAATTGTCACTTACATTTTTATCAACTTGATCGTTAGTTAAACATTTGGCAACAGACATAATATTGAAATATTGATCTTCAAACGATTCTCTATACTCTAATTGTTCAAGCAACTCATTTTCGTCTAAAAGTTGTTCAATCTTATTCTGAATTGTGTTAAATGACTTGAGTAAACTAGAAACTGACTCCATTCGTAAAAGTAACTCTGCCTGTTGCCTTTCTGACAAAGAAACGTTTTCATGTTTGCTTACGTATTTTTCAAATAAAGTTAATCGCCCCTTGACTGAACCCCTTTGTTTTTTAAGATCACTTAAGAGCCTAGTCCTCGAGCGTGGTAATTTCTCATAGAGCTCACACATCGACACATTCTGCCTACACAGATGCGTCTCACAGTTATATTACACATTGCTTTGAGACAGACAACTATGATTTACGGCGCAATGGAATAATTATTTATACAGTGCGAGTTCGCGCCTGTAAGATTAGTAAGCATGTTATAGAAACAGCGCAATGTATTAGCTATTCACTCGCCGCCACGCAGTTTGCTAGTAGCCGTGGTAAAAGAGATGGCAATATTGGCAATAGAAAAGGTTGGAGCCACAGTGTTCGCGTGATTCGTGCTAATTAGGTAAGCAGTACCGGATCATTCTTGATATTTTTCTTTATTGAGAATATTGATTAACTGTGTTATTTTTATATCAATCTTAACAACTACTTTACCTTTACTTACTTAAATCCATATAGGTATATACAAAGAGAAAATGGCGTAATGACTGATCCACACACAGCTAGATCGTAAGGTCCAGAATCTTGAAATTTTTGCCACAGATTATTCTTATAACTTACTAGCGACCCGCCTCGGCTTCACACGCGTACAATGTAGTTAACTAGGTACTATGCTGTGTGGTGACATTGCACGCGCGCCGCCCCGCCCGCCGCACGAGCACAGTATGGCGAATACTATTTTTGGTATCTAATTACCCGACTGACCCGGAAGGAGGGTTATGTTTTTCGAGTGTATGTATGTATGTATGTATGTATGTCTATTTCTTTGTGCCGCTCTGCAGCCTAAACGGCTTGATGGATTTAAGCATATGAGGTGTCGTTAGATTCGTCTTGACTGGGGGAGTGTCATAGGGTATATTATTTTTATATGGCGCCTAAGAATAAAAAAATATATAATACCCCCCCCGTATTAAAAATAAAAGTTTCGTTATTATAACAATATGGGTATCAAATGAAAGCTTGTAAATAGACTATTCCATATATTTTTTACGTGTCTTTTACTTTTTGGTTTTTTCTATTGAAATAAAAAGTCATGGTAGTAAATCGAATCAAAATCATCAATACCGGTTTGGAAAGTTGCATTTGCTGAGAAATGCCGGTAATAAACTCAGCAATTACTATTTTTAACATTTTAGATTTATTACATAACTATATATGTATATGTATACAGGTCGTTGTTTTGGTCAGCGACGAGCGACTCAGGGTCGATAATACAAATGATACTGGTGCTAAAAAAAAATATAAAAAAAATACTTTATTTTTTTTTAATAATAAAAATAAAAAAAATATAATTTTGAAAATCATGTAATAAGCTAAAGTGTAGACATAATACTCAACGGGAGTACGAGGGAGTAAAGGGGTGGGCCGATGGCGGCTTACGCCTAGCTCTAGACTGTGCAAGTGCCTAGTAACCATACTTTGCGGTAATTTTATTTCAAATTGAATAAGGTATTTCTCAACATATTTACAGTATTTAATGGAATTAAGTCCATTTTTGGGGAATATATATTTTGTACTACCGCTCCTGGGTCGCTTGTCGCCGACCAAAACAACACCCTGTATAAATGAATTAATGTTCGTTAGTCAAAATTACTGGTCCTAGATACTGGTCCGATTGCTCTCAAAATCGATATTTGAGAGTCACCGGGGTCACAAAACAAGAATCTATTCTCAAAATTTTGATAAAGTGTCCTCCATTTTGAACTTTTTAGATACTGGTTCGATTGCTCTCAAAATCGATATTTGAGAGTCCTCGGGGTCACAAAACAAGAATCTATTCTCAAAATTTTGATAGTGTCCGCCATGTTGAACTTTTTAGATACTGGTCCGATTGCTCTCAAAATCGATATTTGAGAGTCCTCGGGGTCACAAAACAAGAATCTTTTCTCAGAATTTTGAAAAAGTGTCCGCCATGTTGAACTTTTTAGATACTGGTCCGATTGCTTTTAAAATCGATATTTGAGAGACCTCGGGGTCACAAAACAAGAATCTTTTCTCAGAATTTTGAAAAAGTGTCCGCCATGTTGAAAGTATCTAAAAAGTTCAAAATGGCGGACACTTACAAAATTTTGAGAATAGATTCTTGTTTTGTGACCCCGAGGACTCTCAAATATCGATTTTGAGAGCAATCGAACCAGTATCTAAAAAGTTCAAAATGGCGGACACTTTATCAAAATTTTGAGAATAGATTGTTGTTTTGTGACCCCGAGGACTCTCAAATATCGATTTTGAGAGCAATCGAACCAGTATCTAAAAAGTTCAAAATGGCGGACACTTTATCAAAATTTTGAGAATAGATTCTTGTTTTGTGACCCCGAGGACTCTCAAATATCGATTTTGAGAGCAATCGGATCAGTATCTAAAAGTTCAAAATGGCGGACACTTTATCAAAATTTTGAGAATAGATTCTTGTTTTGTGACCCCGAGGACTCTCAAATATCGATTTTGAGAGCAATCGAACCAGTATCTAAAAAGTTCAACATGGCGGACACTTTATCAATATTTTGAGAATAGATTCTTGTTTTGTGACCCCGATGACTCTCAAATATCGATTTTGAGAGAAATCGGACCAGTATCTAAAAAGTTCAAAATGGCGGACTCTTTATCAAAATTTTGAGAATAGATTCTTGTTTTGTGACCCCGAGGACTCTCAAATATCGATTTTGAGAGCAATCGAACCAGTATCTAAAAAGTTCAAAATCAAAGTCAAAGTCAAAGTCAAAGCCATTTATTCAATTTAGGCCCCAGAAGGGCACTTATGAAGGTCAAATTTACTGAAGTTACCACCGGTTCGGAACTCGGCCTTCAACTGAGAAGAATCCGGCAAGAAACTCAGCAAGGTTACATTTTTCATATATTTTTTGGACAATCTGACTATGACAATGGCGGACACTTTATCAAAATTTTGAGAATAGATTCTTGTTTTGTGACCCCGATGACTCTCAAATATCGATTTTGAGAGCAATCGGACCAGTATCTAAAAAGTTAAACATGGCGGACACTTTTTCAAAATTCTGAGAAAAGATTCTTGTTTTGTGACCCCAAGGTCTCTCAAATATCGATTTTGAGAGCAATCGGACCAGTATCTAAAAAGTTCAAAATGGCGGACACTTTTTCAAAATTCTGAAAAAAGATTCTTGTTTTGTGACCCCAAGGTCTCTCAAATATCGATTTTGAGAGCAGTCGGACCAGTATCTAAAAAGTTGAAAATGGCGGACACTTTTTCAAAATTTTGAGAAGAGATTCTTGTTTTGTGACACCAAGGTTTCTCAAATATCGATTTTGAGAGCAATCGGACCAGTATCTAAAAAGTTCAACATGGCGGACACTTTTTCAAACTTCTGAGAAAATATTCTTGTTTTGTGACCCCAAGGTCTCTCAAATATCGATTTTGAAAGCAATCGGTGCAGTGTCTAAAAAGTTCAACATGGCGGACACGTTTTCAAAATTTTGAGAAGATTCATGTTTTGTGATCCCGAGTTCTATCAAATACCTTTTAGAATTTTATTATGTATCATCATATATTTCCGGTCGGGCTTTAATAATAATAATTAATAAGAAATGTAAAAACATTGAATAAGTTAGTACAAATACCTAAATTAAATAAAATCTCGTACCTTGATAAATCAATAAATGTATTTTCTTTCTTTATTTTACCTCAGCAGTCACGACCTACCTTTATGTCAATGACACAAGACGGTGGCGACCTTCAGCGAGCATCAAAGCGACGTGCTCTCACTTTGGACTCGAGGAGGACACTGGATGATTTTTTGGCGCGCATTCGAATTTATACAAATTCAAAATATGACAACCGCTCCATAGTAATTACTATGGAAAATGGCGCACGGTTTTCATGCAAAAGCAAAGAATATTTTAATATTTTATGGATTGATATTGTAAAAAACTGAAAAGGTAGCGTTGGGGTTCAACCCTTTTGTGTTTTTATTTAACCACTAAGATTTTAGTCAATTCATTCGAAATACTATAAATGTTGCAAACAGCAAAGGTATATTTTGTGGTTTTGAGAGATTTTATCGAGTTTTTTTGTTGGAAATGAAGGATTATTTCACAAATATAACGTGATAACATTGTAGGTATACCTTTTAAGATTGTAAAATGCTTTTTAAATGTTTTTAAACGTACGATATCGAAGATTTTTCTTACAAACCGTAACAGTCGTTTTGGCAGTTTTCAAGGACTACACTCTTAAACTCATGTTGTTAGCAGCCTCAGTAAAACTTTCCTCACTCATTTCAATGGTTTATGAAGAAACAAAAGCTACTCACAGTTAAAATATCACCAACGAAGCGTAGTTGAATGGGCACGGGTAACGAACGTTGCGTTGAAAACTGGAATAACTAATCGACACGTCCTACGTATACCAATCTATCTGCCAGTTACACCAAAGTGTTTTTATTGCATTTTCGAGCTCTACGTATCCGAATCTATAATACGTATTTTAAATTTTTTTTATTTTCCTATCAGAACATACTTTTTTCTCAAACGCATAAGTATTTATCTGCATTTCCGGTTCAAAACGCACAGCGAATAAGCGTGAGTGTTCCAGTTAAACACATTAACGTGGGGGGAACGCGGCGCGGTACGTGGTCAACTGCCACTCCCTCACTTCTTCCATGGACCAGCGATTGGCATTCGCGTACGTTTTGTAATAATATTTCTACCGCTGCAAATATTTCTAAACCACATAGTACGGATAGAAATATCAAAATGTATGGAATGAAGAAATTAAAACGCTAATAGCGCTGTAATACAAATATTTAAAACACCTTACATTCAAGTAGTAAATTGTTCATGAAGTTTTTTTTGTATATTTTGTTTTGTCGACGTACAACTGTGTAACAACGTAGGTACACACTTATTCAATGTGATTCAGTATGGTGGCAAAATCCATCTAGGCACTTACACACTTGTTCATTGGAAAGTTATTCAATCGAAATTAGTTATCTAGTCACTTACACACTTATACACTGAAAAGTTGTTCGATTGAAATAAGTTATTTAGCACTTACATAATTGTTCATTAGAAAAATATTTAGTCATAGTTTTATATCTGTACACTTAGTTAGTTATACCATATTTAAAATTATGTCAAATTTTTAACCGACTTCAAAAAAGGAGGTTCTATGTTTTTATTCCATTATAATAGCAAATAAGCATACAGCCCGCCTGATGGTAAGCGGTTACCGTAGCCTTTGGACTCTTGCAACATCAGGGGTATCAATCCGGCCTTGCCGGCTCTACAAACATCTCTTTACACCCTTTTCGAAGAACCCCATGCTGAACTCTTCTCTTGGGAAAACCACGGCGGGGAGCTGATTCCACAACCAGAACGTCCGTGGTAGGAAGCTCCGTTGAAAGCGCATAGTACGAAACCATTTCGGTTTCAATGTATGAGGATGGAGATCCCGTCGATGGCGCGAGTTGCGATTGTAGAAGCTAGCTGTGGGCATCAGGTAAAACAATTTTTCAGAACAGTATCCGTTTTACAAGCGGTAGAACACACATAAGGATGCATAGTATCTCCTCAGGCTAAGGGGCTCTAAATCGTTTGTGAGCTCGGGATCGTCGATAATACTAATGGCACATCGCTAACAGAGTCTAGAGGCCCAAGCTGGTATACAATGGTGTGTGCTTCCGTCTACATATGACAGCAGTACTCCATATGGAGTCGGACTTGTGACTTATAACGTTGTAGTCTATGCCCCGATGTGAACTGCTTCGCGCTTATAAGCACTCCGATTTTTTTGGATACCAGTTTGACCTTGTCTTCCAGGTGACTATGGAACAGGACGTCGCTAGAAATATCGACGCCAAGGATCCCGATACATTTTGTGATGTCGGGAGACGTATTCTGGAATTGTAGAGCTACAGCAAATTGGGTTTTCTTATTGGAGAACACGCAGGCTTGTGTCTTAGTGGGGTTGAAATGTACTACGTTCAGTCGACGCCTATCGAAGACACTAGTTAGTGTATTCTCAATTTCAGACTAAAGTCGTTCGTGGCTTTCCTCCACTATGGAATGAGGGATATTTGCACGGCCCGTGTACTGTGCTGTCGATGTTGTCCACGTAACAATTAATACTGTCAATAGACAGTATATCATTCATTGATTTGCAGCAAGAACAGTGTTGGGGACAGTACAGAGCTTTGCAGGACGCTACCATTTATGTACATGCTGTCAGAGTAGCTACGGTCAACGACGGCTCTTAATGTATGCATCTGCTGGATAGAAAACTGGCGACCTATTTGCATAATCTGTCGGGAAACCCGTATGATGGATTCTTAGTAAGAGGACCCCGGTGCCAGACCCGATCGAATGCTTTCGCTACATCTAGGCTCAACGCCTATGCCTCACACTGAGTCTTAATAGCGAGTGACCAATAACGTGTGAGATACAGTAGAAGGTCTCCAGCCTAGCGACTTTGGCGGAAGCCGTATGTTCGGTCCCTCAACAAATCGTAATCCTCTATGTATCTCAAGAGTTAGGTGTTGATCACTTTGGAGCAGGGAGGTGATAGTGATAGGTCTATAATTTACCAGATATGATCTGTCGTCCTTTATGCGCACTAGGTGTACGAGGGGCAGTCTTTCACGAAGACGGGACTTCCATTTTCGAGTAGGAAAGCGCGAAAAGGCGCGTTAGGAAACAATTCAGGAGCACTCTGTTGGTATGCTGTCTGGCCCACTTAACTTATGGATGTCTAGATTAGCAACTCCTGCCGGGCCTCTTTGCCCATTGGATTATACGAATCTCTGGCATGGAGCTGTCACACTGCGGGATGGTAGGCGGTTTGGCGCCCCCGTCACCCAAAGTCGAGTTCGAGGCAAAGAGGCCTAATAGGCCAGCCTTCTCCTTAGCACGATGGGCCAAGTTTCCGTCCGGCTTACGTAGTGGTGGCATGGACGACTGGAAAAAGTTTCCTTTAGCAGCTTTGGTAAGAGACCTAAAAGCCTGACTCCCAGAAGGGAGGCTCATGCAATCTCTTCTGTTTGAATTCTGACGATGAAATCGAACTTAGCCCTGGCAATCATTCACTTGACTAGACGGGCCAGTTGGCGCAGTTGGGTAAGGTTCACCTTACGCGCCGCAGGTCGTGGGTTCGATTCCCACACAGGACATGCATTTTGTGCATGAACATGTCTGTATGTCATGAGTCTGGGTGTAATTATGTATATTAAGTATGTATTTACAAACAAAAAAAAAAAAGTAGTATATGTATTATATCAGTTATCTGGTTTCCATAGTACAAGCTCTGCTTAGTTTGGGATCAGATAACCGTGTGTGAGGAATGTCCCAGGATATTTATTTATTATTTATTTTACTTACTGAACCTCCAAGCTGCGTTAAAGCTTTAAGCATAAATGGTGTTAGGGTACTGTCTTGATTGCTTTCGGCCGTGGTCCAAGCCTGATACAAATATTGCTTGTTACGTCTAGCTTCATTGTAGAGCCGGTTAAACCGCGGCCGTTTCTTCACCCCTGCATCCACTACCGGGTTCGGGATATAGCATTCTATACCCACCAATATCGCTTCAGCGACGGCAGCTGCACATGTGCCAGGATTGTTTGATGCGAAGCAGAGTTGCCTCCACGGGTACGATGCAAAGAATTCACGCAATCTATCCCAGTCTGCTGACTTATACAGCCACATGCGGTGACGCTCGGGTGACTGAAGGAAATCGGGCCGCGCACAAGGCACCTGTTTTCGGACGCGACAGTGGTTTGATGAGCCAAGTGGCGCGTCCACTGTCACGAATTTTCCAACAAGTAGCGTATTCAGGTCCAGAAAGGAGCTCATATGGCTCTCAATGTCAGGTATTCTCGTGGGAGCTTCCAGCTTCCATAGGCTATGGTAACCGCTTATCATCAGGTGGACCCCGTATGCTTGTTGACTACTTAGAAGTCAAGACACCTTTATTAATTTCATTCAATCAAAGGCTAAGTAGGTAGATTTAGGACATTTTGATTAAGATAAAAATGTAGATACACATGCGTCAATATTTAAATTTCCAATGATAGATTATGTAAGTAACAGTTAATTACAGTATGACCAATTAGTTAACAAAGAATAAAGATGTATCTAGACAGTTACGCTATACTAGGTTTTTCAAATTTCCTTGAATAAATATGTATCTGGCACATACTTTATTACTTTCGGATAAAAAAACCAAGTACACGTATGTATGTGTAATAAAACAAAAGTGGGAAGGTATAGAAACAAAATTTAAGCTGTAACATAGTCTGGACCTACAATAAAAGCCTTTTGCCAAGTTTCAAAGTCACAGCACTTTGAGAGACGGAGTAATGACGAATAGTAATTTTGAGAATTTTAAAAACGCTCTCCTGTAAAATTTGCTTTTTGCAGTTACTTAGTTTAACGTAGGATGTGTCGTAATTACAGCACAATGTTAGCACAAATTGGAAAAGGATATAGGATAGGAAGTACAGGATCGACCGGCTTGACCGTTTTTCTGCTGGTTCTTGATGCGAAAATATGGCTCGAAGCTGACCAAAATGTTTACGCTGTGATGTGATGCGCCAAGGTGTCAGTCGATGGCTGTTCTTCGTTGTCGGGTTAAAATGACGTATTTATTATTCGTATATATAAATAACGTTTATTCGTTTACAATTTGAAATTATTATAAAATATTGTACGATTTCAGCAATAAAATTTTCGTATATTGACGTTTTGTATTGGCGCGCAAAAGTTCGTGTCAGTGGCGCCCTCTTCTCTATGGTTGGTTCGGATAGTTGTCCAAATCCTTCGAAAGGTGGCGCGCCAACATCACCAAAAAAGCTTGTACTAAAAATGATGTTTTTAACAAAATCTTATTTAAACGTAATTCACATTTAATTACGGTTGTTTATATTATGATTTTAATATCATAAGGAATCCTAGTGTAGGGTCCAGTGGAGTGAGTAAAAAGATTGTATCTGTAGTTATTCTTTAAGTTGCACATATTATTATAATTCTGTGAAAGTAATTTGAAAAATATCATTACTTTTGGTGATTTATAATCAAACATTTGCTACTTTTATTTCGTAAACATTATGTAATAGCTGTCCCCGCGATTTCACCCGCGTTTCCGGGATAAAAAGTAGCCTATGTCCTTTTCCATACCATAAGCTATCAGCATGCTAAATTTCATGATGATCCATTGAGTAGTTAAGGCGTGAAGGCGTAACAAACAAACAAACTCATTTTCGCATTTATAATATTAGTTAGGTTATCAAGTTTAAACGAAAATATTGTTATCCGGGAAAAATCTATTGTGTGGTAGCAATAATTTCACCCCGGTATTGGCAATTCCGCCGAATGTTCGTATCTCGTATCCGTTACTTTTTTGTTTTAAAAGTCACCGATCACCGTGTGTCCGATCTATCTGTGACTTATATTTCCGGTCATCTTATATTTTGTTTTGAATTTTTATGGTGATAATTATAAAATTAATATTTCATTGCAACAATAATAATACTAAAGTGCAACTTTGTTACACCATAAAAGATATTCAGTTCTGTTTTCATTAACAAATGTTAGGTTTACGGCCGGTTGCTAGAAGGTGTATGAAATGTCAAATCAGGATACAAACCGTCACAATTAGCAATCTGTTGACAGCCTTTGAGTCGCCGAAAAGAAAAATATAGATAAATTATCTAATTGATTTTCAACGGATGATTTATTTATTTCATTCACTTTCAATCACTCCTTTGTGTTTTGTTTCTGTCTCTCGCGTAGCACTGTCCCTTTCATTGTAGTTGTTGTTGTTTATGATATTCGCCAAAAGGAAGGCAAAGGTTGAGCCATACAGCCTAGTCTTATTTTAATTTATTCATCAAATTAAAAAAAAACTTTATCTTATTTTGACAATATAACCATACACATATTATGGCTTACAGAACAGCCAGTGTCATGTTGGTTGTTCCAGCCATTTTATTTCATATCAACCAAGATGACCATTTTATAATTAACTTTTTAACAAAAAAATAAACCGCCTTCAAAGTACTGGGGTTACGCAGATGTATTCAGTATATAATGAAACTAAAAATTCAAAAATAATTAACTTTTTAACAAAAAAATAAACCGCCTTCAAAGTACACTAAAAAGTATAAAATAACTCTTATCTGACACTGTTTTGAAGTCAGCGAAATATTTTCTATAGAACACGTCATGCGATTTCGCTCACTTCAAAACAGTGTCAGATAAGAGTTATTTTATACTTTTTAGTGTACTTTGAAGGCGGTTTATTTTTTTGTTAAAAAGTTAATTATTTTTGAATTTTTAGTTTCATTATATACTGAATACATCTGCGTAACCCTTTCGAGTGTACAGGCCTGATGTTTTGTTGTGTGACTGCGTAAACAATGCATATTTATGCGATAGCAGCAATCGCGGCTGATTTACTGTCATTTTTTTAAGTGTTCCGTTGTCTATCTCCGAAACTCATCATCAGATCTATATGAAATTTATATGGGACCATTTCGGAATATACCCCTTTCGAACAAAAAAAGAAAAAAGCAAATCCGTCTATATATGACGGAGTTATGCCCGAACATACATAAAAAAAATAAAATAAAAAAAAATATAAACATCCGAATTGAGAACCTCCTCCTTTTCTTGAAGTCGGTTAAAAATAGCTTTTCATGCAAAAAAGTACTTAATTTAAGGATTAAAATTAATTTTATATTCAGTTTTTATATTGCACTGCTTTAAAACCTATTATTTATCACAACAAACACTTTAATTCTCGAATAATTGGTCCATTATCTCCAATTAGCTAACTGACAATGTGACAAGGCGTTGACATGCGAATAAGCTTTCCAGAAACCCAAAAATGCGATTGGAGATTTGACACTTGGAATAACAAACTGTTGACAGATTGTTATTTGCCTCTTTCAGCAACCCAAAACACGATTGACTGGAGATTGACAGCATATTACGTAATTTTTCGATAATTTTGCTTTCTAGCAACCGGGCGTTAGTATTACAGTAAATAAAACGTCATAATTTTGCTCTACATCTAGTCATATCGTCACAATTTTCTTTTACACGGTAGCGACCGATAATAATGTTATGTAGCGTGTATAAATTCGCCTTTCCTCTGTATACACCCGGAATTTACCCTCATTTTGTGAAACTGTATCTGTATTTATTATATCCTACTATGAAGGTTCTTAAAGTAAAAAGAGGAGAGGCGCCAAAAACTCAATTTTTCCGCTTTGCAACAAGGAAAACGAGAGAATCAAGTTAACGCACAGCGAGGCTGCATTTACACCATGCAGTAACAATATAATTTTTTTAAGAATTAATACAAGTAGCTATCAAAGTAATCAATTTCAATTAAATAGTTGATACAAAAATATTAATAATCTCTGGTTCAAGTCATAACTTTTTTCCGTTACCTAACTTATCACCCGCCTGATAGTAAGCGCATAGATACTACGTCCTATCGTATCGTATCGTATCGTATATCAATATGAAACTGACCCTATACCATAAGGTTTATTTTGGTGTAACGAAATAAATATTCTTAAGATTTAATTACATTTTTTTTTTTTTTATACAACTTAATCGGTAAACAAGCATACGGCGCGCCTGATGGTAAGCGGTTAGCCATATGGACGCTTGCAACACAAGAAGCATCGCTCACGCGTTACCGACCTTTCCCCCCTCCCCTATGAGCTCTGGCGACCTTACTCACGCGCAGGAACACAACTTTACACGACATAAAGTTATTTGGCTGCGGTATATTTTTGATTTTCATTCAGTAAAATATACAGACCTTAACTCTCCTTTAATTATTATGTCTTTGAGCAGTCTCCACACGAGTATTTAATGATGATCAAGCCATCAATGTCTGATGCACTGTCACTATGAAACTTAAAGATGACGCTGAAATGAATTTCAAATACCTACAAACTATCGAAGGCCAGACAATTATCGGAAAGTTACTGTTTTTCCATCATTATATTTATACTCGTAAACTTTTCAGTAGGTATGTAGTCTGGAAAATTATTATTATTATTATAATGTTAATCCTAACTTTTGTTGTTCGTTTGTTTCTTACGCCTTCACGCCTCAACTATTCAACGGATCATCATGAAATTTGGCATGCAGATAGCCTATGGTATGGAGAAGGACATAGGCTATTTTATCCTGGGAACGCGGGTGAAACCGCGGGGGACAGCTATTAATATAATAAATACAAAAACTAGCTAAGTAGTCTTAAAAGATTTAAAAATCTTTATTTCAAGTTATATTTCATATGGTCAACTGGAATTTGAATTCAACTTAGCAAGCTCAATTCGTTAGGTTTAAAAAACAAAGACTTATCAATTGAACCCTTTTTCAGTTGACCGTACGTAATGGAATTTGGAAAAGATTATACTTGTATGTGATTAAAATAACCCTTTGTAATAATCCCAATAATGGAATATATTAACAAATCGGTGTGCAGGAAACCCAGAGACTGGTCGTATAAGAAAAATATTTTCAGTGGGTAGACGGCATCGAAGTGAGTCGTTAATGCAAACTAAGCTCAGAAAAGAGGATTCCAACCGTTCTGATTAAAAAAGGTCCCTTGCAAGTGTTGTATAAATTGGATTCACCGAAAAACAAGGATGGATTCCGGGAAAGAAAATCGTTTTATGATTTTGGGTGAGTCACCAATTGCCCAAGCGATTTTCCTTTTTATCCGGTTTGTTTTTCTTTTTGTTCATATGAGCTTTGTTAAGATTTCTTATGTGGGTCAACCGCCTTAAGGCTATTACGTCATTGAGCTACGAGTTCATGCATCAGTGGGAAAATTAGAAATACGTCAATAACATCTTATGGTGCGTCCATGCTTGGAAAACCGAGCACGAGCCGAGCCACGAACGAGCACACTGCGAGCACGATTCGCGTAGCGTGGACGGGCTTGCGAGCCTCGGACGAGCATTCGTAGCGTGCTCGACTGCGCTCCGCCCGATTGTCAGTTTTTTCACGAACACAGGGATTCGCATCGCGCTCGTTGAAGGCTCGTTAAATACGTCCACGCTTGAAATCGCGAGCAACGAACGAATCCTGTTCGTTCGTTGTTCGGCTCGTGCTCGCTTCGCGTAGCATGTACGCACCATTATAAGTATCCTAAATGTATTACTGTTGAGTATCATGTCGGAACGACATTAATAAAAAATGGATTCTTAATAATCAATTGCTGTAAAGTTATTATATAAAAAAATATATTTATGCAGTAATGAATAAAAAAAAATTGTGCATTAAGTTTTTCAATACTTTCCTTTAAAAATAGTTTATATGATTTTCGAGGTCTGCGCAAGAGTAATTAATAAAGTTCAAATAACAATTTATATAGACAAAAAAAATACAAAACCGTTAACTTGGGGCCTGTACCCCAAGTTAAATCACAAATTATTCCACAGGGCAATGTAAATTTCACCTTTTGACGAAGTATAATGGAAATTTCGAGCAACCACTTGGAAAGGCTTTTGATCTTGAGAATTTTACTGAAACGTTCGGTGAAAGACTTTAAAGTGCCTTAGTTAGGTACCGTTGAAAGTTTCGTAAGTGTTGGCTTAAGTTTTAAGATATGGAAACATCAAGTCGAGTGAGTGAGACACCACAATGTCTCGTGTTTCAACTCGCATCTATTTTATTAAAAAGCTTATTTTTATTTAATAAAAAGGGTGATTTTTACTTAAAATTATTAAAATCTGTCATAAATCACAATATTTTCATTTTTAATGTGTAAAGTCATTTTGAAAATGGAAATAAACAAAATAATATTCCTGAAAATGAACTGGCTCTTCTTTTAAATATGTAAAAAATAATGTCAATTGCAAATATGATTATTAAATAAACCAAACATGAACGTTAATGAAAGCTTGAAGAAACTCTTGAAAGAAATGACCAAAAAGAACAAAAGCGTTGGCCGGCTATTATACCCATTAAAATTAAAGATACTACGCTGCACCGTTTCCGAATCTCACAGGCTTAACATTTTTTTCCCAAGTCTGATTGACGAAAAAAACCACGAATTCCTTCAAAAGGAGTTGCATTCGTAAAGTGCTGAGAATACGAGGTTGCAGTGGTCTGAATTTTCTCCAACTCTGAAAGGGTATTCACTAAATGCAAGCTCTTTCTTTGCCTTTTATAACTTGGAAAGACGCGGAGCTCATTCCTCCTGAGATGCCCTTTTTTCGTCTCGCAATCATTAATTTTTTTTCGGTACGTCCATGAGGCCGATTGTGAATGTTTCGCGAGACTGCGCCACTTTTTATAATGATACAATTTTTTAAATGTCTTAAGATTTCCTTTGACGCTTTACTTTTCCAATCACAAAAGATGTAATTTTTGGAGAATATTTTAAAATGTTATTGGGAATTAGAAAGATATACATATAAATTAGTTAATAAAGTAATTCTGAAAGAACATATATTTATTTTGTCGTGTTACAAATACATACATATACTATATATGGCTTCACGAATTCACTAACTTCAAGACATACATAATAGAATAATAAAACACCTACCATACCCTCCCATTGTTCGTCCAATACAATACACTATAAAAGTACCCTATTATCTTTGTAGCAGGGGAAATTCATGAAATTTGTACTTATATTTCCACCCCTTCTAAAAGTACTACACTTTGGACCAGGAGCTTGCAAAAGTACAATAAAGTATTGATTGGTCCATTTACGGATCTCCTCTCTATTAAACTTTTACAATAAAAGCTGAGAATGGTTTGTAAACATGTATAGATGTTTCCAATACCTACAGAGTTGTTTGTTGCGTCTAAGGTATTTCTGAAATAATATAACTTTTACTACCTACCATTTGATATGGCACTGTGAGTAAAAAAAAAGAAATACATAATATTAATAATTACGCATCCTATAATTGTTCAACTTTTGAACACTCTCTTTCTTACATAAAACCATACATAAAACGCAACTTTCTGAAAGTCGGTTAATTTGAAGAAAAAAAATAACGGATTTTGACGTGTGTTTTCTTGACGTATCTGTTATATTATGTTATTCCAGGTAATAAACATTGGCATGTATTTAATGCCTTAACTATTAATTCTCTCTATTCCAACAGAGGAGCGCTCGTGGTGTAGCAGGATTAGCCGTTCTTAATCGATCGGCAAAGTTAAGCTACCCCCGTTGTGGTCGGTACCTGGATGGGTGACCGCCTAGTGGTATTTCAAATCGAGCGTTACCGTACTTCGGAAGGCACGTAAAGCCGTTGGTCCCGGTTATCACTTAATTGTGATTGTCGTTAAGCTAGTTGGAGGCTTCCTAGGCGGCTTGAAAAATTCCAACAGCAGGTTGACCACTAGCCTACCTCCACCGATCCGCAGTGGGCACGCATGGTGGATTCCCATTCACCTTCATTTGTGAAAGGAGGCCTGTGCTCAGCAGTGGGACATTATCGGCTGATGATGATGATGATGATTCCAACACAACAAATCAAAACTAGAACCAAAAATACTGAATTGCACACTAAATACGCACATAAATAAATCAAACTGAGTATCAGTTTTGTGGTCTATGCAAAACTGTTTGAACTGAATTATACTCTAGTCACAGTTCTAACCTAACCAACTGTATTTGGAGTACCCCGAGTCGGTTCTGGATGATAGAACATGTTTTGTACAACAGTAATTTTTTTGATATGTAATAAGTAAATTAGAGGTGCAATAAGTAAATTAGAGGAGAGTCTTAAGTTTGCGTAATTTTTAAACAGAGGTGCAATTAATAATATCCCATAAACATTGGTATGGTACAATGGTAATGTTTATTTAATCAGATTTAACACCACGTCTGAATAACGTCACTTGATATTAATCAAAAACGTGATAAGAAATCACCTCGTAAGTGAATACAGTCATGATTCAAAAGCGTAGGCCTATTTGAATACTTCCTGCACACAGTTTCACTTACGATAAGGCATACGTTACATAGCTAGCAAGTTAGCGATTACCCTGAGATATATTTTATTCATCGGAAAATCAGAAGACATTGCTTCAAGATAACTAGTCGGACCCTGCTTAACATTTTTTTTGTGAATTTATTTATTAGGCATACAAAGCCTAGAAAAGATATGTTTTCAAGTGCATCTATCAAATACACTGGTAGTTGCTTGGAGATATTTTTTTAGCTTGTGGGCAGTAGCCAGCCAGGTACCAACTGCGGTTTCCTCACTTAGCATTACCTTCACTAGTAAAAAAAAACCGGCCAAGTACGAGTCGGACTCGCACACGGAGGGTTCCGTACAATATTGACTAAATATTTTTATTATATATTTCCTTTTCATTGTTTTTTGTTATAGAAATACATATTCTGTTTCAGCTGTCTACCTATTACGGTCCATGAGATACAGCCCACTGACAGACAGACGGACAGATAGCAGAGGCTTATGAATAGGGTCCCGTTGGGCATCCTTCGGGTACGGAACCCTAAAAATATTGTAGGATTTGAGTCCGAAATCTTCGCCACAGCATTAGACTTCCTAGACTTATTATTACTTAAAAAGTACAAATGTATATACCCCAATTTTTTTTCGAAAACGTTTATAGTTTATTACTTTTGTCCATTGAATTATTACGCTTAGAAGCGAAGTATCGAACAAAAATCCTCGCGATACGTAGGCCACTTGACAACCAATGTGTGAGTGAGCACCATATAATTACACTCGCTGACACGCACACAAGCGCACGAGTAATGTTGCAAGCTTTTTTCGGTAAAATTAACCTTCCAATTTCGTCTGCTAGTGAAATCGGAAATAAGTATTTATTTAATTTTACGAAATTAAATAAATAGTTCAAAAAGTTCTGCGTCTTAGATAATTTATCATAGACACAGGCCTGTTATTTATTTATTACTATTTTAATGGTTACATTTCATAGTCTTTATTTATTTATTATAATAAAACCAATACAATGTGCAGAGCTATGAACGATCGTACAATTTGTAGCTTTCCCTGGTAATGATAGGTTTCATATATGATAGGTTGTATAGAAAAAGAAGACTAAGTAGTATGTAGGTATTATATATCATTATCATATAAAAGACGAATAGCTATACATTCTTATAATATCTACCTGAATCTATACTAATATCATATTTATAATACAATAAAGCGGAAGTGTTTTTTGTTTGTTTGTTTAAACGGGTATACGACGAAACTAAAAAACTACTTGTAAAACTACTACTGTGTAAAACTACCAGTTTGATTCGAAATTATTTCACTAATATGAAGCTACATTATCCCGAGTATTATAGGCTGCTTATGAAACCGCGGGGGATAGCTAGTCGGTTATAATAGCTAGGTAAAAGAAACAACCACATGATACCTAGGTATCGGACTCAATTACTTTATTAATAACAAAATCAGTATCAATTACGTAAAACAACGCAAATTCGCACACAAACAGCTGGCAACACTTTGCTCGAAATCTGAGTGAAGTATTTTTATTTTTGAATTTTGTTATTTTAGATGAATTACGCAATAAAATTAGTGGCTTACCTGTGGAATGTTACATCAGAACTCTTATATTTCTTCCCTGATGAATTATGACACAATTTTACCGCACAAACCGTCATATTTATTATTTTTCTGAGAGCTACACTCACTATAACGTCACTCAGTACTCTGACGGCGCGGCGGTCTGTCGAAGCCATATATGGCTTACTTTGAATGGATTATTTTTCATGCGTGTACTTTGTTTCTATGTGTAATAATTCAATGCGTTTGTCTAATTCTTAAAATAACGATATGAGAGAGAGAGAGAGTTTACAATTCATAAAAAAACAATCAAACTACAAGCGAGCACCGTCTGCCCATTCGAGGATAGAATAAACTCGCTCGCAACTTCTTACTCTTCGGTGGTCAAACATACGCCTAAGAAACGCGACGCAATATAATAATTTATATCGCCTCCCCCACCGTCTTATGATGAGCACGACAAATGGAAAGCGGGCTGCAGCGTCGAGATAAAGAAATTATGCCACTGTGTATGTTGACATGGTTTATTACATCTCGTGTATTTGCAGCTTATAGGCGCAATGAAAGAATGTTGCACTATTTACTTTTGATTTTCTGATGTTGAGTTGTTAGGTATATCTCTGCGCCCCGTGATTCCACAAGCAATCTCACCTTTTTAACCCCCTTTTGTGGTTGAATTTCGGAAAATACTTCCTTAGCGGATGCTTATATATAAAGCATTTTCCCCCTTATTACAAAAGAAAGGGTTAAGTCTTGTAAAACCCAGGTTTTAAGTTAGCCCCAGCTCTTTTTGTTATATGACATTAGAAAGTTTAATATAAATTTAAATCTGGGTTTTACAAGACAACACTTCTTTTGTAGGTAAATTTTTGTCAATTTAGTCAATTTTTTTGGTATTTTTCGGATAGATACATAGCGCGTAGTCATGACAATGGACGACAAATGCAACATGATACTATAAACCTATATCGCACCATTTTATTATAAGAGATCACCTTTAGACTGCAGTCCCCGGGAATTGAAATCTAGTCCGGTGAAAGGTCAAACCTTTTCAACGAAAGATCACTCCTTCTTAGGTAACTACGTTTTTTTTTTGTTAATTAGTTCATGACCATGGATACAAAGTCCATCAGTCACATACATTTTATTTATAATATCACCCTCATATAGTCCGCATGATCAGTCACCGTCCAGTCAGTCATGCCATTAACTATCAGACAGTTGCAAAACTACAGCAAATGTATCGTTAGTATACTCCAGTGTGGCCACCGAGAGAACGCGTTTCTGACACCTGGCGGCCAAGTCTGGTAAAATATCATACTGCACGATACTATTGCAATTCTATTTTCATTGAGCCGATCATAGTCTACTAGTTTATAATGGTCTCATAATGAACGAAAAGACTTTTAGTACAAAAACCGAAAAAAATTACAACTAAAAGAACATTGTGGCACGATTGTAGTTTCCGTGGAAAATCATCGGAAAGCTATTATGACGCCATTATAACGCTATTGTGTGAGTAGACTATCAAAACTATAAAATGTGTCAATTTTGACACCACTGATTTGAACACAATTGTAATAGCAGACACCAGGGGCCCATATTGCCTAAATCACGCAAACGGCTAATCTGATTATGATTGGACTTTCACTAAGCTATGCCTAAAAAATTACTGAACCTTCCTATCAAAGTCCAATCGCAATGGGATTAGGCATTTCCGAGAATAGAATATTAACAGGTGTCAGAAACGCATTATCTTGGCAGCCGCAATTTAGTATAAACTTCTGTTTATATTGTTGGTCTCAAATAATTATTTTGCGCGATTTTATCGTATTATATAAAATAGTCTCAGCCAACAGACATACATCTAAATAGATAACGCAAGTACCTACATCCGTATGAATACCAAGCGTGTAACTTTTTTTGTACGTACCATAATGTCACAAGATTGATTTAGTTAGGCTGGCATTTGATTTTTAATGTGAAAATTAAGCTATCCTATTTGTCAGCTAAACATATCCCTCACTGCACATCTCTGGTGGACATGCAGCCTTATGCGAGGTCCCTGTCCACGCGAAAGAGTTTCAAATGAAGATCTTGTGCCCCATTTTTGCACAGATTTCGACACGCGAAGTACATACACTCGCGTCATCTATTTAGATGTATATCTGTGTCGCAGCCTTTACTAGATAGAATGCAATGTTTTAAATAACAACTTTCAGAACAAACTGACTGGCAAAACCATTTATTTGCGTGGTTCGTCCGTAGCGCGTTGGTACAAAATAAAAACAAACTGTACTCTATTATATTGTTAAGTCCAACTTCATGAAAGCAGTGTCGCTTAGTTAACTTAATTACAGTACCCTCTCAACTAGCACTTGGCATCTAGAAAATGCTCTTAACTAAACTATTATGGCCACTGCAAAAGTGCATTCGAAATTGCTGGATGTAAAAATGAATTGTCTTAATCATTGTTTAAATATTTCAAAGTAATAATAGCAATTCAGTTTAGCTTTAGCTTTCTGGTGTTATTTCTTAGCGTATTTAGGCATAAAGAAAACATCAGATTATTCTAGAAAAAAAAAACATTCCTGCCAAGAATATTGTGCGGTTTAATATAGATGCAGGTCTTGGCAGTGAAATTTAATTACGATAGCGATCATAATAGATCTAGTCTGGTCGCAGTGATACGATCTCTGGAAAGACTTGAAACAGCCACTTAACCCAAATAATAGATATTATAATATAATAACACGTAGAGGAACAATCGCTGCTTTCCCAAAAACGCCGTATCTTGTATATAACTATTCGAAAATATGAGAAATATCCATAACAACATTTTGTAGTATATTACTATACACATATCTTAGCGGGAAACTTGGTAGATTAAAAATTCCTTGGCCCGACAATATGGCTGACGCTAAGCGAATTTATAATGTACCTGTATGTATCCCGGCTAAATGGGTTTTATGTCCTTAGTATATCATATTTAGCTGTAAGTAACGTGTGTATGTACCAATAAGGCCCATTTGCATGATACCCCATTTAAACTGGGAGTCCCAACTTTTCAATTAAGATCACCATTTTCGGCTCCTTTTGCAAAGAAAATCCTGATATTATAAATGACAAAGTGAGTTTGTTTGTTTGTCACGCCTGCACACTTTAACTAATCAATGTATCATGAAGAAATTTGGCATACAGATAACCTATGGTACCTATGGAAAAGTACATAGACTCCTTTTTATCCCGGGAACACGGGTGAAATCGCGGGGGACAGTTAGTTGAACTAAAAATTCCAAAATAAATTAACTTTTTAACAAAAAATAAACCGCCTTCAAAGTACTTGTTTACTTTATTTTTTTGTAAAAAAGTTAATTTATTTTGGAATTTTTAGTTTCATCTATATGAAATTTATAGGGGACCATTTCGAAATAATCCCCTTTCGAACAAAAAAAGAACTTTGCAAATCCGTATATATATGACGGAGTTATGCCCGAACATACATAAAAAAAAACATACAAACATCTGAATTGATAACCTCCTCCTTTTTGAAGTCGGTTAAAAATGAATTTGGGTGATGTATGATGATGTCAATCTGGCTATCTATATATTAGTCTGTTTGAACATGCTAATCTCCGAAACTACTGAATAGATTTTCGCAAGTATAATAATTTTAGCTTTGGGAAACATACATACAAAAGTCTGTAAACTAGAAAAACTATGACATAAGTTACATCGAATCATGCGTACCTAGGTATACCGGACAAACGCAATCGTTCACATTATTATTTCGTTCGAACGCCCATTCGGCGCGTTTCCCCTTCCTGTCCCGTCACGTCGCCGTTTCGCCCGTCATTTCAGACCCTCTTCAATCGTCACCTCGCAAATTGAATTTGATCCGTAACTACGGCACTCGGCCGTTTGTCACTGCATTGACGAGTCGCTTTTATTCGCTTTTTTTGTTTGCCAGCCAACATGCCTGTCTGTTGATTAGCAAATTTAAGTCCGGGAAGTGAAATTCTTTCCGGCGTTCTAATTTCATGGTTTTTTTTTAATTTTATTTATTGGCACCTTTATTTGGTGGATATTTTATGCCCATTGAATTTATAGCATTAAAATATTTAATAATACTTAACTTACTTATCCATCCGTTCAAGGCAATTGGGTGAACTGGTGACTAAGGTCAAAAACAATTGTGACGCATGTCTAATCGAATGGGCTGCGATCGCATCTCAACTAAAACACCCTCGTCTCTATTCAAATGATAATACCACACAATCCCGAGGCACCCGAATACGCTTTGATGTGCCTTCTTTTCACGGCAGACTTTGATTTTCCATTTTTTTTACGTTTTTCGACACTTCCAACCCTTTACCTCGCCATAGATTCAATGGTTCCCTCAGATAGGATCTAAATTACTCTGTAGCAATATACTTTTGAGATTAAAAGGGTGTCTGGGGCCTCAAGCGTGCTCCAGCGATGGCGATGGGATAAAACGCGTCTCATGTGAATTACAAGTAAAATTTTAATTTTAATAACTCGTATGCAATTTACGAAAGTATGCAGTGGTATATTAATGAATTTGAGTATTCGTTTCATCATAGACTAATTGAATCAAATATCAAAAGGTCTATTTTATAAGAGGCGTTTAGGACTAAAGTTGGCGAGATCTAATAGGCCCGTTTTGACAGCACATGTACATCAATGTATTAAAAAGAGACAAACATATTGCGACAAGAAGAGACACCCTCTTGTCAAAACGAGCCTCTTAGATCTCGACAACTTTAACTGTAGAAGTGCGGTACGTTAGTACAAAAAAGAATTAAAATATTTCTTCAGTTTTAAAATCTGTAAAAACCTCCTTCACCCATTCGAGAAATTGATAATCTTAAAGAAAATACAAACTTCCAGCCTCGACTATATGATGCAGCTTGTAATTGCTTCGAGTGTACGCAGTTAAGAGTTCAAGAGAGCATGAGAAGTTTCGCTCGGGCAACTTGAACGACCAAGAAGCTGACTTATTACTGTCAAACATACAAGTTTGGCTCGACTAGAAGCTTCAAGCTCACTCAGTGACACTGCTGAATTTAGATAGTATTATCGTCTGCCCGCATTTCAGTTCTGATGGCTTTATGCATGTAATAAGTTTATTAACTACACTTGCTTTATTATTTGATTTCAGACATTATTTTTGATGGAGAAGGTCATTATAATCACCGACGTTGAGAATGAATGAGTTGAGAATGCGTTGAAAATCTAACAGGAGAATAAAACTTTAAAAAGTGTTTAAATTATAACCTATATATAAAACTAGCTGTTCCGTTTCCCGGGATATAAAGTAGTATACTCGGGGATAATGTAGCTTCCTATTAGTGAAATAATTTTTCGAATCCGACTGGTAGTTCCAGAGATTAGCCCGTTTAAACAAGCAAACAAAAAAACTCCTTCCGCTTTATTGTAGTAGTATAGATTCACTTTTTTGTTTTTGAATGAGTGTTATTGTTATTTAATTAAAACATATTATTATAAATCAAAGTGAGGTTTGTGGGAATGACCAGTATACAACTAAAAATGCATTTTTTTCTACTTTTATGTGATTATACAGCTTGTAAGGGAAATCGCCGCACAAACGGATACCATGGGTCCAGGACATGATTCTGGACCCCCCCCATGTTGGAATTTTTCGTCGGTTTTTCCCAAATTAAAAAAAATATATTGAGTTTTTTTTGCTTTAGACTGTTCATTTTCGTTATTCTTACCTAACCCAAAGAGATTTAAAATAAATAAGTTATTAATTCATTACTTTCACTAAAAGTAGCAATGTAAATAAAACTAGAAACGGTGTCTTATGGCGATATTCGCCTGCAGTCAGCGACATACTACGTAGGCACAACGTTATCGCGCGTTTAAATCGCGGTGTTCACAATACATTGCGCGCTCGAAAATGACAATTTCTATAACCGATCATTAGCGAGGTGAATGACTTTCACAATTTGATTAGTGGCATTAAGTGTATCCTTTTCGCGAAGTTTGCGTTACCATGCGAAATACATCCTGTATAAAGGTGAGTACACAAAGAAGGGAACTCTCTTAAGTGTAACTGTATTATTTACTTAAGGTACTATGGAGGTGTTGGATGACACCTCCAAGTAAACCGCAATGGCTGGGTTATCGTGGCTGGGGACCGCGCGCAGTCCAACTATATGTATACAAAGTAAATGTTGGAGAGTTGTATATAATAATGCCGATTGTCGAATAAACTTCGTAAGTGCAATGCAGGGTGTTGTGGCGCCATCTATCCTTCTGTGTGTGAACAGACTGTTCAATTAATAGATAGATAGGCTTTGGAAAATGGTTTCGAAAAGATTGCCCATTGAAGCTTAAGATTTCGAGTGACTAATCATAAAAAAATGCAATTGTTAAAATA
Source organism: Polyploca ridens (assembly GCA_951394255.1). Classification (NCBI taxonomy): domain Eukaryota; kingdom Metazoa; phylum Arthropoda; class Insecta; order Lepidoptera; family Drepanidae; genus Polyploca; species Polyploca ridens. Next base: position 4,520,621 of record OX596253.1, read on the forward strand.
TACTTTTGAAGCGTTATAAAAGATCCTTTTGTTTCAGCGGAAAGTTTATTTTCAAATTATTCATTGAACAAAATAAATTGGATGAAGTCCTAATTGTATGATGAAAGGGATCCACTTGCGAAGTAACATCAAATACATTCATTGCTCATTTCAACAAAATTGCTGTCATTTTTTATTTTATCCTTTGGTGAATTTATTATGACATGTGGCTTTTATTCATAGTTTGGTAAGAATATCCTTCCAAGTTAAATAAAAAGATGTTTACATTTTATACTACATGCCTTTTTATTCGTCTTAGAAACGCAGCCCACATAATGTATCCAATGAATAGGTTAATTTTTTTTTTATAACATAATGAATAATTAAAAAAAATATGGTTTAAACACCCTGTTATGATCGCAGTCTACTCGACTCGTGCTCTGGGTTGGTATTTTCTACCATTTTATACGTTAATTAGGTATTATCTCGATTTTTAATAATTCTAATGAATTTGATAAAAAAAATTTTTTAAATTATACGAATGATCAAACATTTTTTTTATGTTTAGTACCTTTTCATTGGGTACATTAAGTGGGCTGCGTTTCTAAGACTATTAAAAAGTCACGGTGTATACGTGCCACTGCTTGGTGGTACGAGCCTTCCTGGCCACCACCTTGAATTTGAAACCTGTGTCCGCGCAGCAAGCATTCATCGGTTTTTCCGCTGCTGGATAACCAGTTATATCTTGGCTTTGCAAGCTTCGGCAACACATTGGCAATATCTGGTATTTGTCCCTCATGCAGGTGGATGCATATAGCTATTACCTGCGGTTCAACGTCCTGGGATAAAAAGTATCAAATGTCCATTTCCAGGGAGTTAGTTCTAATATTATTCGTTTACCATTGTTTATTTAAATCAAATTGGTAATTTTGCTTAACAGACAGAAATACCAGACGCATAGACTCATTTCATTAAATATTATATAAGAATAATATGTCAATAAATTGAAATTACATTATAACGATAATTAAGAGGAAAGGATGACTGCAAGAAATTAGAAAAATAGGTTTTTACCATATTTATTGCTGTCGCGCTGTGCCCGAGCTATCCCGCCCGAGGGCGATAGAGAAAACTACAGCTTGGACCGATTATACCTATTTAAATTAGACGAAATCGCTATTTCGTAATCCCCGGTTTCCTCCTCCAAAACTGGATCGATTTAAAAAAAAAACAAGAATCATAAGAAGGGTTTTGGCAATGTCTGTCGGTTTTTCTTTGTTTTATTATATTCGTCAAATTTGTTTGCTGGACGTCTGATAAGGCCGTTAAAAATTGAAAGTTTTTGTGATTTTAGAAGGCTCCTAATTAATTTATGGAGAAAAACACAACCGAGGGACATACAGTGGTACCTACAGATTGCATGGTAAAAATAATCATTGCTCTAGTGTCATTATCCAGAGGAAACGAGGATTACGTTTGTATGGAACAAACGCCACCAGCATTTCCTTTTAATAACAAAGCATATTTAAGAACACACATGTGTGTTCAACAACTAACAGTTCAACTTTATAAATTTGAGAACCCCATCACGGAACAAAACAAACATGTCGGAAACATGTTTTCTCAAATCAAAATATAATGAAGTAGGGTTTCCCATAAAGAAAATAAGTGAGTGGCCTCGGGCAAATGAGATTCGTAGACATTAGACATGCTCACAGACGGTGAGGTTTACGTAATGTATACGATGGAAAACTTTAACATATTCACGGTTGAAGGAAAGCAAAAAAAACTTTTTAAAAAGAAAATATTTGTAATGTAAAGAAAAGTAAAATAGCTGAAAAATTCTTAAAAAAAATTGTTGTGAAATTGCTTCGCTATATTTCGCTTTTGCTATATCGTTTTAAAATTAATTCGATACATTTTATAACACCTATATCGACCTAACAATTGATAAAGTTATTTTACTTCAAGTATCGATTATGTTATCAGATTGTTATCTGCATTTATTAGCTGATAGATTTCTAAGAATTATTTTAATGAAACCTGATCAAATGTAATTCGTGATATCTATTCAATACCGTCTTTCCCATTACCTCATTGAAATTGATAGATCTTTAATTAGAACTCTTATTTTGTGACTTTCGTAGGGTATCTTAAAGCCACAAATTTCTGGCGTCTATCTTCAATTTCGCATTCTAAAGGACCATTCTCACAAGTCACTATTGCAAGGCGACCCATGCGCGGTCGTTAAAAACGGCTCAAAGAAAACTCCGCGAAGACATTCCCGCTGCTGTGACTACCTCCAGGCTAAGTCTGTCGCAGAATAACAATGCGAATATATAAATTTTAAGTAGATACACAATTCCAGCTTATATTACCAAGTAAGTACCCACTTTCATGAACATATCTCTTGAGCGTCACTGAAAAATTCTTCGCGTTTACGTTTTAAAACTGGCGTTTATCCGCGAGGCACCTCCCACGGGGCAGTTCATACAATATTCATACACCTACATATAAAGCGGATTTTACACGTATACCGTTACCTCGAGAGTTCGCGGCAGTCTCGTGTCTTCGGAAAAGCGCCTTGGGAATTCATACGAATGACAAAGTTAGTCAATACTCGCATAAATTATTTGATTACTCCAAACAGTCGGCTGATATTTGATGCTATGCCCTCTAAGGCTTTTCTTTACGCGTCTCAGAATGTATTATGGCTTTCGATATTGATCTCTGTTGGCATTATTATTGTAGATGCTTCTAAATGCTTTATGAAATCCTTACCATGCCAACTTATATTTGTTTTAACATGAAGTATAAAATGTAAAATTATACTAACTAAATAGAGTAGTAATAGGTTATTTATAGGAGAAGTAATGATGAATAACCGCTTACCATTAGGCGGCCGGTATGCTTATTGGCTACTTATCTTAGTGTTCAATAGAGAAGAATTTAATTTTTTATCGTATTGTATATTTTTTTTATTCAAATCTGTTAATTCTCTTGTCTCTTATCGGAAATATTCAACATTTTCCTATTCAACTAAAGCGTATAAAACTTTCGAGGCACTGTTTTGTGTGAATGCCTCTTATAAACTAACCATCCCGTCCCGTTCGGAAACGTTCCGTGTGTTCGCGACAAATACCCCTGTTATGTTTCCTTTTGCATGTCAAAAAGCGCTCACAATTTTATATGAATCGATTCTGTCAAAATGAAACTGATACATTGTGCAAAAAGTCTGTATTCAATCTACGATTGTTGTCGCTTTTTTGTTTGAAAGTTATTGTTGGAAATATTGGGGGTTAGGTTGTTTTATGTATAGAGGATGAATAGCTGTGTGTTTTTTAAAATTGTAGTAAGGGATTAACTTCAAAAAAAAAGAGGAGGTTCTCAATTCGGTGGTATATTTTTTTTATGTTTGTTACCTCATAAATCCGTCATTTATAAACCGATTTGGAAAATTCTTTATTTGTTTGGAAGGATGTACTTCCCGTTACCGTTTGGTCCCATTGTCATCAGGTTAGGATTTGATTACTTTTTAGTGTACTTTGAAGTCGGTTAAAGTTTTTTGTAAAACCGTTTTTACTATTAAATATTTAAACCTAACCTCTGGAGATACATTACCCAGATATTATTAGTAAAATTTAAATAAAGTTGACTAAAATTTAAATAAGCCTTGTTTGTTTAATAAATAAAAGTGATGATTTCCATCGTCCGTTCCATCCGTGTTAACCGGGGAAAAAATAATTATTTTTACAGCGAAAGCAATGGATATTCTTATTTTATTTAAATTTATTTTGAACTAGCGGTTTATTGTAATTTGAAGATAATATTGTTTTTATTCCTATCTAGAAAACATTATGTAATTGTGTTAACGCTAATGAAGAAGAAGGTTCAAGGTTCACCGTGAATTGAATGTGGTTTCCATTACTTAAGAGGAAGAGATGGCAGCAAAAAAAAATTTAAAATAGATTTTTAACATATCTATTGCTATCGCGCTGTGCCCGAGCTATCCCGCCCGAGGGCGATAGAGACAACTACAGCTTGGACCGATTATACCTATTTAAATTAGACGAAATTGCAATTTCGTAATCCCTGGTTTTCTTCTCCAGAACTGGATCGATTTAAAAAAAAAAACAAGACATAATAAGATTCATAATAAGAAGGGCTTTGGCCATGTCTGTCGGTTTTCCTTTGTTTTTTATATTCGTCAATTTTTTTCGCTGGACGTCTGATAAGGGCTTTAGAAATGGTAAGTTGTTGAGATTTTAGAAGGCTCCTAATTCTTATAATAACTAATTTATGGAGAAAAACAACCGAGGGACATACAGTGATACCTACAGATTGCATGGTAAAATAAGCATTGCTCTAGTGTCATTATCCAGAGAGGAAACTGAGGATTACGTTTGTGAGGAACAAACGCCACCAGCATTTCCTCTTAAACACCAGTGGTAAATCGATACGTAAGTTCAAATTCAGAAACAAAAGAGAATGTGCCACGCCCACGCGTGTGTTTGTTAAACAAGCCATTTCTTTTTTTCTTCACACATAATTAAGAACTAACAACCTGGTGCTACACAAAACAATATCAGCTTTTTAAACCGTCACGTAGGGTAAGCTTCATCATCAATCATATACACACGAGGAGTGAACGTTTGAAAAACGTGACTAAAACGATTTATCACGCCCGGTAATTATCCTAACTGGAGTTTATTTCAAACGTAAAACGATTTGCTATGTTTCGGTTAACGGACCGTAGTGGAACCCGCCTTTGATATTTATTTAGCTGACGCTAATTATTATATTTTGAATGTAGTTAAATAGATAATTATTGTATTTTGAATATGCCAAACAAACTGATGGGTTTTTGCGTTATGGAAAACGAGGAGCCTCCTAGGATAAAGGTAAGGACTTACCAGGAACTCCAGGAACTCCTATTGTAATCCAGCACAGTGATAAGCACTATTTTTTTTTCATATCAATTCACCAATCACAAAGTTCAATGCGCCTCTGTGTGTAGCGTCTTTCGTACTAAATGTTGCGGGGCGCGCGCGTCTCGTTTTACTCGCACACACGCGTTTGGCGATGCGTCGCCGAAGTATGTAGAAGATTCCCGAAGCTCTTTTCTCGCTTTCACATATGATGTGGGAAAAGGAGAGGAATCGGGAAGTAGAGGCTCGTCATTGATACTCAATATGAGTAGGTTTCTACTATAAATATTATCATAGGTATTTTGGCCTAAACACAAACTGTACAAACTGTATTAATTAATTTATTCCAATCACATACATTTTTGATGCTTATAATAAGTAACTCAGTCAATTAGTTCAGATTTATGACAGAAAAAAATATTTTTAATTTTGATGGCTTTTACCAATTCAACAGTGTTTAAATATTCTGCTGAAATAAATTCATGGCTAAGTGATATTGTAAATACGTATTGATTTATATACTTTTTATGTAATGCAATATTTGTTAATTCACATCAATATTTTATGAATATTTTATTAGTTGGTAAAGTAGTTACTTTTATTTTTCAGTGTATTTTTCAGTGTAGTAATGAAACATAAAAAATATCAGTATAATATATGTACATTATATGACGATATTATACATTTGGAGAGTTTAAAACATGTGTCGAATAAAAATATTCGTGATAAAAATTCTGTAGTGAATTCAAATTGTGTTATTCAAATTCATGACTGCGTAGGGATAAGTATTTTTTTAAAGATTTTTTATGCCTACATATAATTTATTTGAATTTGAAATATTGGTGATGTGCATTTAAACTGACTGAGTGGAGAGGGTTTCACACAATTCCATTTACCGTAGGATTTTTGAATAGCCTTTAGGATGAGGACATAGAGATGAGAGTGAAGGATTTGTTTTTTCATCGGATGTACGGGATGTACCCCATAAACTTTATAAAATAATATTTTAACCATTTCATATCATAATTTTAATTTAACGTCTTGACAATTATAATATAAATTAAATATTAACGTACCTTAAGATAAATAAAAAATGCACTGCAATGCGGCTAAATACAGAACAACTCCGCTCCGAAAATTGTAGGCTTAACCGGACTTCCAAGGCTCGTCGATTTACGTGACCACCTTAATTAGTCGGCTATACCTCCTTGCACCTGCGTAGGGAAGGGATTTACTACTTAAGGCCTTGAGACTTGGGCCCCTAGTCTTGAATGTACACTTTGTAGTTATACAAACAGTTTCCTAGGAGTCTAGCTTTCATTAAGTAAGGCTTTAGGAGATTACAAGCGACCTGAATCTTAATAGGCTACTGTAATGAGTACGTAATAAAAACATTAATTAGCTACTATTTGTGAGACAATTATTTGCTTACAGTACAGTAGTTTGTGAGTACAGTCCACTTTTAATTAAAAATAGGAGAAATGTAAAATATATAATTATTTATTTAAAAACTGTATTTTTTTCGTTTTTGCATGTTATTTTAGTTATATTATGATTACAGTCAATAACACTTATTAGTACATTATGATACATGTGTGTAAAGCACTCGAGGCGGTATTAAGCGCGTGAGCCGAGAATGTAATAATCAATGCACACGCGTGTCATACGACGTTTTTCAGTACACTTGCAAGAAAAAAACAGACATGTATTTTGCAATCACTTTACGAGCGAGTGTGTTGAAAAAGATATTTCATATTAAAATTTACCCAGTAAAACTTAAGACCCAATATCATAAAACTATATCCGCAGGAATCGTAACCGTGTAATTGCAATAATGGCATTCTATTCCTGCTTCAGAGAGCTTAACAAAACGTATTTAGAAACAAAATTGATACGAGATTAAAATGGAACAAGAATAAGACGTAAAAGTCCGCTGCTTTACGAATTTTCCACAATGCAGAAGAATTCATCAGAACGCTTGCCCGTGAAGTGGTCTACGGAGATACGGTACAAGAGTTGGGGATTTTCTAAAAATAATGACTACCATAATCCATCTTTTATTTGATCGATTTTTGGATCGAAATACCTCAATTTCCTACTACTTGATATCTTCTTTGAGTACTTTTTATGATACAAACTTATGGTAGTAAATTGACTTTTTGCGTCAAGCCCAAAACTTCTAACTACGGACCTAAATAAGTTATGTCAAGCCACACCAGATCAGAAACTCCGATAGATATTTATGACATATATAGTGATTATTTTCAAATTTAGATAGATAGATAACGCTTTATTGTTACACCACATGAAAAAAATAAAAATACAAGAATTTAAAAAAGAAAGTGTTACAATGGGCGGCCTTATCACTAAAAGTGATAAGGCCGCCCATTGTAAAATTACTGGATTATTAAAATTAAAATATGAGAATGCATATCGTTAACGTTACGACATATACATATTTTTTGTTAGTAATTAAAACTTAATTTTTTGTAAACATACTTTTTTTTCACGGTTGCCTAATTCGTGCATCACGCAAACCCTCTCGTGATTTCATCGTGTTATGAGAAAGGCTGCTTCCCTGGCTAATGAGAATGAATTGCACTCGGCGTCTGCACGTCCGAAGCCAACGTTACTTTAGAATTAGTGCATTTTTCACCCGACTTCTTAACGTGATTCATCTTAGTTTAAACTCTGATTTATTTGAACCTTAAATTGATTTAGCCCGGTTTAATGTTTGTTTAGTTACCAATCAACTTATTATAGATGTATTTGTTGTGTAGAGCTCTAAATTTAATAACGTTGAACCAAATAGCTAATTGAATTTAAGATAAATAACATTAATTATGTACAGTTGTACTATCCTCTAAAAACTATTAATTTGCTGAGAATAATTAATTAAAATATGAATTATAATTTGTTCTTCCATGTTTTAGATACGTATTCAAATATGAAACAAAGTTATTGCTATTTTCATTTCAATAATAATATGTTTTTTTATTTCTTTTAATAATAATGAATGGTCGTTTCTCCCATTAAAATAAAGATAACAATTAACACAACTATAAGTACTTTCATTTGCTAACGCACGCGGAAGAGTAAAAACACACGGCGTGTTCCAGCGTCGCGCCTGCAAAGTTGCCCTATTTAAATAATGTGACCACGAGATATTATTGTGCTAGTAAACGCAGCGGTCATCCAGATAATAATACTAGTTTTAAATCGGCGCTTGAATTTACCGCGAGAGGCGCTAGTGTAGAGTGAGTGATGTCTCTAGAAACGTCAAATTTACTGAACGTTTACTGTTTGCGAGCGTTTATTCGCTTCGTAGGAAACGTGTTTCCTCCTCTTTATTGGAATAAAATGGGACTGATGCATAATCAACATTTTATTTATTTGGTTATTATCAATTATATTGGTCCTGCTACGCTAAAAAATTTTTTTTCAACGACAGCGATGAACCTCACTCGCTAGTGGCGCCGACTGATGGCCACAGAAGGCAACCCTCAGGAAGACTTACGTATTAAAATATCTTATTAAAGAGTATATTTAAAAATACTTTAACCAGTTGGCTAAACGAAAGGAAGCGCGTCCTAAAAAAACAATAGAATTCCAAATACTAAGATAATAGTCATTCATAACATCAGTGAACTAGCTATAGTATTTTTCATAATTAAAGTTTAAAATCATCATTCCTGTAGTTTTTCATAAAATAAATATAGCCGTTCCATTCAAATTCTTATTTATTTTTGTTCTGGATCACATTTTTCTCTTATAATGAGAAGGTGATTTGGCGCCTCACAACTTTCTGAAAGATTAGTCATTTTAAATCGGGGGTCAGATAGTATCCGATTTTTTCTTGCTTACAAAACGCGTCGGCTCCTCAGATAACAAACACCCGTGAATACAATGCCGAAGTCCCCCGCTCCTCGCAAATGTTTATCCAATTTGGCGTAGTCTGCGAAGTTGTGAGCTCGCAACACGTGTGCCGCTAAAATTAGAGATTCATATTAATTTAAGGCTTACTGTGACAGCGCTTTGCGGCACCCACGGTAGCTAAGAGCTAGTTGATGAAGTTTCATCGAATTTCCAACACTTGCTTAAGTTTATTTTACTTAAAATTTAACTACTTACTTACTATTGAATCCACTGCTCAAGTGTATTCTACCGAATACGTATTTCGTTTACCAATATAAGGTAATGCTTCATCATCATCATCATCATATCAACCTATGGATGTCCACTGCTGAACATAGGCCTCCCCCCTTGACTTCCACTTCGAACGGTTTTGGGCCGCTTGCATCCAGCGGTGCCCAGCAACTCTGACCAGGTCGTCGGTCCACCTGGTGGGAGGGCGTCCCACTCGGCGCATTCCAGTACGTGGTCACTCACCTCCCACTCTCACTCGAGAACCTTTCTACCCCATCGGTTATCGGCTCTTCGAGCGATGTGGCCTGTCCATTGCCACTTCAGCTAACTAACTCTACGAGTTATGTCCGTCGTTTTTGTTCTCCTACGAATGTCGTGATTGTGGACCCTGTCACGTAGAGAAATTCTGAGCATAGCTTGTTACATAGCTAATGCTTATGTTAGTTTAATGTGGTTTTAATGCTGTGGTATGTAAAGTCGCCAGAGAGCCATGAGGAGGTGCTGTGTCATTGGCAGCTATAGGTATAGTGTATGTAGCAACAAATGACACTGCGCTTTACCTTCCACGTGCTTAAACTACTGGCACAGTGACTCTCAAGTTGTCTTCACTTTGGGTATGAAGAGATGCAACGAGCCCTGGTATTGCAAGCGTCGCCGTCGATAGGCTACGGTAACCGCTTATCATCAGGCGAGCCGTATGCTTGTACCTTAACGCGTTTGCTGGGATGCGTGACCTATAACTTTAAATTTCGACTTCGACTGTTTTTCAAAAACTTAAACCGATTTCAAAGTTCACTAAGAAGTAATCAAATCCTGATCTGATGGGACCAAACGGAAAGTGTACCCTGTGAAATAAAAAAAGAATTTTCCAAATCGGTTAATAAATGACGGAGTTATGAGGTAACAAACATAAAAAAAAATACAACCGTATTGAGAACCTCCTCCTTTTTTTGCATTTAGCTCAATAAATCCAACTATAGGAACTACAAATTATATAGTAACAAAAATCAAGACATGCCATGAAAATGGTTTTAGTGATATAGATACCGAATTTATTCTTATTTGGTTTTCATAGCACGTACACCAAACATATTATTATATCCTTCATTGGCAATCTCATTCAGAGATTTATGCTTCTCAGGTTATCAAATTCTTCGTTCTTCTTTACCATACTCAAATAGGCTAGTTTCCTGAAAAAATATATTTAGTCCGTCATTTAGACAAAAATATAAGACACGTTTTTTTTTTTTTTTTTTTTATACATCTATGTCGGTAAACAAGCTTACGGCCCGCCTGATGGTAAGCGGTTACCGTAGCCATATGGACGCTTGCAACACACGAAGCATCGCTCACGCGTTACCGACCTTTCCCCCCTCCCCTATGAGCTCTGGCGACCTTACTCACGCGCAGGAACACAACTTTACACAACATAAAGTTATTTGGCTGCGGTATTCTGTAAGGTGGAGGTACTTCCCCAGTCGAGCTGCTCTGCTATGCTCTACCTCTCTCAAAACGTATTTCGTCTTCTGTCAATTAAACACAAAAATACGAAGATTTGGTGAGTCAATTTGTCGAAGCTCCGCGAGACGTCACGGTACTCACGGTATGGCATGCTTTTTACTACACAGTGACGTCACAAGCCTCCACTCACAAACTTTCTCGATATCTGTGCACGCGCTTTATCTTTGTATTTTTTTATTTTGATAATGCAAACAATACGTGTCCAATATTTTATGATACTCAACTGATGGACTAATTAGTTTTTTTTACCCAGGAATTCAGCATATTTGTTCCTCAGGATTTTGTATCAAAATGACTGCACTACTGACAAACTCTATTCCCATAGAATTGACACTTATTGAATTGTCTGCATAAGATCTTTCCCTACATGCTTTTTCCTGTAGCTTACTTGCAAGTACTTAACCTGAAAGTCAAAAGTTAGTCAAGCATGTCAAGCGATTGTAAGGTTGCAGGTTCAATTCACTGACTTGACCTTTTGTCGTGCCATTATTATCGCATGTACGTCGTTAGCTTAATTAGAAAGGTTAACGTGAATGTAAACATGATTCAAAATGCTAGTTGGTTGATAAAAAATAGTGAAAGCTTAGGAGGCATGTTATGGCACTAGATTTCCGCAAGAAGTAACGCAAAAAATATCCAACCACCATTTTTACATAAAACAAAAAAAAATACTTAAAAAGTTTGCTCTATCAATAAATGCTTAAACTTAAAAAAATATATACTGCGCGGTGCTTTCGTAGGTCTATACTCTTATTTCTACCATGGGCTTGAAATATGGTGGCTATTAGGCAAATTGCCTGTTTTTCAAAGTCCAATGTAACTATGGTTCCTTTTCACAAAAAAGTCCTAACTAAAAGTACATAAATTAATGTAATAATTACACAGTCTACGTGCATGAATTTCATATATTTTTCATACGTTAATTTCGCTCTCCTCGTTACATATCCGCACCTCTGAAAAATAGTCAAACACAAAAATTATTTGAACGAATTCTTGTAGAGCTCTCAACGTCCGCTCAATATTTTAAGTTGGGATTAATTAATACGCGGCGACACGCCATTCGTTGGAATTAAACTCGGCACGAAATTTTATTAAATGTAGCATGCGTTCTGTAGTCTGACAAAAATCACGTTACCCAGGATGGATCGCATGAAGTTTGTGACTGGATGCGCTACATTATGGTAGGAATTTATTAGAAATATCTCTTAAAATGTTGTAGTTATGTGTATAGTCCATGTTATTCTGTATTTGAATAGTGAAATTATGTTTATATAAAATGCTCGTTTCTTTCATACAATCTTGCAAAATTTGTAGCTTTAGTTGAAACCACAATATTGCCATTACCATAACTTTATGGCTATTACTCTATCCCCAAGAAAGTTTTTATGGATTTCAAATCGATATATTTTTGACGGAAAATATAAAAAATAATATAATTTTCTCATTTTAAAGTTTAATTTATCGATACACAAGTTTTTTAAAATTAATAACAGGTTCAGTTTGAATCAACTGGGTATGGCACCCAAAAAGCTATATTAATTTCTATAGTCATTTAAAATTAAAAATAATGTATTACGCTTATCAAGATAATGCCTATACCTAAAGGTCTTCTTGTTATAAAAATCTCTTTCGTTCTCTCATAACAATTTTAAAACATTAAAACGTACAACATGACGTCAGCCAGCTTCCTTTATTTCCGCAACTCATCCAGCAATTCTATGCAACAACGCGGGAAGGCATATAGAAAGGTAGTCGGGTAGTCTCGAGGGCCGTCTGCCGTAAAGTATCGCTTAATGACGTGTAACGAGCGAGCATGGTCTCCGCATAGCAGTTGCATGTACACTAAAAACTGGCAAAGAACGAGTTGAGAGTTGAGCCGGAGTATTATGGATTGTGGCATGTAATACCTAACATTATACTTCTACCGACTTATAAGTAACTAAACCTATTGTTTTTTTTTTATACATGAGCTTGCGTTTGGCCATAGACGCCCTCATAAAGGACGATGACGAAGTCTAAAGGTGCGTCCATGCTACGCGAACCGAGAACGAACAAAATTCGTTCGTTGCTCGCGATGTCAAGTGTGGACGTACGTAACGAGCCTACAACGAGCGCGAAGTGAATCTCTGTGTTCGTGAAATAACTGATAATCGGGCGGAGCGCAGTCGAGCGCGAGACAAATGCTCGTTCGAGGCTCGTAAGTCCGTCCACGCTACGCGAACAACGAACGAATCCTGTTCGACCGTGGTTCGGCTCGTGCTCGCTTCGCATGGACGCACCATAAGATGGGGCACGCTTACCTAGAAGAAACCTATGGGCAAAAAGGGATAATTATGTTTTTAGGACAGGATTTTACTGCGTGTTTCGACAAACTCAGAAGTTAGTATACATATTCCTTATGTAGCCTAAGAAAGGATATTCAAAATTCCATCCGATAAAGTAGAGGGCGCGGCAGAAACCGCGGGGCGAAAATCTAGCCATATCTAGCCAATCAGTATAAAAATGAACAAAACATTCTTTGTTTCATTCACGCTTTCGACTCACACCGCATTGAACTAAAAAAAAGTTTGTAACTCGCTTATAACGAGTTCTATCTCCAACACAATCATTAGAGATGCAACATTTTTTTTTACCATCGCAATGATTTAATCACGAGTCGTCTACGTGCCGGCACAATCTCATTATCCCGTTTCACAGCACTCGGCTCGCTACGACTTTTTCGTCAATTTGCATACGTAATTAATTAACTTTTTTTCGTGGATTTTTTCTTTTTTTCATGCTACACCAGGTGGAGATAAAGTTGTTCGGCCGGATACGAAGTTATTCTTCGTGGATAGTTTATTTTATTCACATATTCGTCAAGTGCTCTTACTTGCATTATTAAGAACTACTGTGCGGTAAATTATACTTAGTGCTCTAGTGAATAAAGTTTGCATTAATTTTATTAAAGATTATGGAATCGTGAAGTCAATCACGACTTAGTTATTTTACAAGCTTTTATGTATGTTTGTTCGTTCGGGTGGAATTTTGCAAGTCGAATTTTAGCCACTTCCAGTTGTCGCATTGAGTTGATATTTGGTGTACATTAGTATATTGGAAGACAATGCAAGTACAGTCAACAAAAAGTACAGTGAACAAAAAAAGGTTGTATTAAAAATGAAATTTTTAACAAAAACTTATTACGTATAACATGTATTTTATTAATGATAATTAAGATGATCAAACATCTGCAACGCTTTCCCTGAAAAGTATGGCAGGTTCAAGGGGTAAATAATTATCTATTATTTACAACAAATACACAAAGTAGAATTTATAAATAGAAAATTTCTTCAAGACGACTCTCGGCTGCCGATCATCGGCGAAGTTCCCAATAGGCTGGCAACGCTTCCTAGTTTTTTTTTAGTTAAATTGGGTATGATACCTTTTTGATCTTTGGTGTCTCAAGGACAACTTAAAGCAAATAAAGTATTTTAAGAATATCAGAGTAAATAACATGGAAATGGTGGAATATCCTAAATTATTGTAAGTAAATAATAATACAATCTTGAACGATTTAACCTCTAAATCGTTCAAGAATACAATGATTGAAACGAGACAAAAAATTGCCACTTTAGTGAAGAATATGAATTATGCAAAGCCAAATATTTTTTGCTTATGAGCTCCTTTTTACTTGGAATCTAATGTTAACATTAGAAGTCGTTTAAGACCCTCTAAAAATACGAAAACTGTTTTCACAAGTTCAGACTTTCAAATAATGTACTATAAGACTGTATCTACACTAACACCAGAATTATTAATAAGCATTAGCATAACTTAAACAATTTCACATGTGTAGAGACATTAAAAGCTCCTTAATGTATCAGTATCCACTTTCGTTCTCTCGGGGATGTTTAATATTTAACAAATTGGTTCTCAAGGTAAGTTTAGGGATCCGCATCTGACCACATACTCGTACCCTTTCAGTTGCGGAAGCCTTTAAGAAGCACCGTAGGTATCGCGATCCACTGGGACGTAGGTTCTTAGGTTTATTTTCTTTGATGTTGTTGCATTCGATACTTATTTTAATTCAAACATCTACCCCCTTATTCATAATCGCGTTTTAACTAAATCAGTGTAATAGTGTGTCCCGTCTCACTTTTTCGATCACCAAATGTCAAGTGTCAGATACTTCGGAATTTTAGATAATCAACGTTTGATAACTTTATTATGAATAAGGGGGTTAATATAATAACGAGAGTAAATTGTGATAACTAAATTTTAATAAAAACATGAATCCCACATCTCCATAAAAATACCTTTACAATATTGATCGATTATCTTGGTTACAATTAAATTAAACTGTGTTGACTTATCGAAACCTTAAATTACATCTTAGTTTGGGATCATATATAACCGTGTGTGAAGCATATTCCAGGATATTATAATTATTATTATATTATATTACTACGACACCACACAACCAAAATATACGTTTTTCAACGCGAGCAGTTAATTCCATGAAAAATTCCCAAAATATATAAAAATCCTGAAAATTTATTAAATAGCACCAATGCATCCAATGCATAGTCATTAATACAAATAACAACCATTGGGCACGAAGACTATACTCGCATGTGGTTTCGAAGCAAAATTACATCAAATCAAGTGAATTATTAAAAAGTTCAACGGAAGGGATGTTCTTTAGAGAATGTCTTGTTAGTCTGTAGTTTAAAGTTTGTTGAGAACCTTAGGTATGTTAGAGGTCAAACTCTTGTAAATGATCAAAAGGATTCGCTTATACAGGTTGTTGTTTTGGTCAGCGACGAGCGACTCAGGGTCGATAATACAACTGATACTGCTGCAAAAAAAAATTAAAAAAAATATTTTATTTTTTTTAAATAATATTATTTTGAAAATCATGTAATAAGCTAAAATATAGACGTAATACTCAACGGGAGTGCGAGGGAGTAAAGGGTTGGGGCAATGGCGGCTTACGCCTAGCTCTAGTCAGTGCAAGTCGCTAGTGACCATACTTTGCGGTAATTTTATTTCAAATTGAATAAGGTATTTCTCAATGCATTTACAGTATTTAATGGAATTAAGTCCATTTTTGGAAAATGTATTTTTTGTACTACCGCTCTTGGGTCGCTTGTCGCTGACCAAAAAAACACCCTGTATATGATATTCTAACATGATATTCTTACAGCAAACGTTCAGGAACAGTCGCCGGTTAGTGATCGATTCATGAAAAAAGTAACTCATAATTGAAATGATGTATTAAAATGTATAGAAATATATTTGTAAAATCACGTCTGGGAAATGATGTAAATCAACGTAAGCGAAAAAATTTCGTATAAGATCTCTTAAAATAGAAATAGAATCGGAATAACAGATTAGATTTATTTACTTAATCAAAAGTTTAAAATATTATTAACAAAACATTTAGTGTTGTTAATTTGTCAGATTTTAGAAATACTAAACCTATATGATTTTTTTACTATCAAATTACTTTTTGTGTGTCATAAAAAATATTGAATTTCATGTAGTTTGAATAAATTGTACTATAAAGTGTGTCAATTTTCTTTACCGACGTTACTGTAAGCTTAATTTAATTTAATAGAAGCGAGGAAATAGTTTTCCACAGAAACTTGCCGTAGCATAATCTTCTTACTCATTTCTAAAGCAACTCTGAATATATTTAACGTTTAATTTAATATATTTAATAGTTTCTGCTTATTCTTTATTTACCTTTGTTAATATTAATTGAAGGTAAACAATATTGATCGAAACATTTATAACTTTGACATCTTAAATTTAATTTTACAAATAGGTACCTTCTTAATAGATGATCGGTTTCTCAGAGTTCTATCTCACTCACTCACACAATACACCCAATCTAGCCAATGAGAAACGTTCCATTGAATCGCCACATTCTACATTTCACATTTTGTGAGTTCGGTACCCAAAAATTATAAAATTAAAATACTGATTGACCACTTTTTTAAGAACAAAATTTCTTCACCCTATTTAAAAAATGTCCCTCTCTTCTTCATAGGACCTTATCAAAACAGTTTTGCTAATTACTATAGAAAAAATATTTTAAGTCAAGTTCAAGCCATTTATTCAATTTAGGCCCTAGCTTATGAAGGTCAAAGCTGTAGTATTGATATTTGAATAAAGTATTTTATATAAAAAATGCAGACTTCAAAAGATTTGAAGTCAATAAAAACATCAGATTCAATCCGGAACTAACTCCAATTCACCTGTATTCTCATAATCTTCAATTAAAAATCAAGGTATAATTTTGAAACTTGGGTACTTAAATTTTCAATAAGTTCGGGTTAATATCGCCTTAAGCTTGGGTAAGGTTGAGTAATTTACGCAGTTGGTACCTACGCTAAGGGCTGGGCCCTGTAGGTAATTAATTTTCAAGGGATTACAGTACAAATACCAGGGATAAAGAAAGGGCGGTCTGACCGTCTCACGACGTTGTGGAATTAAACAATGTAAATAAAACAAGAACGCCCGGAACGTCACTTATTAAATCTCTTTTACCTGAAAACTGGGTGCTATTAAAATATAAATTAAGTTAGTTTTATTAAACGGTAACTGGTTGACCGAGTTACGCTCGGCTAAATGAATTTCCCAGAGATTATGCATCGTTTAAACGATTTATCGTTGAAAATCTATGAGCACAATTCGAAACGTCATTGTTACATTCTATTTCCCAAACTATGATAAACATGAAATAGACAAATAAACATGAAACAATCGAAATTATCCTTTTTTTTTGCGGAAATAATTCTCAAACCTCACATTTCTCCTAATGATAGGGAAGGGAGTGAAACAAAAAATAAACCAGAAACAAAGTTCAAACGCCAACGTCACAGGAAGGAGATATAAAATAAGAGGAGAAAAAAAAAGAAATAACCGACACTACACACTACATTCAATTCAAACAAATCTGTCGGAGACGCTACGTACGTTGAAGTTCTAGTGAGCTTCCCAAAAGCTTTCTCCACCTATCCACTATACAAACAAGGACGCCCACAAAAAACGTTTCTATGCAAATAGGGGCAAATAAACCGGGTGCGAGTCAGTGGTGCAGGGAATTAAAGTTGCTGGATATGATATCAATGGTTGCAGATTTGAAAATTACAAAATGTTAAATCATATAAATTTACAATTTTTTTATTTGAGAAATTTTTAATGAATAGTTTGAATCCTATTTATTTTCCTATTCAATGATCTTTGTACTATTTTATAAGTGTAAGAAATTGTTTGGCCTACGTTATTGTTTTTGGGACTATGTTGAAACTTCCAAGTACATGAAACACAAACCTCTGAAATCCATCTTATTTCGTTGGAATTATCCCCTTTTATGTAATAAAATTATACATTCCTTAAGAATTTAACTGCACCTTTTAATCAAACGCATTTCCTTTACATAAAACATTTCCAGACGGCAAATATCCACGTGAACCACCTTCGTCTCCCGCGAGATCGCATTTTCGGCGTCGTTTTATACGCGACGCATGCTTGATTCACACTATACATATTTATGATGCCTCTTGGTTTGGTAACGTAGAAAAGGAAAGAATTTTATGGTCTCTTAGATAGGTGACCGTGCCGGTACATGGTCCTATATTCTGTTTATGTTTTACGTGCTTGAAGTTCCTATATGATAATGTCAGTTGCTGAAAGAATTACGATGAAAATCTTAGCAGAAAATAAAAACATGGTGATTATTCAACATTTCAATATTGATCATATCGCTTTTCAAGCTAACAAAGTCAAAGTTCAGCGACAAAACCCAGATAGATTTCCTCGGATTATTCAGATAAGCCGAACAAACATTTCCGAGTTAGGTAAGACGGTTGTAAAGCGAACAGCTAGCTCGGAGCATCTTGGAGTCAGGAGTTTGTTCAATCAATCGCAACTTGAACGATGGATTGTGTGCTATGGATCCCGGGAACTTCTCGGCCTTCTCGTGGTTAAGCTGAAACGTGTTTTAGACTGGAAAAGTTATTGTTGAGGTAGTCTTAAAATCTAATAATTATCTCATTACGTGAGATGGTTTAAAATTTCTAGCAAAACCCAGGTTTTAAATATATGCGTCACTTTCTAATGACATAACAAAAAAACCGGGACTTGGCTTAAAACATCTCATTTATTATTTAGAAATTTGAAATAATGTATAGGTTCCAGCTTCCACCAAAGAAGGAGTTTCAAAATTCAACCCCTAATGTGGTAAAAGATAAGGTAAATCCGCGGCGCGAAAAGCTAGTATACTATATGAACTAAATAATAGTAGGCACTTAGCAAAATCTTAGTTTCACAAAAGCTTCCTACTCTGCTGATTTTCGGACATCAAACATCAAAATAAACAGTAGTGAATCTTCCTTCGTACCACAAATTAAACGCTTGCTCTCCACTTGGTATCAAAGCGATGCTTACCGTATTGCATTTGAAATGTAAACATAGTTTGGATCACTAATTTACCAGACGCGGACAAAGCAAAAACACACTGGGTGAATACAAGCATTCTGTGAACCGGCCGACTGGCTGGCAGCATGTTGTTACAGGGTGGAATTCTCACGAATTTCACAGAAAGCCCCCGTTTAGCAGGACCTGTAGACAAAACGATACGGAATGGACAGTGGCATGTTTGTTGCGAATTTATTGTGTAATTTTATTTTTATTGCTGCAGGTGTTTTTGGTATTCTACGTTTATTGTGGTGGAAAAAAGGGATAATTATCTCAATCCCTCATTTATTTCTGAGTATTAATTATTGCAAGTTTTATCTGAACTAAAATGTGTAATGGATAACTGTTACCATATTACCTATGAAGCGCATTTCGTTTATCCCATGTTCATAACGTAAGCTTTAAATACTAGCCTGTACCAACAAATGTCCTTTAAGTTAAATAATACAAAACAGAAATCACTCACAGTTAAACAATGTACAACTTGAAGGAAATTAAGTTTCCAACGGTAAATGTAAAAGACAGAACGTTCAGGCATAATTGCCGTGCGGTTAGCAGAAGGCTTGCTGGAATACAGGAGGCTGGCTGAAATTACACGAACAATGCTCAGTGTTGGCGACGCTCATACAAATTCACTGAATATTGTCGACAATGAGATAAAAATGGTTTCACTAGACGTTTGCTCGCTCTTTGTTTGAAATCTGCTGCTATTTTTGTGAGAATGTTCTATTTAGTTGGTAAACTGTATCTTTGAATTGATTCAAAATAAGAATAGTAGTAACTGCTAGTTTAAAGATTTTATAATTATAGTTCATAAATTCCTTAAAATAAATCACTAAATTAATTTATACTAAAGTATTTTTCTGTGAACTCATTTTATATTACGAAAACCCAAACATACCGGATTAACCATCCGGTTTTATCTTGTTTTTACAAATATTAATTTCATTACGCCAAAAACCCTTCTGATGTATTTAAAAAAACAGCACATTTTTCAAGCGCTTTAAAGTCGGCAGATCAAAAAAATAACAAAGAATAATGGGGTGACCTTACCGCAGACATGCCATAAATATGTTGGTATAATACTGTGAATAATTTAAACGAGGAAGGGCCTAAGCAAACAAAGTAACTTGTGTGTGGAGCCTTCGTCACAACCTGTAAGTTATCGCACGAACGCATATTTGAGTTGCTTAATGCACACATATTGACTTTGATTTACTTCGGGAGTTAATTTCATTATAGATTGTACTGATTGTTTGAGATACGATACTGGAAGCCGGAATTGGGTATATTCCGACTTTAGGTAACTCGTTTTTTTATGTTTTATTTGAGAACAAGGAGATGATATAAGGTGTTCAGTATAAATAGTTTCTCAAAGATTATCTCAAACATGACGACAAGCATGACTCTTATTTTTACAGTGCGCTATTATAGTACAATATTCATATTGATATTCCTGCTTTCTAATCTCCCCTATTGATATTAAATCTATGAATTCGTAAATGAATTAGGCTAAACTTTTAGATATTTTTTCTCTACTTGGCTTAAAAACTCAATACCTACTCACACCACGCCACATAAGCAAAATTCAAAACTACACACCGAAAATTTGTCTCTATAGTACACTAAGTGTAAGTGGATGGCATGTTACTATAAAAAGGTTTCATAGAAAATGTTTTTGTGTTTTTTTTTTCAGAGCATTATCCTTGCATTTAGTATGGCGAAACAGAAGGGTATCAGATAAGGGCTAAAAGTGCACCTTTGGGTCGGGCCCTCGCTTCTTTCACAATTTAATTTGCATTCTTATTAAAGGGTTCACGTCCAATAGTCATTTTGTGCAATTGTAGTGAGGACATTTCACTTTTTCGACGCGTTGTGGGAATAACCGTAATGTCAGTGTTTTAATAAAACAGTTGCCATCAGCATCATCAATGCCATCAGCACGTATTTTTTGTCTCTATTGAGATTGTTAATAAAGTTTTGATAGAAAAAAGCTCAAATATATACTATGGTATATCTATAAAAAATCCTAAATAAATTTCACAAAGCAGTTTGTTGCTACCTTCAATTCTGTACATGACATAGAAGGATTGAAGCAAGCATACGGTAATATTGTATGTATCTAACTGAAGTTGACCTTTAAATAATAGAGTTGTTTTATCATTACCGGCTTTCCTGTTTAGCTTTGGACCCCGAAATTAAAAAAATAAAACAAACTTTGAAACAGACAAAGGGGAGGAAAGGGAATTTCCACAATAAAAACAAAGTAGCCTGTGAATGTACAATTCCATTGAAACGATCTACAGTTCGTTCTCAACTCATTGTTGATTTCAGATTTTCAATTGCCCACCTTTTGCAATAACTGAAGGCGTGTCTTGTTTTGTTATGCATTAAAAGAAAATGTGTTGGAGATTATTTTAACTATGTATACAGTCAGTGGCCGATCATTATGCGCTTAGCCACATCATGAAATGCAATTTCATGATGTTACTAATGCTTAGCCATATCGTGTCATAGTACATTATATGTGGGCACAGTTGGTTTGGTTGGTTGGTTGGCGATAAGTGAGCCAAGGGTGTAATAATCAATGCACACGCATGTCATACGACGTTTTTCAACACACTTGCGACGAAAAACAGACTTGTATTTTATTAAGTAGATTTTTTGATAATAATCAACCACACAATGAGAACGTATAACAAATATGGAGCGCAAGTTTTTATTTTTGATAGCCGTGAGCTGTCAAACTATTTTACCCGTTGGTCTTCACATATATCACTTGCAGTGAGGTAACTTATCATAATCGGGATTCCTATCATAAAACTGTGCGATAATGAAAGAAACGGTGCAATAAATGTTACTTTACGAGCGAGTGTGTTGAAAAGTCTATAATAAAATGGCATATCATCCGTTCTTAAAAAATTTAATAACTTTTCTGTTAAATTGCCTGAGTAGCTATTCAGATTATGTGGTTATTCAGATCGCAAAATAATCGTAAATAAATAATATTATTATTTGATATATATATTATATATATATTACTATTGAGAGTAAGTGACCGATTAAATATATGTATATAATCATTGTATTTATAAATAAAAAAAACGTGAATATATAAAAAATATATTAGAATTAAGGCGCGGACTGACTACGATTTTGACAGGACTCGTTCTTCACTGGAATAGGGTTGAAAATGGTAAATCATAAATGTGTCGACTCTATGAAATGGACTGTTATTTACGGGTTTTCTTTAGATTATACAGAATATATGCATTAAATTGAATAAGTGTCCGGTTAACATTCTAATATAATTCTGTATCTTATATATTCTTAAAAATAAAATTGTTGTCATCGCTGAAAATACGGAGAATTTCGACGCGAAAGATTTTTTTAGACGTAACTTAGGTTTTTTTTATTGGGAATATCAAAGCACTTTTTAATATTCTATTCGGTTAACATTTTTCTCAAAACCCTCTTCTATCCACAGTATTTTTTTGTGTTAGGTATTTCATTGCGTTACGTCATACTCGACTCTCAAAGAAACCCATTTTTGAGATTTGAGCTTAGACCCGGCCTTAAATCGGTTTTCACAAAGGCTGTCTCAGTTCAATTAAAGTATTTTATGACTTTTTTTATTTTTTATCATTTGAACCGAGAATTTAATTGACACGGCAATATTTTAAGGTAGTCATGGTTCATTTGCCATTGTAAATGCTTTATTCTAAGCTATTTGCAGAGTTAAGAAACAACAAAGGGTTTGAAAGATAATACAAATAAATTGTTACCCGAGGCGGACGCAGGAAATAAATATGATCCAATTAGAAATGAAAATTTCTAGCGCTTTTATTTGCAAACTGATTCATGACGATTGTAAGACATTTTTTTTTCAGTATCGATTTATATTTTAAATACCAAGTAAGATTATAATAATCTGTGTGTAGCATTTCACATACAATTTACTCAGTGTGTTTTGTTTGTGTTCAACGAAAGTTGGATAACATTTATCACATAGATTTATCGGGAGCGTTTAAAGTATAAGTGTCCATAATAAAATGTTTCTAAAATATAGTAGCGCCGATCCCATAGCGGTCTAGAGTTCTGTGGTCAGAGTTCTGCGTTCCATGTTCACTGTAATCTATGCGGCGCTTTTAAATATACGTGATACAACGAAAGAGAGGTAGAGCATAGCGTTATTTCGCTCAAAGAGCAGCTCGACTGGTAGCACCTCCACCTTACAGAATACCGCAGCTAAATAACTTTATGTTGTGTTCCTGCGCGTGAGTAAGATCACCAGAGCTCATTGAGGAGAGGGAAGGGTTGGTATCGCGTGAGTGATGCCCCGTGTGTTGCAAGCGTCGATATGGCTACGAAAACCGCTTAACATTAGGCGGGTCGTACGCGTGTTTACCGACGTTTAAAAAAAGGTATTCAATGAAAATCTAGATATAAAATTCTCTTTTTATGTTAATCCAATTTCGCTCATCTTACAGTATAATGCAATCCGAAAGTCATAAAGTTAGATTTAAAAGCCGCTTAAGCAAACTTGGAACTCAAATAGAGAAGCATGACAAGCTTTTTTTAAGCTCAGTTTATTGGAAAATTTATAAGTAAATCTTAAAGTTTCTTTGAAGACACGATATAGCCTGCGGTTACAATCGACTTTTATATAATTGGAAGCTGTCTTATGCAAATACTACGAGACATTGTTATAAAAATATGGTTTACATTGGGTATAAATCGGAGGATTTTATGTTATTAATATTTAATCAGTTTTGTATTGGGATAATGCCCGAGGGATGTTCGGGAGAGAGCAGTGTCCTTTAGCACCTTAAATTAAAATTGATGCTCTGATTGATGAGGAGGAATTTGCCACAGATATCTGTAATATTAAATTAATCTATATCAGAAATCCTCAAACTTTTTTCTCGTAGACCACTTTCGAAATTTTCTGGTCGATGGATGCTGATTTCTACCATATTCCCAAATCAAACGTCAAAAATGTGAATATTAGATCTAACGTCAAAAAAGACCCCCATCGAATCTCCCGTGGACCCCTAGGGGTCTATCTGGACCACTTTGGGAATCACTGATCTATATCTATCGAAAATGGTGCAAGTAATAGTAACAGTTTTATTTTGAGTATTTTGAGGAATTGCGACTCCCAGACAAACTAGCACTGGCTAAAGGGGGTGAAGATTTTTTTTTAAATAATATATTTTATAGAATACTAGTTTCCCGGCGCAACTTTGTTCCCCTACCCTACCCTATCTAAACCATCCAGGGAGTTAATTCTACTGTACGTGTGTATGTTTAGATTCACAAATCAGCCCAGCAGATGGCGCTGCAGTCGATAATATAACCTAGATACCGACTGCAGCGCCATCTGCCGGGCTGATTTGTGAATTTAAACCATCCAAACGCATACAAAAAAAAACATTCAAATCCTTTATTTTTCCTTTATCCTTTCATTCTCCGTTTAGGAGGAGTTCAGTGACATACACACGTGCAGAAGAATTTTATATATACTTAAAGATTTAAATAATATCAATCGAAAAAAAGTAAATTTAAAGCTTTTATTTTGTTGCCAAACTGAACTTTTTTTACAAAAATAAAGGCCAAATAGACCTTTATTCTTTTCTTACTTTTGTTTAGTGAGTCCATAAATAATATAATAGTTGAAAAAAGGCAGTGTCCCTTACAGAGTACCTTCGAGTTGCGGCTCGAAACCGCATAAATATTGTATGAAGAGACTTTGGACGACAGCCATTGGACAGTAAACGGTGTTTTATGGGATAACATTTATTGCTTTAGCTCACTTCTAAGCCATCATACTTTATTTATTCCATTTCAATTGTTTGTGAGTATACATTATTTTAGCTTTTGTACTATTTATATTTTTTTTAATAAATACAATGAAGAATTTATTTCAAATAAATATTTGTACCTTATTAGATTGTCCAAAAAATATATAAAAAATGTAACATTGCTGAGTTTCTTGCCGGATTCTTCTCAGTTGAAGGCCGAGTTCCGAACCGGTGGTAACTTCAGTAAATGTGACCTTCATAAGTGCCCTTCTGGGGCCTAAATTGAATAAATGGCTTTGACTTTGACTTTAACTATTCATAATCGCTTTTTAACTAATTCAGTGTAATAGTGTGCCCCGTCACATGTCACCTGTCAGATAAAGACTACGGAATATTAGCTAATCAAAGTTTGATAAATTTATCATGGATAAGGGGGTTAGTACCAATAACAAATATATTACAATAAAATAAATTACGACGAATTTTTCAACAAATAAATGCCTGTATAGTAAATAACTCATTAATTAGTAAATGGAGAAAATAGTTTTGTTTTTTTTTTTTACTATTTATAGGCCTGTGTTTGACCGAAATCTCACCATGGTAAGTGATGATGCGGCGAACGTGGTAAGCACACAAAGCCTAGATGGAACTGGCTCTCAAGTGCAGCTGTCGGAAAACACCGAAAGGTGCTTGGCGACAGTTTTTCAACTTGAGGGTGGTAGCCAGCCAGGCGGGTACCACAAAGTACCCTACCACTGTGCTATGGTTTCTTCACGATGTTTACTTCACCTAAAGCTCAAGCTTATTGTAGGATTCGAACCCGGGACCTTCATCTCGGTATCCGACGTCACTACCACTGAGCTATCATAGTCTTAAATCAATCAATCAATTATCAAGGTATTAAGTATAAAATTATTTATTTAAAAGTAGCAAGTTGCTGATTCTTAAATTGTGATTTCCCAAGCATCGGCATATTTATTTGCAAGTCCGCCCGCCAAATTTGGGCTTGAATTTCGTGGTGACATACCATGATATAAAAAAAACTAGAAAAGTTTTGTTAAATCT